>JACEEZ010002276.1:47690-77690 GCA_016584305.1 Chionoecetes opilio
TAAACCAGTGGTGTGAAGGGTCTTGGAGGGCCCACCGTGAACAACTGCCCAAAGTACTAGCCCAACGAGCCATCTGCCCCCCATGTCCGCACGAGGCGCCCATCTGCTGTTCGAATAGCACTCGCCCGAAAAGGAGATTTGGAACGGAGTTTCTTCAGGGCTCGGTAGGCGGGTGGGAGGTCATTAGCGTTCAAATGACCCTCGACATCCCAGGAGACTCCGACAACCTCTTTGCTCTTCCCAGGAGGGTTTAGCCCGGCGTGACAGAGCCTGTGTGTCCTGGTCCCAGCCAGCCTGGCAGCGCGACTCCCCCGATTTTTCCAGGTCTCGTCAAGACAAAACCACGCCTTGCCCTCGGCGCTCCCCAATCCCTTCCTGGCAGCCTGTAGAGTTTCACTTTTGAAGGACCCCACAGTTCTACAGGGCCCCGAGAGCACCGGCACATCAAACCGATTTGAGACTGCCCCCGCATACTCATGAGCACATTTTCAAGCCCTTCTTTTCTCAAAGAATACAGTAGGGTTTACCCAGAGATTTTTCTGGATTTGACATGAAGCTTAAGTGTAGCAACAACAAGTTGTGATCTGTTCCAAAGAACTCAGCACCCCGGAAAAAACCCTGCAGTTCTGGAGGATCCCAACGGTACAACGAGGACGTGGCGATCTTTTTAGCTCCCCTATATAAAGAACCTTAATGCAATGCTGTACAAAGATTACATAGTTTTAGTTTTTTTGGCATTTTTACAGGTTTTTTGGCGCCCAATTTTGGATTATGCCATCAATATGGCCGCCAAATGATCCAATAACATCATAATCCACTTCCTTGGTCTCTAAAACATATATTTAGACACCAGTTTCACCCTTTTTACTGTATTTAGAACAGGAGTTACAGCCTAATTTATATTTTGGTTATATATGGCGGTCATCTTGGATTCTGAAAAAAGCCAAGCTGGTAACAAGTGGCCACCCAGCCTAAATTTCATTTAGACCCTAATATCTATCGAAAAAAAAATAAAAAAATTATTGTTGCCAAACATTGCAAGGTCCCCCGGCCCAGCCACCGGACTAATAGTGGGAAGCCCATGACTCATTGATAGTCCCGAAACTGAATAGTGAGGTACCTTACGATCTTTAAGACAAAATACAACCTTATAGGAGGCGGCGGCAGATGTTCCTTCCTTAAATGCACGAGGAATGCGGGGACAGCGTGGTCGTATGTGTCCGGTCTTCCACAATTGTGACCACGTCACAGGTGAGGGAGTTTTATGCCCCGAAGGTGGAATTCTCAGCGGAGTAGGAAGTCGAGGGGCGGATCTCTTCGCGTTGTAGTAGGAGACCTTTGAATAGGCGTTTTGGGCGGACGCCCCAGTCATCCGCTAGTTGTATTGCATCCATCAGCTGTGCAGGCCTTCTTTCCTTGATAAAGAGGCGAAGTTCAGGTGTTAAGAAAGATAGAAATTTGGTCAGGAATGATAAATTGTCTCATATCCTCATACGTCTCGGGTACAGAGGAAGACTCAACCCAAGAATTAAACATCCTTGATAACTGGGTAACGAACTGATGGTAGTTCTGCCTTACTTTAATCTTGGCTGACCTGAAATCTATCGGTAACCCTCTGGAGTCTTACTGAAAACAGTTTGTAGTGCCTGCTTCAGTAGCTCATAGCCCTTAGCGGTGGATGATGAAAGGGACGTTGTAGAGGTCAGCAGCCTTCCCCGTAAGGAGGCAGCCCAGACGAACGGCGAAGGATCTCTGGGAGTACCGGCATCTTGGCCACTCGCTCGAACCCTGTTAAGTAGGTGGCTATGTCGTTTATCATCCTTGTAGGATGGTAAACTGCCTAGAGACGGGATTAGATGGTAATAGGACTGAGGGCTTACTAGAGCAGGCAGCGGTTTCTGCAGTTTAATCTCTTTCTCCCGCTCAGCTTGTCTTATTATCTCTCAAATTGTCTTTCTACTATCTCTGCAGCTTCTTCTTCTTCTTTTTTTCTCTCTCTCATTTTTTCAGCTTGTCTTTCTTCTCTCTCGGCCTTTAGCTGTTCCAAGATCCAAATGGCCAATATCCGTTCCTTGCAGACCGAGGGCTCGCCCTACTGCTTCAGTGCTTCGACCGAAGACATTGCAGATCAAACACAGATTATACACATACTATGTATACAAACAATGAAATAAGCAACCACCAAAAACCCCGAAATGCCCCAAAAAATATGTACAAAAAACAGACAACACCTTAAATGAAATACTATAAATCAAAAGCTCTCAAGCATTGCTCCGGGGCTTCAGGCAACATTGGCGCGCGGCGGCGGCGACTTAGTCAAGTAACGCCAACAATCTCAAGAAGAAGAATAGTTTAATTGATAACGTATCCTGGCGAGGTCGCCAAATATGTCGGGGTCCAAGTGGTTATCAATTAATATTTTCAATCTTGAGAAAGGTGGGGAAGAATAGTCAAGGAGTATGATTACCCCCAATATATTTCAACAACAATTAACAATAAATAACTGGCTAGCAGCCAAGTAACAGGAATCAAACAACTCACTGTATCACTAACAATAGTGATATAAGAGCAAGGGTAATGTCACTCTAAGAACTCCCTGCACCGCAGCCTAGAGAGAGGAGAATTGCAACAGTAACTTTCAAGTGGAAACCGTAGTTTCCACTTCAAACAGCGGGGAGTGTTGAATAGTGTGCGTCAGTGAAGGGGCAGTCTGGAGAGCGCCCAAGTCTTCAGAAGTTCCTGCAAAGGATGAGTACAGCAGCTTTAGGTGGGAGATGTTGTTGTGTTGAGAGCGGCTGGCTGTCTGCTTAACCCTGGGCGGCGAGGCTCAGTCATCACAATGGCTCGACGACCCCTTTACCCCTGCACACGGGGATGGGCATGTTGACGTGGCCGGCCAACAAGCACTTGAAGCCCCGAAGCATCGCCGGCTAATGAAAGGGGTAATCACAGTCCCCCGGGAGGAGGGAACGAAGCAGGTGTATTTCCCTCACAAACATAAAATTGGTAATTTACCAATCAAGTCTGATTCGATTTTGAATCACTCCCCCAAAAATAGGGGATTGTGCCATACCCCCTTCAAACAACATGCCCCTGTCACTCAATTTCTTCACTCGACAAAAAACCCCTGCCTGGGGGCACGGGTTTTTCACTTACAGTACAAATTTTGCAAAGTCGTTTTTAAAAGGATCATAACAACAAATTTTTGGGTGAATTTGGTAATTGTGGGTCCTCGTACCACCCTTTTCCAAATTTGCTGTTCCAGTTCAGTTTGCAACTTGCGAAGAACCTGCAACCTGGGTCGGTATGTACACGTTGGATGGCTGTTCGAGGGACTAGAGTAGGGGGGGGGGAGTCCTCTTGATCCTTGGGACTTCGGAAACATGCGATAGCGACACGTTGATTTTGGTTTTTTTAGTACCTGGGAAAAAATTTGAAAAAAAAAACCCTCAGCGCCCGAAAAATGGATTCGTTTAGGGGCCCAAGTTCCAACCCTTTTAGAAGTGCACGTGTTCTAAAAACATTTCCCCATGTCGTTTTTTGACATGTCCGCGGTAATGACAGGTCACATCCCGTGATAAGACAGAATGTACCCCCGGTAGATGAGTATGAATATAGGTATGAGCTTAAAATTGGATAGCCAAAAAGCGCCTCTGGTTTTTAGTGTCTTTTTGCACCCAAAGTTCCTGATTTATTTGTTTTGCGAAGGGGGGGAAAAGGACTAATACATCGAGTCCCTGCATGATATGGACACGTTAAACCCCCTTAAACGGGCTGCCTTGGATTTATATGACACGAGTATCAGCCCCTCTTTGGGGGATTGCAAGAACCTAATCAGAACCCTTTGAGGATTCAACCGCTTTTTCTTACAAGCCCCCACAGTTATCAATGCAATTTTGGTGGTTCTGTTTTGCCTCCAGTATCATTTGTGTGTCAGGAGTTTGCAAGTTTGGTTTGTTTTCAGGTAACCAATGAACGTTTCTTCTTGTCCGAGAACGTTTCTTCATAAAACGATCTTCTGTGAGTGCGGGTGGGGTTCTGATCTTCATGTGGGGGCGTTTAAAAACCCTTTAGTTTAGGTTATGAAACCCCAATGTCCGGTTAGGTAGTGAAGAAAATTAGTGATGGACCAATGATAGGTAGTTGGCGGAGTCAATAAGGATTTTTAAAAGGGGGCTAGAAAAGTATGGAGGGGGATAAAGGGTAAATTTAAGGGTGTTAAGAACAGGACGGTGGGTCCAGGGCCTTTTTACCTTATGTTCTTAAGTAGCGGGTGATCTGGGTCCCCAGTTAGGTGGGAGAGTATTTGTCATTAGGAAGTATTGTATTAATGCAGCTAACAGTCCGTCAGCCCCAAAATTTGCTAATGGGCATGTTACGCTACTCTGAAACCGATCCTTCCCCCCAGGTTGTACTGTATGAAAAAATCCGGGGTGAAGGAGGCCAAGGGGCGCCCAAAAAAGGCTCGGGTTTGGGCCAAGTTGATATTTTTGCAGAGGCTTTTATGGGAAGGGAGCCTGTAGGGGACTCGCGCGTAGTGACCCCCCGGGGGGGCCTCGGGCGACGAGGCGACGGCCACCCGGGAGCCCCCCCAAAGATGATGAAAGGTTCAGACATGCGAATGCCCTTTTGAGTACTCGAGCAGCCTTCAGCACCTGTCACAACAATTTACGATAATGCAAAAAAAACAGGCTAAGTTTTTGCAAAAATCATATGCAGGCGTAAGCATTTTCAGGGGCAGCGCAGAGATGACAACATTCAGTATCGCGCGTCAACTAGGCACTTTACATAGGGGATGTTGTTTAAAAAGCTTTCTCCCGATCGTTCCTCAAAACTGTCTCCAAAAAATTTTGGACCCTTCACAGTTTTTGGCAAACTTCACGGCACAAGTTTTAAAGGGCATTGACAAATCACAGTGCTACCGAAGTCTTCATGCCCATCGACCAAAAAAGTTTCTCTCACTCCAGCTGAAAATGGTTTCCAGCTGCAACTCAACCTATGTTACTGAACCGGTTAGACAAAATTATACCCGGGGCTTCGTCAGAGTATGCCCCAAGCGCGTTCAGCAAGAACAAAAAAAAGACGGCTCGTATTTTCCTTGCTTGTCCTTAATTATTACCCCCGCCAACGAAGTGGGGGGTTTGTTTTCACCCCGATCTGTCTGTCGTGTCTGTTGTAGTGTACAAGCTTTCTGAAAAGTAGAATAATTTGGACCAAAATTTGGATACCCAAAACTTTGGTATACTTGGTATTTTGGGATAAAGGAAAACAGATAAAAAATTTTGGTAAAAATTTTTGACAATGTTGCCCTGGGAAAACCCAAAGAAAATGAAAAACCCTACCTCCCCGGCCGGGGGTAGGGATGCGCTCAAATGGGCATTTTTATATAAAAATTTAAATATTTAATAAAATAAAATTATTTAAATTAATTTTAAAATATATATATAATTTAATTTTAAAATAATTTAAATATATATAAATAATAAATATATAATATAAAATTTTTAAAAAATTTAAAAATAAAAAATAATATATATATAAAATATATTAATATTATAATATATATATAAATAATTTTTATAATATATTTATATTGAATATAATTTAAAAAAAAAAAAAAAAAAAAAAAAAAAAAAAAAAAAAAAAAAAAAAAAAAAAAAAAAAAAAAAAAAAAAAAAAAAAAAAAAAAAAAAAAAAAAAAAAAAAAAAAAAAAAAAAAAAAAAAAAAAAAAAAAAAAAAAATTTTTTTTTTTTTTTTTTTTTTTTTTTTTTTTTTTTTTTTTTTTTTTTTTTTTTTTTTTTTTTTTTTTTTTTTTTTTTTTTTTTTTTTTTTTTTTTTTTTTTTTTTTTTTTTTTTTTTTTTTTTTAAAATTATTTTTAATATATATATATATAATATATTTAAAAATATATTTTTTTTAAAAATTAATTTTTTATAATATAATATATATATATATATATATATATATAATATATATATATTTTAATATATAAAATTATATAAAATATATATATATATATATAATATATATATCTATATTTTAATATATAATAGATTTAATAAATATATATTATATATATAATATATATAATAAATATATAAAAATATATAATATATAATTAATAATATATATATATAATATATTAATATATAATATATATAATATTATATAAAATTATATTATATATATATATATAAATATATATAATATATTATATTTTAATTAAAATATATTTATAATATATTTTGCACCAGTATGAGCCCCCATCCCTACCCCCCCCCGAGGGGGATGGTTCAGTTCATGGTTGCCATGGCAACAGTTGTCAAAAATTTTCACCAAAAAATTTTATCGTTTTTCCTTTACCAAATACAAGTATCCCAAGTATATGTATCCCAATTTGGGTCCAAATATTTTTCGAACTTTCGAGAAAGCTTGACACTAACAAACAAAGACAGACGGGCAGACGGGGTGAAAAAAAACCCCCCCCCAGCTTCGTTGGCGGGGGGGAAATAATTAAGGACAGAGCAAAGGAAAAATACGAGCCTCTCTTTTTGTTTTTGCTGAAGCAGTTTTGACATACTCTGACGAAAAAAACCGGTATAAATTTTGTCTAAACCGGTTCAGTAACATGAGGTTGATTTGCAGCTGGTCCCAGGTTAGGGAGTGAGAGAAATTTTTTGAGTCGCGGATGAATGACTTGGGGTAGCACGTGTGATGTTGTCAAGCCCTTTTAAAACTTGTGCCCGTGAAGTTTCCCAATAACGTGAAGGTCCGAAAAATTTTGGATGAAAATTTTTGAGGAACGATCGGGGCAAGTTCAAACAACATCGCCTACTGTCAAGGAAATAGTGAGCGCGACGATACGAATTTTTACTCTGCGCATGAGGGCCTGTAAATGCTTACGACTGAATATAGATTTTTGAAAAAACTTTTAGCCTGTTTTTTGCATTATCGTAATTTTGTAGACAGGGGCTGAAGGTGTCGAGACATCAAAAGGGCATTCCTGTGAACCATCTATAAATCATGGGGGCATACACCGGGTGGCCGTCGCCTCGTCGACCGGGGCCCACTCCCGGGGGGCCCACTACGCGCGATCCCCTACAGGCTCCTTCCCATATAAGCAACTCTGGGCACAAAAAATATCAATTTGGGCCCAACCACGAGTTTTGGGGCGCCCTTTGGTCCTTACCCCGGATTTTTTAAAAAGATAAAAACCTTGGAAGGTCTTTTTCAGATAGCGTAAACATGCCAAATACCCAATTTTGGGCCTGACGGATATTTAGCTGCAGTTAATACAAAATTTCCAATGACAAATACTTTTCCGACCTAACTGAGGGGGGCCCCGATCCCCCCTACTTAAAAACATAAGGATACAAAAGGCCGTGAAACCCCAGCCTGTTACTTAAAAACTACCTTAATTACCTTTCATCCCCATCCATACGATTTTTACCCCCCTTTTTTAAAACTCCTTATGACCCGCACTAACACCCGATCATTGAGTCCATCACTAATTAGTACTTCCCAGCCCAAACCCGGACATTGGTTACAAACCTAATCTAACTGGGTTATTAAACAGTCACCCAATGAAAAATCAGAACCCCCCTGCACTCAATGAAGATGGTTCATGAAAAAACAGTTCATCGGAAGAAAACAGTTTTATTGAGTTTCCTGAAAACAAGGCCAAACTTGCAAACGTCCTGACACAAAATGATACGGAGGCAAAAAAAGAACCACAAACTGGGGGATTTTAAATGCTGGGGGCTTTGATGAAGAAAAAGCGGTTGAATCCTCAAAAAGGTTCTGATATAGGTTCTGCAATCCTCACATGAGGGGTGAACCGTGTATATAAATGCCAAGGCAGGCCCGTTGAGGGATTTTAACGTGTCACATATCATGCAGGGACTCGATGTATTAGCCTTTCACCACTTCGCAAGCAAGTAAGTAGGAACTTTGGCTGCAAAAAAGACAAAAACCAGAGGCGCTTTTTGGGGGTTTAAAAATTTTTAAACTCATACCGTATTATACTACATCATACCCGGGGGAACATTTTGTTTATCAGGGATTGACATGTCGTTAACCCAAACGGACATTCAAGAAACGAATGGAAGTGTTTCAGGAAACAGTGCACTTTAAATGGATTGGAAAAATGGCACACTAAGCGAATCCCTTGTTTGGGCGCTGAGAGTTTTTTTTTGCAGAATTTTTTTACCAGGTACTAAAGAAAAACCCAAAATCAAAAGAAGTGCGCATCGCAGTTTCAGAAGGGTACCCAAGGGTAAGAGAGACTCCCCCCCCCCCTAATGTTTGTCCCCGAACAGCAATCCAACGTGACATAGCCGACCCCGGTTGAGGTTCTTCGCAAAGTTGCAATACCTGAACTGGAACAGCAATTGGGAAAGGGGGTGGGAGAGGACTCCAAAGTGCCAACTTTACCCAATCATCGTTTGATGATCCATTTTAAAACGATTTGCAAATTTTGTTTTAAGTGCAAAAACCCGTGCCTCGGCAGGTGTTTTTTGTCGAGTGAAAACTGAAGTGTACAGGGGCATGTTTTATTGAAGGGGTATGGCACAACCCCCATAGTTGGGGTAGTGATTCAAACTCTGAATCAGATTGGATTGAGTAAATTACCAATTTTATGTTTGGGGGAGGAATACACCTCTTTGTTCCCTCCTACCCGGGGGACTGTGATTACCAACTTCATTTTGCCGGCATGCTTCGGAGCTTCAAGTGTTGTTGGGGCCCGGGCCCCGAACATGCCCATCCCCCTGTGCAGGGGTAAAGGGTCGTCGAGCCCTTGTGATGCTGAGCCTCGCCCCCAGGGTTTAAACAGACAGCCAGCCGCTTCAAAACAAAAAAATCTCCCCCCTAAAGGCTGTATCATCCTTTTCAGGAAAAATTTTGAAGACTTGGGCGTCTCCAGAGGCCCCCTTACTGACGCCCCACTATTTAAAACCCCCCCCGCTGTTTGAAGTGGGAAAAATACGGTTTTCCCCTTTTTTTTTTTTTTACCTTGAAAGTTTTTAGGTGAATTCCCTTCTTTTCCTTTTTGGGGCTCGGGCAGGGGGGGTTCTTAGAGTGACATTACCCTTGTTTTATTACTATTTTTAGTGATAAGTGATTTTGTTTGTTCCCTGTTACTGGCTGCTACCCATTTATTATTTAATGTTTTTTGAAATAATTGGGGAAACCCAACCCCCTTGACTTTCTTCCCCCCTTTTCAAGATGACAATTTTAATTGTAACCCTGGACCCCGAATTTTTGGCGACCTCGCCAGGATACTTTATCAATTAAACTTTCTTCTTTTTGAGATTTTGGCTTACTTGACAAAGGGCGCCCCCGGGCGCGCCAATGTTGCCTGAAGCCCCGGGCAATGTGAGAGCTTTTTGTTTTAAGTATTTCTTTTAAGGGTGTTGCTGTTTTTTGTACATTTTTTTGGGGGCATTTCGGGGTTTTTGGGGGTTTGCTTTTTTTCATTTTTGTATAATAGTATGGTAAATCTGTTTTGATCTGCAAGTTTTCGGTCGAAGCACTAAGCTGGGCGGGCCCCCCCGGCCCCTGCAAGGAACGGATATTGGCCATTTGGATTTTGGGAACAGTAAAGGCCGGAGAGAAGAAAGAAAAGCTGAAAAAATGAGAGAAAAAAAAAAGAAAAAAAAGGGGAAGAAAGAAAAAAATTTTAAAAAAAAAACCCGAGCGGGAGAAAGGATTTAAAAAATTGCAAACCCCCCTTATAAGCCCTCAGCAAATTACCATCAAAAGTCCAAGGGGGAAAAACCCCCCCAAAAAATGCAGAATAGCCCCCAAAACATTCCCGGGGGGCCCCTGTACCCAAAAAAAATACCTCGCCTTTCCTGGGGGGCCCCCAGGGGAAAAGGGGGCACCCCTAAAACCCCCCCCAATTTACCCTAAGTTTTGGCACAAGAATAAGAAAATTTTAAAAAGGAAACTACCATCATTTCGTACCCAGTATCAAGGATTTTTTTTTTGGGTTGATTTCCCCCTTTCCCCGGGAACTTGAGGATAGAGACAATTTACACCCGCCAATTTTTCATCTTTCTTAACACCTGAATTCGCCTTTTTATCAAGGAAAGAAGGCCCCCCAAAGCGTGGATGAATACAACTAGCGGATGATGGGCCCCCCCCCAAAAACCCCTTTTTCCCCCCAAAAACCAAACCGCCCCCCCCCCCCAAAAATTCCCTTCGGGGCCCAAAACTCCCCCCCCTGTGACGTGTCACAATTTTGGGGGAAAACCGGCAATACGACCCCGCTGTCCCGCACCTCGGCATTTTAAGGGAAGGAAATTGCCCCCCCGCCCCTATAAGGGTTTTATTTGCTTCAAGATCGTAAAAGGGACCCCACTATTCAGTTTTGGGGACATCAATATCTGGCTTCCCCTATTATCCCGGGGGCGGGCGGGGGACCTTGCAATGTTTGGCAACAATAATTTTTTTTTTTTTCGTAGAATTTTGGGTCTAAATGAAATTTTTGGTGGGTGGCCCCTTGTTACCCGCTTGGGTTTTTTTAGAACCAAGATGACCGCCATAATAACCCAAAAAATAAATTAGCTTAAAATCCGTTTTAAAACAGTAAAAGGGGAAAACTGGGTCTAATAATTGTTTTAGGACCAAGGAAGGGATTATGGTTTTTTGGTCATTTGGCGGCCATATTGATGGGGGAAATCCTAGGCGCCCAAAATCCTGGGTAAAAAGCCAAAACCCTAAAAACTTTTTAAATCGGTAAGCAGGAATAAGTGTTTAAATTGGGGGAAAAATCACCACGTTCGTTGACTCGTTGGAGGATTAAATGCGGGGTTTAAGGGGGAGGCCTGGTTTTTAAACTTTGGGGAACAGGGTTTTACAGAAAAGTTGTTGCCTAAACCTCCAAACCCGGGCTTCAAATTTGTTTCAAGTCCAGAAGAATTCTCAGAGGTAAAAACTATTCATCTTGGGAAAAAAAAACCCCCCCCTTTTTGGCCCAAAAAGAAACCCCCCCCCCCCAAATTGATTTTTAAACGAGGATATTTACCCCAATCAAAAAATTTGGCTTACTTTTCGGGGGGGGGGATTTAAGTTTCCCAAAATAATTTTTTTTTTTTAAAGATTGGGGCTTTTTTAGGGGGGGTGGGGGTTACCAGCTGGTTTTTTTTTCGAAAAGGGGGAAAAAAAATTAAATTGGAAACCCCTTTTTTTTTTTGGGTTGTGTTAATTTTTTTAAAGGGCCAAAAAATTATGATTTTTAATATTTGGGGAAGGGGAAAAATAAATTGTCGAAAAACCGTTTAAAAAATTTTTTAAAAAAAAAGGTAATCTTTGATTTGGGGTTGTTTTTTTGGGGTGGATCCCCGTTGTGATCGGGGGGAAAAGGGAGGGGGATTGAGTTTTTAAAATTTCCCCTTTTTGAATGATTTGTAATAAAAAATTCAGGGTCCCAAAATTTTATTTGGAAAAACTAAGGTTTGGCTGTCCCTGGTTGGGGGGAGCCAACGGGGGGGGGTGTTGGGGGGGAAACTGTGGGAAAAAAGGGGAAAAAAAAGGCCCAAGGAAGAGGGGAGGAAAGGCAAGGGGGGGGGAACGGAAAAAAAGGGAACGCCTGCCAGGTGGCGGGAAAAAACCAAGGACCAGCACAGGGGGGTCACCCCGGGACTAGAACCCTCCTGGGAAGAGGGGCAAGAAGAGGTATGTCAGGAGTCCCCCTGAGGATGTCGAGGGTATTGAAGCTAATGACCTCCGACCCGCCTACCGAGCCCTGAAGAAGCTCCGTTCCAAATTCCTTTTCGGGGAGTGCTATTCAAAAAACAGATGGGCGCCCCGTGTGGACATGGGTGGGGCAGATGGCTGTTGGGCTGAGTACTTTTTTGGGAGTTTTTCCGGGGGGACCCTCCCAAAAGGCAGCTTTTAAACCAGGGTTAAGGCAGGGATGCCCATCCTCCCCTTGACGAAGCCGCACCCTTCTTGACGAGGCAGAGAGGCGTCAAAGTTGGGGGTGGAAAGGAGCTGGTGTTTGTAATATCAGGCGGAGCTACTCAAAGCGGGGGTGAGGCCATGTCCGCGGGTTGCATGCTGTCCTGACTGCCGTGTGGCAATCAGGTACCATTCCTCCTGACTGGAAAAGGGGGCTGGTCGTCCCTATCTGGAAAGGGAAAAGTGGACCGTCAGGACTGCAACAATTACCGCGGTATTACACTGCTCAGCGTACCAGGCAAGGTGCTTGCCCATCTTTTGCTGACACGAATTCGCAGTCATCTGGTGAAGCATCAGAGACATCAGCAGTCTGGGTTCACGCCTGGTAAGTCAACAACGGACCGTATCCTAGCGCTTCGTGTCCTGGTGGTAACGCCGTGGGTGAGTTTCGACAGGGGATGCTTGCAGCCTATGTTGATCTCAAAAAGGGACATTTGACTCAGTGCATCGTGAGTCACTTTGGGATCTTCTGCGACTTCGAGGGATTCCTGCAAGGGGACTATTGGTTTGATAACTGGTCTGTATTCTGGGACTGAGAGTGCTGTGAAGTGTGGGGCAGGTGTATCAGCTTCTTTCCTGTGAATACAGGAGTGAGGCAAGGGTGCGTCCTTGCCCCATCACTTTTCAACGCTTGTATGGACTGGGTATTGGACAAGGTTGTAGATCAAAGTGATTGTGGAGCATCCGTCGGCAACACCAAGATCACTGATCTTGTTTTTGCCGATGATGCAGTAATCTTTGCTGAGTCGCTGGGGTCCTGGTGATGCTCTCGAGGCGCTGCACAGGAGGCAAAGCCTTTGGGACTTGAGGTCTCCTGGCTCAAGACCAAGGTCCAGGTGTTTGGAGACCTATAGATGAAGCAGTACAGTCTGGGTTCATGCGTGTGGCGAGGACATTGAGATCTTGGAAAGTTTTACATACCTTGGTAGCGCAGTCATAATGACGGCAGGTCACGTCAAGAAGTCTTACGGCGGATTGGCATAGCCAACGGTGTTATGGACTCGCTCAGCGGGAGTATTTGGCGTTGTCGGTACCTGTGCAGGAGGACAAAGATCCGGATCTTCAAGTCGCTTGTGATTCCTGTCTTACTCTATGGTTGTGAGACATGGACACTAAATAGTGACTTGAAGAGACGAATCAATGCCTTTGGTAATAAGTCTCTTCGCAGAATCATGGGGTATCGCTGGGATGATTACGTGTCAAATCAGCGATTGCACCGTGAGACTGAACGGGGGGCCTATTACTGCATAGTCCGTCAGCGCCAACTTCGGCTATATGGGCATGTGGCACGTACCCTGAAACCCAAATCCTTCCCATCGGGTGTATCTGTAAGAGACACTCCGGCGTGGAGGAGGCAAGGGGCCGCCCACAAAGACTCGGGCTGGGGCAAGTTGATGTTTCTTTTTCGAGAGCTGCTTGGTATGGGGAAAGGAAGCCTGCCATGGGAACTCGCGCGTGGTGACCCCGGGAGGGCGTCGTAGGGTGGGCGAGGCGACGCGCCCCCGGCGTATGCCCCCAATGATTGATTGATTGTATATATATGTGCTTTGTAAAGCATGTAATATGATTCTGAAGTCATTCGCCATTTTTACAAGCAATATTGATTATGATAAGCAACAAAATATAAGAAAACAAATCTATTTAGAATCGGACAACATTTATTGTAAAAATTATCATCTTCTCAAACATTACATTGGCGTGACTTAAAAGTAGAATACATGTAAAGTATATAAATACTACCGAAATAATAATAATAATAATAATATTATAGATAATAATATATAGTATAAATACTAATAATAACTAATAAAATAAATGCAAACAATTGGCTTTCTTCACGTTGCCCAAATGTTTCAACGTTATACAATACATATTATACATGTTATACTCTAATAAATGAAGCTAAATTAATGCCCCAAAATGGACCAAATATCTTATATCTAGGAACTATTCATCGTCCTCATCGTCGACATCCATTGCTCGGTCGTTTGCCTCATCGCTGTCATCAGGGATATCGGCATGATCTGTTGCACTCTCAGTGATGTTGAAGGGATTGGAACAGGCAGTACCACCCACCGCAGGTGCAGAACAAATTTGCATGGAAGTTGGCGCCCCATACAGCCCACTTTTCCCCACCTCTAATGCTCGCTCAGATGGGGCACCCACATCGGGACCAGCTTGATAAGTGCTCCGGGGCGTAGGATACACCGTCCCCCATATTCGCGGGATGAGACACTTGTTAGTGTCATTAGCTTCCCACCCGTGTTCCACTGCAGCGAGATTGGTGGATCCCACTCAGGGCACGTCCCAGTGAGCGACTTGGTGGTGTGCTCTACGAACGTTCTGCTCAAACGCTTTGTAGTTGCGGGAAAAACTACACAGCTTCGGTGCTGCTGTCCGATTGCCAGTCTTCTGTGCCCATAGCTTCTGGCGGATCTTGGTCATCGAAGAGGTTGGAGTTGTAATCCCATAGCACGCACCCATGAAAGCTGTTGCTTGTTCGGTGACTTCAACGATATTTGCCAAGTGTTTAACCAAGCTGATCCAGAGTGTAGCCTTTTCGAACCACAGCGATTGCTTTTGTTTTCCAATTCCATAAGTCGCAACAACTGGAATCACAGCCAGTTAGAGCATGAAGGCCAAGAGCTCGGTTACGATTGCTGAATGTTTACGAGCGATTTCCTTCACGTCAATGCACGACCGACCCATGATTGGAGACTGCATCTTCAATGATGACTGGAGCTTCCACTCAAGTAGTAGTAAAGCAAGAAAACCCCGAACCCGTCGTGTCACACACAGACCCGCAGTGTGATTCTGGATCTTCTTTTGCAAGGTGGATGGCCTGTTGAGTGATGAGTATGTCAGCTTTATGTCAGCTATATCATTAAGGCCATAGGGGGCTACTCGCGAGGTTTTTCATTACCAAAAGCTTTTGGAAATGAAAGAAAATCATTTGGTCCAAACCCTTGGTGTGTCGGAGTACGGTTGGAGTACGATCTAAAACTTGAACTTGAGTGGGGGGGCTGGGAGGCACCCAGCGAAAGCCTTTTGGGTCCAGCGCCATATGTAAACAAACCCTTTTTGCCTCATCCAGCTGATAATAGCTTCGCCATGACAGCGCTCTTTAATACCGAAAAAATACCGAAAAAAACCCTGAACAACATACCGAAATATAAAAAAGATACAGAAAGACGCATTTCTATGTATGTATTATGTCTCGATACCAAAATATGGTATTAAAGAGTATACTGTTACATACATTTCAAAAACGTATTTTGGTGTATTTCGGTATTAACTCTTAATATCAAAAATAATCCAAACACATACCCAAAATCCCGTATGTGGTATGTATTTCGGTGAAATTTCGGTAGAGACCACTCCCAGGGCAGCACACGGTTTGGTAAAAATGGACGAGGACTGCGCGTTCTTTTTCTGAGAAAACTGACTAGGTTTTCCTTGCATAAAAAGTAGTACTTTTTCTGATGGAGGTATTTTAATGGGAAATATTCCGCAGAAGTTGGCGGCGCCAATCTCCCGGGCAATCGCGCACCATCAAATTAGTTTTTTAACCTAAAATAGCTCAACAAAACCTAACCCAAACCTTAACCCAAACCTTAACTACCTTAAGCCTAACATAACCTAAACCAAACCTTAACATAAAATCTAAATCTAACCTAACCAAACTAAACGAAAACTTAATTTCAGCAATTATTTTATAAAAATAAGTTACATTTTTGGTTTTCCGGAAGTGGAATACTATTGGGACAATATACTAAACCGAAAATAATAGAGAAAAAGTAAGCTGTGAGGCCTGTAAAGTCTGGCTGACGGCGATAGCGACCGCCCCCAGTTCCGTCCATTATAATAATCCTGGCGATGAGACATGATGAGGGATTTGATGGCCACGTGGACAGTTCAAATAAGTTTATTTACATTAATGCTAGGATTTCCAGGTCTTCCCATGATTAATCAGAGTGTTCACTTATAAAGTTACAATTCCCAATTAAGTTCCCTGACGAGGAAGTGACTCATCTTTAGAACACAGAAATAAGTGAATGAAGTGGGGAGGCACTTGTGTCGCAGTGGAAATCATAGGGAGGATAAAGGGAAACATGGCCTAAGAAACAAGTACTTTATTCCAATTTAGTTTTGGCCCGTGGGCATCTTCAGAGGAATTTGGGTCACAGGCCAATCTGCTATATGGAGATCCAGGAGCTCCATTTGGGCCCGTTACGGATGAAGCTGATTGGGCTGCGATCCTGCCGCCCTGTACTCCCTGATTGGCGAGAAAGTATTCAAGTGTTTTGTCTTATACAAATAGGGATACTATTTCATTCATTCACTAACCTAACCTTGAATTTTGTCACCTAACCTAAACCCTTTCCTTACTAAGCATTGCAAGCTATTGATGGTATTTAATCTCTAAATGCAGAAACACGGGTAAAAGATGATTGCATGTAAATATTGGGTACTGTAATATCAAGATCCAGTAATTGGAACCCGTCGCCGAAAATAGGAACCCTTGCCGGACGTGAAAATTGGTTAACTTTGTACTTTCAACCAGTAATTGAGTATGAGGTCAAAATTACTCTTTTCCCCTGTATTATGATGTGTTAAGACTGATGGTCACTTAAAAACGTCGGAAATGCCTTATTTTGCAGTTATCTCCCCCCCTTTATAACAAACCTGGGGACCCGTCGGGACGGGGAAACGGGGGGAAAACGGGGTTTTGGGCGGGGAAAATGGCAACTAGTTTTGTAAATGATAGTATATTATGGGGGATGACGTAAGATGTATCCGGGAAAACACTTAACGGAATAACATAAGCCCCGGGTACATATAAAAATAAAATAACCTACGGAATTACTTACCTATTCCCCGAAAAATCTCAACAGTTAAACCAGTTTAATAAAAGTACATGGACATTGGTTATTTAACCTAACACAACTGGGGGAGCGGGCGCCTGGGGGCCCTCCCCCTAGTTCACTAACCTAACTGGGTGTTGGTCGAGAAGTCTAACCTAAAGCAGGGAAAAAAGGCGAGATAACTGCAATATGATGCATTTCCAACGACTTTGAGTGCGATCATCATTCTTAACGCATCAAAATACATAGGAAAAGAGTACTTTCAACCTCCTACTTTATTGGTTGTAAGTACCAAATTACCAAAAATTGGAACACTCGCCTACGGCGGGAACAGTTCCAGGTATCGTGTTCACAATGTTGTTTCTCCTTACGAAACCAAACTCACTTCATCACCTTATTTAAAGCCGTCCATCACCCATAAAAGTAAAAATTTCATACAATTCAAATTGGGCGACTGAGAGGCAGGCAAAACACACAATAACATGGAAACTCTAATTTCGTTGTTTTGTGATATTCACGCCAGTATTTTCCTAAGTGTATTTCATCTATGAACCAACTCACTCATTCAACTTATTTAAGCATCTCATCTTCCATAACAAGTCACATATGGGAAAAAATTAAAATATCGAAGAGGACCTCTTTAAGCCACAGATTAATAGCCCTACCGATATTTCATGTTTCACTAATGTTTACCGGGTATTACATATGTGCTTTCCCTGCCACAAACCCAACACACTTCTTCTATTTGTTTAATGTCCTAATCTTTTCACGGTACTTGCATTTTGAGGGAGATAATGTCCGTAGTGGGAGACTTTTAAAGATGCGGAGGAAGGGCGACATTTTTTTTCAAGGTTGCACTTTAATACGAAAATACCTCTGAGCCAATGTTTTTAATATGGACCATGTCAAGTCAAAAAACATGCTCCAAAGCGCGGGGCGAGGACAGAATCAAATCAAGATGAACAAGTTTTTTTAAAATTCTTGATGTTAAATACCCCGCGAGTAGGCCCCCTCATGTCACAAGACACTTTTTCCGGCATCTTTTGGTATTTTTCTACCATTTGACGCCTGATACCCGGGATTCATTTGGTAGCAACGCAGAGTCGCACATGTTCGTTCCCCTTGGCCACCAGTAGCTTACTGACACTTTGTTTAAATCGCGGAGCAGCCGGGCACCACGCAAGACTTGTACGAACTACACATTTCAGTGAAATACAGAGAAATGACCAATCTTGGGTGGTCAAGAGATGTTGTAGCATCTCTATGTGATATGTTTAGGGAAAAATAAGTGCTGTAGCTATATAGGGAATATGCTATATCATTTTGTAAAGTAATAGTAATATGGTGTAGATGAGGGGAGAAACAAAGATGAGAGGAGGAAATAAAGTGGTTTGGTAGAGTACGATAAGAGAAATAAATAGGTTTTTATTCTCTATATATACAAGACACGTGTATGATAATATGGTACAGTACATGCGTGTTATTTAGATTTTTTACGTATGATTTAGATACATAGTTAAGTTTTGAGTTGTTGATGAGAAGTTATGACGGAAAGTGTTGATAAAAACAGAAATTTAATAGGCTGCGTGTGTGTTTTACTATATAAACGGGGTAATATGATGTGTGTTATTTTTACTTGATTTAGGATTACAAGTAAGTTTGAGTGGTTTATTTTATGGTTATCAAGGGAAATGTGAAGAGGGAAGGACATTTTATAGATGCCAGTAGAAGCAGAGTAGCTAAGATGGAAGAATTAAGATCTTAGCTACTCTGATAGGAAGATGCTCGTAGCCGAAACGCACGTGTGACAACGCGCGCACTTTTTGACACTAAAATGACACTACGGGCATGTTTTGGTTAGCAAAATACCAAAAAGATGCCGGAAAATATCGCTCGTGTGACACGGCCTTTAGGGATACTGGGTGTTCTGGTGTCGTAGATTCTGAAGAGACCCTGCAATATATTGACCATCACTCTGTCCCAAGGTTAAAGTTGCTGACTATTTAGGACGCACCGATGAATCTCCTGCTGTTAGTGTCACTTACGGTGCCCATTTTACACTGGCTGGATGCCATAAGGGCCCCAATTAAATTTGCTAGTGCTTTAATTGGAATATTTCCGGGGTAATAGTTCCTAATAGTCCTGACTCTCAACTCCGTGATGACCATTCTTTCTATAGACATGAAGACAAAAGCCACCACCGATGTTTCACTTCCACAAGATCCATTATCTTCTCTTCCCCTGAGGACTGCTTCTCCCGTAGACTCCCCACCATGTGATGCCAATGACGCTCCCCTTCTTTAATGTCAGCCTCTACCACCATGTGAGTCCCCTATAATTGAAGTTGTGTGCTGTGTAGAGCAAATTGATCCACCCTCTAGTCCTGACTAAACTCCATCCTTTGTCTGTGACCCCTGATGAGTTTCGTCAACTACAGTAATCCTGTCCTTCACTGCAGTGTCTATGTACCGAGACTTCTACTTGTGAGGTGGAGAAGGCACGGGGATGGTTCCCCCTACAAGTTTCTACATGAACACGGCCTCCTGTACCGGAAATGTCTCTCCTCTGATCGCCCACAATAGGTAAATAATTTATTCTTGGTTGTCCCCAGTGAGTGCCGTCCCGTCATTCTACGTTTGGCTCACGAAGATCCATCCTTTGGCTGGTCATTTCTTCCCAACAAAGATCCTTATGAAGATCTCTCAAGACTTTTATTTGACCAGGAAATGTGCGCGGAAATTGGGATTACTGTCGTTTCTGCGACAAGTGTCAACGCATATCAGTTAAGGCACGGATACGTCCAGTACCCCCTTCAGCCGTTACCTGTCGTAAACTCAGGCCCTTTCTCCCACGTTCGCCATCGACTTGGGAGGTCCATTGGCATTGTCAATGTATCCACCACTCTTCAGAAAAGCAGTTTCAAGTCCTAGACGAGAGTTCACCTTTATCGGAGCTCGAGGAAAATGTTAAGTTCTTCTGCTCAGGTGAGGGTATTGGCGATTCACCTTAGCTTACTTTAACGTCTGATGGCCCAGCTAGTTCTGGGGAAAATGTTAAAACTAATACTGATCTCACTTTGAATCAGTCTGCTCAGTTTGATGAGCACATCACCCTCACCACTACAGAGAGAATACAAGCTGAAATCTACCCTGTGCCATCATTCTACTACAACCAGGATGCTCCTATTACCAGGACTACTACTACTACCAGGATTACTAGTACTGTTTTTTGGTCTAATCACGGCCTGTGTCATTATGTTCGTTTTTTTTTTTTTTTTATATTTAATTTTGGGAATTTTCCTGTTGGTTTGGATAATGTTTAGATTTATTTTAACTATATTTGTGTATATTCTTCTGATTGGCCCACTCACATTTCTGCCCTCGAGTATATTTTATATAGGACTACAGCAACACGTTCTGACAGTCAAACTTACACAATTCCGGTTTGGAACTTGCATTCTGCTGGCACGGGAACCCTTACAGTGGACGGATGAACTGCACTCACGGTTTGTGCGGTTGAAGCAAGCCTTGACTTCGGGACCTATTCTGCGGTCTCCAGACCCAGTCAGACCTCCGTTTTACGCACCGACGCTTCAAAACTGTGGATTGGGAGCTGCACTTTCCAATACCATGATGATCGTCCAAATCCTATCTCTTACGCCAGCTGGAAATTACTACATAGGGAGCGACGTTACTCTTACGATCGAAAGGGAATGCCTAGCCTTTCATGTTTATATTCATCCGAAGTCCTTGTTCAAGGGGTATTCAGAGTGGCTAAGATTATTTCTAATGCTATTGATTCTACTTAAGGTATATCCATTTTGACCTGCTTGACCTGTAGTTCTTTGCTTTTTAGTATCATTATTGATTTCTCTGTCTTTCCTCCATGTATCATAATTTTCTGAATTCAATGAATCGCTTGCTATAGTGCCATACAATATGCTTTATTTAACAAAAAATCATTGGGTAGCTTGTCTTGTATTACATCCGTTAATTCCAATAATTTGGAACGTAAAACCATCTACATTAGAATAAAATATTTTCATGATACTACCTATATATTTTGTAACTGTTTGTTCTTCATTTAATTGCCTCTCTTGTTTAAGTACCACTTTTAAAGCCATACTTCCATATCATATTCCCCATCTACTTTATTTAGATATCATCTAATTAATATGTCCATGTCTTCATCTGATTGGAAATGTTCTAGCATTTCTTACCATTTCTTTCATTATCATTTGGCTATGAAAAGTTAATATTATTGGCCTGTATTCCAAAAATTCATATTTACCAATTCTATAAATTCTTCAATATCTTGTTTATGTTACTCTTTATGTCACCTCATCTTAGTTTCTCATGATGATGCTTTTATATTTTTATATCTTAAAACTCTTTTCTTTTTTTTTAATTTTTTTTCCCCACAATTTAATGTTTTACTCATGACCACGTCTCTCCCGTTTACTATCAATTTTTTTTAAATTCCTATATGGGCAGTACTTTCTTTGTCTATTATTCTTTTCATTATTTGTGCAAAAGTTCGCAGTATTTCCCTTTTTCTAATATCAACTTTTCAAAATGCTTCCAAAATTATATTTTGAAGAGAGAGAGAGAGAGAGAGAAGGAGAGAGAGAGAGGAAAGAGAGGAGGAGGAGAGAGAAGAGAGAGAAAAGAGGAGAGAAAATATCAGAGAAGAGGATATAAGGTGAGGGGCGCGGTAAGAGGCGAAAATATAAAATCAATCACTGGGGGCATCCCCGGGGACGCGCGCCTCTCCCCCCCACGACCGGGGGTCACCTCGCCGAGTTCCCGGCAGGCCCCCTTCCCATCCCAAGCAACTCTCCAGGGAGCATCATCTTCCCCCACCACGACCCTTGTGGGCGCCCCAGTGGCCCCCTCCACGCCGGATTATCTCTTACAGATACAACCCGGGGGAAAGGGAAATCTGTTTCGGGGTACGTGCCACTTGCCCATATAGGAAGTTTGGGGGGGGCTGACGGACTATGTAGGTAATACCCCCCCGATTCAGTCTCAGGGTGCAATCGTGATTTGACCTAATCATCCCAGCGTACCCGATTCTGCGAAGACCTTATTAATTACACGGGGGAAAAATTTTTTTTGATTAGGTCTGAATTTGTTATTAAGTAATTTTGGGTGCTGAATCCAAAACGATCTCAGTTTTTTCTATCACGTCAAGTTTTGAACGGTAGGTTTTTCGTTTTTTTAAAAAAATATGAAAAAAAGTAATAAGTACAGTGCTTATTTATAAAAAGTTGCAAATTTTAACATACAATGAAAAATAATAAAATAGGCATGAATAAAATTTTTATTTAACATTATCATGGTTTTAGAAAGGATAAGGCTATAATTGTGTGCAGGTTAAGGAAAAAATTTTACGTTTGAGCTTTGTCGGATTTTAAACTTGGGGATATCGCTTTGATGCCCCAACAATAGTCAGCCATCATATGCACATCCCATCTACCCTGGAAAACGTTCTTCCATAACCTTCAAATCTTGGTAAAACGTTCACCTGCTCGTCGCAGCAGCACCAAGTTTTTCCCCGGAAAAGTGGCAAGATGGCTATGCAAAAAATGTCTTTAATACTATTTTGCAACCAAGGTTTTGTAGCTCTCCAATTTTTTCTGAACAATTTCGTGTAATTACTGCACGGTTTTTCCAAGAAAGTTTTTGCGAGTCCTTTGAATGAAGCCAAGAAATTTTTTTAAAGGGTCTGACATAGACCGTTGAAATGTTCATCTGTGAGACTGGTCGAATTTGGGCCACAAAACACCGGCCTTGATTTTTTAAATTGAAAGCCCCGGGAAATCCCAAGATATGACTTCAACAGTCGCCATCATTTACAATGTTTTAAAATTTTTTCATAAACCCTATTTTTTAGTGAGAGGGGGAATATTATTTTTTCCTGTCAAAAAGTGGCTCAGTACATGAGGACCCGGGGTTTTAAGACAGATCTCGGGGGGCCAATTCGTCTGAACCCAATGCTTCTCTCGAGCTTGACCCACATATAGAGAAACCGGGAATTTTGTATCCACGTTGTTGACCAAGAAGGAAGGACACCTTTTAAGGTAAAACCCGAGATCCAATTGTGTTTGTCATATTGAAATAACTCAAGATCTCTTTAATCTCCATTCTTCACGAAGACAGCCCAAGCCCAATAGGGACCGCCAAAAAAATTTGCCTTTGGTAAAAGGACACACTTCAAGCTCCGCTTTGAGCTATCAAAAAACAACGCCATTCTTTTGGATTGTAGATTAAAACCCCAACCCCTTCAGAAAACCGGAATGTTAGGGCAAAACACAAAACCGCGGCACTTCGAAAGTACTGAAAATGTACTTCTTGGTTCAAAAGTATGATACCTTACTCCTTGTTCAAGTATTTTTTTTCTCTTTCGGTCTTGATGCTAGTATTTCAAAAGCTTTTTTGGATGGGCCCAAATCACGGTAAATCTTCACCGTGTGATCAAATCCCTACAAAAACTAAACCCCGTGAATTAAAAATCTGCATCTTTGCGTCACTGCGTTCTTAAATCACCAGATCTTCAGAGGAGTATTTTTTCGAAAACTGGCATGGAATTTCAGTGAATGGGGCATTGGTCTTATACTGAGAAGATTAGGAATTCTATTTACTTTTATTTTTCTTGTTAAACCTGATGTTTCACTAAAAAAAAAGAACATTTGGGAATTTTTTTGCTCCCCCCAAACCAGGGGGATCCCAAAATCCCAATTTTTCACGGTTCCCTTTTGGGTCCACATCCGTAATCTCTCGACCCCCTGTTTGCAACTTTGTGAGGGGCCCAAGCTTGTCTTGATCACCGAGTTCACTTTAAAAAAATTGCGAAATATGTTTTTTGACAATACACTGATGCTTGCCCCTGCTTGGGAAAGGTGAAAAAAACCAATATAAGCAAAGGGGTAGGGTATTTTGGCATTTAAAACGAGACGTAGCAGGAGCAGACTGTCTAAACAAAGAAAAATATACCTATGTAAAAAAAACATAAATGGAAAAGTTTCAAGCTTTGAAAAAAAAAAAAACAGCAAAAAACGAATAGAAATTACAAAGGTATGTTTGTTACAAATTAAGAGAAAAGCCCTAACAAATCCTTTAATTCCTACTATCCTAGCTTTCTGTTTGCAGATATTTATAGACTGACCTATTTGGGAGCTGCCACACCTCTCACCGCACTGTCTCAATTGAACTGCAAAAAATTTCCACATCTTCGATGAGTCAAATCGTAAAAGCTGGCAAATTTTACTCAGCTCACAAGTGGAATTGCTTATCTGGAGGGTAAGCTGTAGGAAAAAAACTTGGAGTGCAGAAAAAAAAATGACTACAGATTTGGAATCAGCATTCCAATTTTTTGCTAAAAAGCTCAAAAATTTAATCATATTTTTTTTTTTCAAATTTTTTCCCCCCCGTGTTATCAAAGGCATCGATTCGCCGTTTCAAACGCTATTATGTCCCCTGTCTCACATCTAGAGTACGACAGGGTATAAGCGACTTTAAAGGGTCCCCGGGCTTTTTCCTTCGCACAGGTACCGACAAAGCCAAAATCGGCTGAGCAGTTCATAACATCGTGGGTTATGCCAACCCCCCGTCTTTGACGGACCCCCGCATTATGGACTGCTCTACCCCGGGAAATACAATTTTTCAAGATCTCAATGTCCCCGCCCCACCATGAACATATGTATGTTTTTCTAGTATGCCTCCAACGGATTTGGGCTTGAACCAGGAGACCTAAAATCCCGAAGGGTTTGCCCCCTTGCAGCGCCTGAGAGCCCCATCAGGACCTCCAGCGACTCAGCAAAGATTAAAACATCTCGGCAAAAACAAAATCAGTGATCTTGGGATTTCCTGGGGTCTCACAATCCCTTGTCTACAATTTTCCCAATACCTAGTCCATACAAGTGTTTTAAAATGGGGGGCAAGGGCGCACCCTTGCCTCACTCGTGTATTTACAGTAAAAAAAGATGGGTACACTCCCCCATTCACAGCACTCCAGTCCCCAAGACAGGCCAGGCATAAAACAATAGTCATTTTAGGAATCCCCCGAAGCGCGAAAATCCCAGAGTGATTCACGAGACCGAGCAAACGCCTATTGAGCCAAATAGGCTGCAAGCTTCCTTGTCGAAAAATCCGTCGGCGTTCCAGCCAAATGGGCGTCCAAAAATGAGTTGTCGTTACCCCCTGCAATAAAGGGACCAATCATCATGTTGCTTTATAGGGATGGCTGTTTTCTCTTCTCCCCCTCCCCGAATTTTCTTTTTTTTTTTACTTTTGTTTTCCCCTTATATCTAAAGGCTTATCATTATCATCATCATTTTTTCATGTATTTAATTCTTCCTCTCCTCCTCTTTCCCTCCTCCTCGTTTTTTCTTATTCACATTTTTTCACTCCGCTGCTCTAGCATAGCACGGTAAAATAGCGAAAAAATCGACCCCCCGCATCGTTCAGAAGAGCGTAGGTTTCCCAGCATTAAAAAAAACGGAATTTTCGGTACCTCCCAAATTTCTTCATTTTTCTTTAAAAAAAATTTTTGGGGAAATTTCGGATATTTATCTTTTTTTATTTCCCTTTGATTTAAGGTATTTGATCAATCAAGAATTTAAAGGGGTCAAGCGAGCAAATCGTTGGCGTTTTGTAGATTCAATTTAGTGACGGTCCAGCCTGTGCCTGTCACCCACACACCGAACTATTTTTTTGGGGGCCCGCAATACCAAAAATTTAAAATTTAAGAGTCCTATTCGGCAAAATGTCAGCATGGTGGGAACTGTCCTCCCACTTAATGCCCCCACCTTTCACTTTAACTCTGTTTTGGTGCTACCTTCGGCCATTCCGGTAAATTGTTCATCAGAAATGTTATTTTGATGATGGGTTTTTCCGATATGGCACAACTATGAAACGTGTAGAAAACTATCTTTCTGATCTTCTGTTTTTATTATATAGACGAGATGATATGGTATTATTAGCAAAAAACAAAAAAACCACACAACACACACACAAACAACAACAACGAAAATAAAATTTCCTCATAGAAGTTAGATGCCCAACAATTCATAGTAGAAAAAACTAAAAAGATGTGATTCGGGGAAAAAGTGAGCCAATCGATTTCAGGAAAAACTTTATAAAGTTAAATACGGAGAAGGACCACACGAGTATAGCTCGGGCCCCGTATGTTACTACAAGAAATACAAATAAGAAAATACGCATTTTTTCTTAAGCCCATTCACACTGTTGACATTTTTCAAATTTTGACATTTTCCTGTTGGCACAGTCGTCGGTGCCGACTATACCGAATACTAATGATGGACTGTCGTGACGACAGTCCTCGTCTAATGTAGGACGTTCGTGACGACTGCCAGCTCGGAAAAATCGGCTAACATCTTCTCGGGATGTTGGCCAAAGTATCCTTTTAAGGAAAAATCTGGGTAAAAATCGGCGACAGTACCCAAATGCTGGGCAGATTTCTGTGGCCAAAATAATATTTTAAAGAAAATTTGGGTAATTCGGCGACAGTTGGCAAGGCTTCCACCAAGACAGTCGGGAAAACGACAGGGAAGACCGTTGGCTAACTCTTTGGCAACTGTTGGTCAACTGGTCGGCCAAAACCACTTCACAGGCAGTCTTGCCGACAGTCGGCGACCGTCTGCATGACTGTCGTCAAGACCGTCTGCGACAGTCGGCCAATCGGTCGGCATTGTCGTGGTTGTCGAAGGCATGGCGCCAGTTCAAAAATGACCAGTGAGACTAGTGAGTGAGTGAGTCAGTGAGTCACTAGTCAATGAGACACACAACACAGTGTCTTGAGACTAGTTGCCAGCATGTCGCTGACATGCTCGCAACTAGTTGGACGAATCTCCCTGACAGGAGACGACCGTCAGCTATCATAATAGCCGTCACCAAAACGTCAGAGTATGTCAGGTGTCTCGCTGAGGATGTCGACGGCCATTTGAACGCTAATGAACCTCCGACCCGCCTACCGAGCCCTGAAGAAGCTCCGTTCCAAGTCTCCATCTGGGCGAGTGCTATCCGAGAAGCAGATGGGCGCCTCGTGTCGGATATGGATGGGCAGATGGCTCGTTGAGCTGAGTACTTTGGGTAGTTGTTCATGGTGGACCCTCCGATTGGTCAGCTCCACACCACTGAATTTCGGGCAGTGGATGCCGATCCTCCCATTGACGAAACCGCACCCTCTCTTTAAGAAGTCAGAGAGGCTGTAGCAAAGTTGACGGGTGGAAAGGCAGCCTGTGTTTGTAAATCAGTGCGGAACTCCTCAAAGCTGGGAGTGAGGCCATGATCCGCGGATTGCATGCTGTCCTGACTGCCGTGTGGCAATCAGGTACCATTCCTCCTAACTGTAAAATGAGGCTGGTCGTCCCTATATGGAAAGGGAAAGGGGACCGTCAGGACTGCAACAACTACCGCGGTATTACATTGCTCAGCGGTTCAGGCAAGGTGCTGCCCATCTATTACTGACACGGATCCGCAGCCATCGGCTGAAGCATCAGAGATCTCAGCAGTCTGGGTTTACGCCTGGTAAGTCAACAACGGACCGTATCCTAGCGCCTCGTGTCCTGGTGGAACGCCGACGTGAGTTTCGACAGGGGATGCTTGTAGCCTATGTTGATCTCAGGAAGGCGTTTGACTCAGTGCATCGTGAGTAACTCTGGGATTTTCTGTGAATTCTCAGGATTCCTGCAAGGAATATTGGTTTTGATGACTGGTCTGTACTCTGGGACTGGGAGTGCTGTGAAGTGTGGGTGAGGTGTATCCAGCTTCTTTCCTGTGAATACAGGAGTGAGGCAAGGGTGCGTCCTTGCCCCATCACTTTTTAAAACTTGTATGGACAGGGCAAAGACTACTCTATACTGGACTTGCTACTCATTTTGGGCTATTTCCAGTGGAGGCCAGTTTTGCGATTCCTGCCATTTTCGAACATCACTCCCTTTTCCCTTCCTATGGTTTATCAGTATATATGATATACCGTTATCTTCTTAAATGTTTGTTCTATAATATTATCAAATAAAAAACAGTAAAATGCAATAAAGAAATGCCATTATGAGAGAGTTAAGAAATATGCATGAACTTAATATTCACTTGAACTCATCGCCATTTAATATTTTGCGAGAAAACATTTTAGATGCTAGCGACAAAAAGAAGTAATTTTCATTAGCTTTCCATTGCTATATTTCGTTTTCTGATAAATGAATCATAACTATGCATAAATTAGCGTTAACTAAAAAAATAACATCATCTATCGGGATAATTACCCGATGGATGATGTTATTTATTTAGTTAACGCTAATTTATGCATGGTTCTAATTCATTTATCAGAAAATGAAATATAGCAATGGAAAGCTAATTAAATTCCGCTTCTATTGGTATGTTGCATGTAAAAAGTCTTCACGCAAAATATCAAATTGCGATGAGTTTAAGTTCATGCATATTTCTTCAGAGTCTCATAATGGAATATCTTTAGTGTATTTTACAGTTTTTTATTTGATAATATTATAGAACAAACATTCACGAAGATAACAGTGTATCATTTATACTGATATGCCATAGTCTACTGTATTCATGGAACACTTTTTTACTTGCCGATACGATTGATGATGTTATTTTTTTAGTTAACGCTAATTTAGGCATGGTGGTAAATCATTTATCAGAAAACGAAATATATCAATGGAAAGCTAATGAAAATCCGCTTCTTTCTATTGCTAGCATCTAAAATGTTTTCGCACAAAATATTAAATGGCGAAGAGTTTAAGTATATATTGAAGTCATGCATATTTCTTCACTCGCATAATGGCATTTCTTTAGTGTATTTTACTGTTTTTTATTTGATAATATTATAGAACAAACAGTTACGAAGATAACGGTATATCATATATACTGATAAACCTTAGGAAGGGAAATAGGGGTGATGTTCTAAAATGGCAGGAATCGCAAAACTGGCCTCCACTGGTCATGGGCGGGTTGGCGCGGGGCACGAGTAGCAAGTCCAGTATAGAGTAGTCTTTGGACAGGGTAAGGGTATTAGGCAAAGTTGTAGATCAAAGTGATTGTGAAACCCTCGGTAACACCAAGATCACTGATCTTCTTTTTCCCGATGATGCAGTAATCTTTGCTGAGTCGCTGGAGGTCCTGGTGATTGCTCTCGAGGAGCTGCACTTGGAGGCAAAGCCTTTGGAACTTGAGGTCTCCCGGTTCAAGACCAAGGTCCAGGTGTTTGGAGGCTTACTAGATGAAACAGTACAGTATGTTCATGCGTGCGGCAAGGACATTGAGATCTTGGAAAGTTTTACATACCTTGGTTGCGCAGTCCATAATGACGACGGGTCGCGTCAAGAAGTCTTACGGCGGATTGGCATAGCCCACGGTGTTATGGGCTCGCTCAGCACTAGTATTTGGCGTTGTCGGTACCTATGTAGGAGGACAAAGATCCGGATCTTCAAGTCGCTTGTGATCCCTGTCTTACTCTATGGTTGTGAGACATGGACACTAAATAGCGACTTGAAGAGACGAATCGATGCTTTTGGCAATAAGTGTCTTTACAGAATCATGGGATATCGCTGGGATGATTACGTGTCAAATCAGCGATTTCACCGTGAGACTGCATTGAGGCCTATTACCTACATAGTCTGTCATCACCAACTTCGGCTATATGGGCATGTGGCATGCTACCCTGAAACCGATCCATCCCATCGGGTTGTATCTGTAAGAGACAATCTGGCGTGGAGGAGGCCAAGGGGGCGACCGCAAGGCTTGTAGCTGGGGCAAGTTGATGCTTCCTGTCGAGAGTTGCTTGGTATGGGAAGGGAGCCTGCATGGGGACTCGCGCGTGGTGATCCCCGGGAGTGGCGTCGTAGGGTGGGCGAGGCGACGTGAACCCCGGCGTATGCCCCCAATGATTGATTGATTGACAACAAGACACCAAAAAAACATCCCCCCATTCTCGAAGCGTGGGAGCCGACTTGTCAAATCCGAAATTTCGTTGGGTTATCGTGCCCAAAAGTCGGCACAGTGTGAACGGGGCTTTACAATATATACTGATTTAGATTAGTCAAACGCAGCGTAGTAATCGTTCTTGCACCTCTATAATGACTTTTAGCTTGCTTTACTCTCATTTATAAATACTAAGGTATCCGAGTCATA
>JACEEZ010002276.1:82690-90350 GCA_016584305.1 Chionoecetes opilio
CTAAAGAAATGCCATTACGAGACTTTAAGAAATTTCATGAACTTTATCTTTCCTAAACTCTTCGCCATTTAAAAATTTGGGGAGTCAACTTTTAACATGAACATATCAATAGAGCGCAATTGTATTAGCTTTCCATTGATTATTAGTTTTTGATAAATTAAATACCACCATACATAAATTAGCGTTAAACTAAATAAATAAAATCATCAATCGGGTGTTTTTCCCGATTGATAATGTTATTTATTTAGTTAACGCTAATTTATGCAGGGTGCTAATTCTTTTATCAGAAAACTAAATATATAAAAAAAATAAATAACATCATCAATCGGGAAAAATTACCCTATTGATGATTTTATTTATTTAGTTAACGCTAATTTATGCATGGGGGTAATTCATTTATCAGAAAACTGAATATATCAATGGAAAGCTAATAAAATTGCGTTTCTATTAACATGTTTCATGTTAAAATTTGACTCGAAAAGTTTTAAATGGCGAAGAGTTTAAGTGAATGTTAAATTTCATGAATATTTCTACAGTCTCTTTAATGCATTTCTTTAGCGTGTTTTACTGTTTTTTATTTTATAATATTTAGAAACAAACATTACGAAGATATATTATATACTAAATTGTATATCAAATACTGATATACCATAGTCTATATGATAGTCATATGCAGCAAGTGAATGGGCCAGCAGACTGTACAACACCTGCCGCACGGCGTCGCCACCGTCGGTAGATAACAGAATTGCATTAGGGGGAGCCCGAGTGAGGTATCTTGTTGTAGAGTGTCTTTGATGACAGAGCTATGAGTCATCAGTAGTTGGGGACCGTTGCCATATACAGCGTCGTATTTTTTATATATTTTTTTATAGTAATGTGCAGAATATATCACTTATGTGTTACACTAAAAATGTTACAGTCTTTCAATACATCAGGATCCTCTTAAAGTGGTTGAACAGGCTGTATAATGGAGGTAACACAGTAGAGAGGTTGATACAACAACAAAAAATTTTCACGCAGATGATATGTAATACATCATCAGTCATTGCTGATGACTGTAATGTAAATTCAGAATTTCAACTTTCCTTCTTTTTCTTAAACTGCTCAGTAGAAGTTCCATTCTGCTTGCAATATTTTCTTTTCCCAAGGCCGTCCATGAGACATAGCTAGTTGACAACTGAGTTAGGACAGGTGGTGGTGGGTCACCTGTCCGACCTGACCAAATTAATGAAAATTGCGGTTAAATCTGTTCTTCGAATATCTTTTTAAAAATAATAATGTAGAACTGAAGACATTTGAAGAAACAAACTGGGAGTGTCTGAACGATCAGGAATCTGTAAATGTTATTCTTTTGATAGTGATGAAAGTCAAAATGATATTGATAAATGTCAGGAGCTCCTCCCGGTGATAACATATCTTGCCAGGTATTGTGTTCATGCAGTGGTAAACTAATTTAAATGTATGCCTGTAAAAGACTTACTTACTTGTCAAGAAAACAAAGAAAATGTACCAAAAAACCAGTTTTATATTCACGGTCTCAACAGAGGAAGACTGCTCTATCCAGAATAATGGGGTTGTGAATATAATATGGTCAACAACAAAAACCATTGATAAGCTTACTCAATGTCCTGATTTCATAAAACCTGTGAAAAAAAGAAATTTGGCCAAGGCCATTACTCTGATGTCCTGGCGGATCATTATATGTTTTTGCCATAAACGGCTGTGATGCTGGACATGACAGAAAAAATCCAGAAAATATTGTTATTTGTCTCAAACAAAGGGCCCTATTGAATAATTTTAGGTCAAACAATGACAATATTCAAAACTGTAATTAAGAAATTGACAAAAAGCAGAAAGCTAGCAACATTACAATAAAACAAGTTCATCTAGCAAAGGAAATATAAACAATGATGATTATATAAAATACAGTATCTCTTCTACCTTTCCCTAGAGGCGTCGAAATTTTACCAGTTTTGTGTTCTAAGCCTCTTTTCCAAGTATGAAAAAGTATTACTATAATTTGTGTAATAAACTTTGTTTTTCTCATCATACTCTCCCTAGTGATTTCTCCATTACACAGCCTGTTCAACCATATTTATTGGATGCTGATGTATTGAAAGGCTGTATATGCTGTAAAATAAACAGAATCTTAGTTTCGGTCTTGGCCCGGGCTTTATAGACCTCGTCTGCTGTTGGTGTTACAAAAAATATCTTCCGCTTTGAAAATTGTTGCGGTGTTTGTTTTTTTACATATTATCTGTATCGTTGGTTCAGTATTAAACAAGAGCTCTTTTTGTGTTTAAATGTGATAAACAAGATAAAAGAGCAGATCTATAAGCCAGGCCGGACAGGTGACCCACCTGTCCTGACTCAGTTGCCAACTAGCTATGTCTCACTGGACGGCCTCGGGAAAAGTAAATATAGCACGCAAATTGGAACTTCTTTCGAGCATTTTTAAGAAAAAGAAGGAAAATTGAACTCTGAATTTACCATTTACAGTCATCAGCAATGACTGATAATTAATTAATTATCATCTGCCTGAATAAACTTTGTTGTTGTCATCAACCTCTCTACAGTGATTACCTCCATTATACAGCCTGTTCAACAACTTTAAGAGCATCCTGATGTATAGTATTGAAAGATTGTAAAAAATTTAAGTTTATCATATAAGTGATATATTCTGCACATTACTATAAAATGATTTTTTTAAATACGACGTTGTATATGGGAACAATCACCAACTACTGATGACTCATCCCTCAGTAGCTCAGGACTTCTCTCTCAGAAGGCATTGATGGAGCTCTGTGTGTTATTGGTCCCTCCAAAGACTACTGTATACAATAGTCTTTGGTCCCTCCCTCAAGCTGTCCCATTGTATGCTTTTTTTGGCTGATTATATATATATATAATATATATATATATATATATATATATATATATATATATGTGTGTGTGTGTGTGTGTGTGTGTGTGTGTGTGTGTGTGTGTGTGTGTGTGTGTGTGTGTGTGTGTGTGGTTTACATCTCTCTCTCTCTCTCTCTCTCTCTCTCCTCTCTCTCCTCTCTCTCTCCTCTCTTCTCCTCTCTCTCTCTCTCTCTCTCTCTCCTCTCTCTCTCTCGTCTCTCTCCTCTCTCTCTCTCTCTCTCTCTCTCTCTCTCTCTCTCTCTCTCTCTTTTTCTCTCTCTCTCTCTCTCTCCTCTCATCATAACATTTTAAGTTGAATAAAAAAGGTCAGAAAGCATGAATATAATTAACCACGTAAAATAAACATGAAATAATATGCCAGTAGAATAGAGTGCACGATTTTACTCAGGTGTTAATGGAAACAATTTTTTTTTTTTATTCTTTATCGTTGAAATGGGAGCTACATTGACTTTTTAAATTAAACAATTTCGAAACAGTAAGGAAGCGTGTAAATATCGTGGTGCTGGTTGCCAAATACACATCTTATTTATGAAAGACTGGATACCTTACATTGTAACCGAGACAAAACAGTTTTATCTTTTCTATCTTCCTATCGGCAGTATCTATGGGCTAAATATAAGAATGCTCGTCAAATCCCGGCAGGTGGAGATTCCCTACCTTCGTATCTCCACCGGTGGGATATACAAGAATTGTTTTCAAATGCCCGGCCAGTGGAGATTTGGCAGGCGTACCAACACAAGCGAGTCCAAGGCGGCATCAGTATTTTGACTGTTTTACACCTATCTAATTCCTTTTACTAGCCTAATTTATCATTTCTGCCATTAAAATAATAGCTTTGTTAGTTGTTCGCCACTTATCTGAGGCGTTGATGAAGAAAAAATGGGCCTGAGTGATACTTGTGCGTACATTTGAACGTCCCGCCAGTCGCCACAAAGCAATATGGCGGACCACCCACCACCCCACCGCCGCTCTCCCTCGTCACCACTTATCACAGCAATATAGGCCTCCTGCACCTAATTATACCTTAATTATGACACGTGTGTATTCACAGTGTATGCATGTCACTCGGTTATGTTGAAAACTCGCCTGTAATGTTCTGGGAAGAAATAGGATGGAATAAGGGCAGAGCGGAATGCAGGTGGGATGTGCTTGGTGAACCAAATCAGCTGACTCAATCTCCACCCGTTGCGTTGTCCTCTGTTGATTCTTGCTTACCGCGCCGCGATGCAAACGGGTTGAGAAAATTTCTTGAATATGGCCCCATATGGGTACCCTTGATACTGCCACAGGGGGATAGGGGCAGGTAATAAAGGGCGATGGAATGGCGGAGCGGATGGGAGAAAGTGTTCTAGCTAAGGAGCGGTATTACCAAAACTTATATCATAGTTATGGCAGAGAAGTATCATAGCACTGTTTCTATGCATAAATCAATGACATACGCCAATATCTATTAAAGACTACTGTATAATGGCTTGCTACTCGCACTCCGCGCCAACCCGCCCACGATCAGTGGAGGCCGATCTGCAAGGTAAAAAGATGTTGCGAACATCACTCCCATTTCCCTTCCTTTGGTTTTTTTTAGTATAGTAAATGATTACTGTATCTTCGTAACTGTTTGTTATATAATATTATAAAATACAAACAATAAAACACACTAAAGAAATGCCATCATGAGACTGAAGAAATATGCATGAATTTAGCATTCATTTAAACTTTTCGCCATTTAATATTTTCGTGATACAACATTTAAGGTGGAGCATATCAATAGAAGCGGATTTTTATTAGTTTTCCCATTGATATTTTTTCTTTTTCTGATAAAGGGAATCACCACCATGCATAAATTAGCGTTGACTAAAGAAATAACATCATCAATCGGACGGCAAGTAAAAAAAGTGTTTCCATGAATACAGTAGACTATGATTTATCAGTAAAAATGATACACTATTATCTTTGTAAATGTTTGTTCTATAATATTATCAAAAAAAAACATTAAAATACACTAAAGAAATGCCATTATGAGAGACTGAAGAAATATGCATGAACTTAATATTCATTTTAAACTCTTCGCCATTTAATTTTTTGCGATAAAACTTTTACATGAAACAATCAATAGAAGCAAAATTTTATTATCTTTCCATTGATATATTTCTTTACTGATAAATGAATAATACCATGTTATAAATTAGCGTTACTAAATAAATGACATCATCAATCGGGTAGTTTTCCGCCTGACGATTTTATTTATTAGTTAACGCTAATTTATGCAAGGTGGTAATACATTTATCAGAAAACTAAAATATATAAATGGAAAGCTAATGAAAAATCCGCTCTATTGATATGCTCCATCTTAAAGTTGTCCCACAAAATATTAAAGGGTGAAGAGTTTAAGTGAATATTAAGTTCTGCACATTCCTTCAGTCTCTCATAATGGCATTTCTTTAGTGTGTTTTATTGTTTTTTATTTGATAATATTATAGAACAAACATTTTCAAAGATAGGAGTATATCATTTATACTGTAAACCATAGAAGGGAAATGGGAGTGATGTTCGAAAATGTCAGGAATCGTGGCATTGGCCTCCAATGGAAATAGCCCAAACTGAGTAAAAGTCCAGTATAAAAGTTGTCTTTGATCATATGTTTAGAATCTAGCGAAACCATTTATCATAGTCGCCTGCTAATATAGCGTCATTGTTTCTTTTAAAAGGTTATATAATCAGTAAATTCATCTTTGACCTTGATTTATGGATTTATACTTCTTCTCCATGTTTATAACAGTTTTTGGGCAGTGACACAGAGTAAGTAGTAATTCATTCCCCAAAAAAAAGCATGTAGATATACCGTTGAGAAGTATCTGTTGTAAACACGGGATAGAGTTGCCAGATGGCGATGTTTTCGATCTAAAAGCTGTCTGTACAAAGTTGGTGAGACAATATGCCCTCGCACAGTCTACTCGTATTTCTAATCAGCTGTGCATCTCTCAGCTCACTCAACACGTCCCCATTTTGGGCGAATATCCTTCACTGAGGTGTTATTGTGTCTCGGCCATATCAACGTGTGACCCAATATCATAGCCGCGGGACCGTATATCATAGTCGCGCTAGAACACGGTGAACCCACTCTTTTTAGCCTCCCGCGCGGTTTTGTGATACTCACTCACCCCGAAATTTATGGTATTCGCCAGCGAAGTGGTGACTAAAATGGGCCATTTTGTCCAGCTATGATATACAAAATTATACATTCATAACTATGACGCTTTGTAATACCGGTCCAGGAGCAGAAAGGGCAAGATGTATAGGAAGGGAGATAAGAGTGATGATTTTTTCAGGATATATGTATGCATGGGTACGCAGAGAAAGTGCATGGAAGTGAGGGGTGAAAAGAGAGAAGGTGCAAAAAGAGTGGTGGAAAAAGGGGAAGGGAAAAAATAGGGGGTTGAAATAAAGGAGGTGTTTGGGTTATGAAGGAGAGAGAGGAGGGAGAAGAAGGAGAGAGAGGGAGAGAGAAGGGAGGGAAAGAAAGAGAGAGGGGAGAGAGAGAGAGAGGAGAGAGAGAGAGAGAGAGAGAAAAAGAGAGAGAGAGAGAGAGAGAGAGAGAGGGGAAAAGGAGAGAGATAGAGAGAGAGAGAGAGAGAAGAGAAACCCTTTTGTTTCATCATTACTTTTCTTTTTTCCTTTAGGTGTTTTCATTAGTTGGTTCTCTAGTTGATTTTGCGGCCCTGAGCACCTCGTTGGTCCCGTCTCCATATCTACATTTTTATTTACTTCCTTAGTGCTTAGTGCGGGCGAAGGCACCACCTCGGAGGTGGTACAAACCCCGGGTAAAATCCCTACCCATTCACTGCTGGGGGTAGGGGGTAGGTTTTGAGGAGCCCCCCATCTTTTTCCCCCCCGCCTGGGGATCGAACCCCGGGATTTTTTGGTTTGAACCGAGCGTGGTAACCATTTCATACGGGTACCCTCGTGGTTTTTGTGTGTGTAAATTTTATGTGTATGTGTATGTTGTGTGTTGTGTGTGTGTGGTGTTGGGTGTGGGTGTGTGTGTGGGGTGTGTGTTGTGTTGTTACATATATGCGCAGATAATCATAACAATTGTGCAAATTATGACAAAGCATTTAAAATTTTTACCATGTTGTACATACCATAAAGGTTCATTTTTAGATGGGAGGTAAATCAGATTTTACCTCTGAGGTAGTGAGAGGTCAAAGACCCCAATTACTTGAAAATTTTCATTTTTCCCCGATTTTGGTGCAGTTTGTCTGTTTTGGGAATCATTAAAAAGGTATTTTGCCATGTTTGGCCCCCTTTTTCTTTTGGAGACCCATTTATACATAAACAAAGATGCAACCAGACTGAACAAGTGCTTTAAATGAGGGCAGTACCTCAGAAAACCCAAAAATTTTTGAAATACCATTTAGGTTTTTGTGGTGTCCGGAAAAAGCTTGCTGAAATCGGTTTAAAATCATCTTGCAACCTTTAAATTTTTATGTGCATGACATATCATAAGCTTAAAATACAGTGAGGTCAGTTACCTCAGACACTGTATAGTCAACGGTACAGTAATACACACACATTTTTCCATATAGACGCATAAAATAAAGGTATCTGTTGCACCTAAAAGTCCCCGAACATGCACAAAATTCATTATGCAGGGGGCACTTTGGGGGCACCCTTTTTGTGCCCCCTTTGGGGGAAAAACCCCGGGGGTAAAAATCCCCTGTTTGCCGCCCCAAAAGGG
>JACEEZ010002277.1:10673-28091 GCA_016584305.1 Chionoecetes opilio
ACACACAACAACACACACACACACACCACACACACAACACACAACACACACACACACACACGTCACACACATACACACATTACAGCGCGCTATGGTCAGGTTGATAGTGTGTTGGCCTGCCATTCTGTGGTAGCCGGTTCGAATCCTGGCTGCTCACGGGGATTTTTCACTGACAAATTCGGGGGGTTACTGTCCCCCTTAGGCAAGGGGGTGGGTGTATGTGGTGTGTGAGGTCCCAGCATTACCCAAAGATCGGTAATAATGAGCGCCAAGCTCGCACCGGGAGGGTGAAACTGGCGATCGCGAGTCCGACTCGTGTGGATAAGACCATGGGTGAATAACACACACACAGGTAGTAGTAATACTGAAGGCTGTACCACCACCACCTCCTCCCCTCCTACTTCTCTTGTCGGATGATTGTGACGTTGCTTCGACCATTTCCAGGATTTTCTTTGATCCTCGGGATGTTACGTGTCTTTCCCTCTCGTGTTAATAACTTTGTTTCTGCTTCCCTTTGCCTATTCCTAACTTTTTCTCTTTCTTCTCTCTCTTATGTGTTTTTTTTCCTTTTCTTTATCTTTCTGTGCCGTTTTCCCTTGTTTCCTTATATTCTTCTCCTCCTCTCTCACTCCCTTTATTCATTTCTTGCACCAGATCCCACGTCCATCTTCGCTCTTGCTGGAAAGCGATGTGGACCTCACCTTGCCGGGCCGTGGCAGTACCGTAACTGCACCTGCTGTGTCTTTGCCGGGGCTGCGAAAGGAAATGTTCTGCGATTCCAGGACATTCCGGTGGGTTGTGTAGTCTGTTGAAATCCCTCATGGTGGATATTCTTCTACAAACATTTCACACGCCTTTTGTTCACTTAGATTTGTCTGTAGATATTCCTACTTTGAATTATGATGGCAATGGTGTGATTTTATTCATGGAAAGTTATGTATGTGTTCAGGGATTGTGTTTCTTCTTTGCATAGCTTGTTCCTGACGGCTCTTTTTGTCTGCTTCCTCTCATCACTCTTGAGAATACCTGTGTAATAGGTCATACAGAGCCATCTCTAAAATATCTTGAAAATATCGCAAAATATTAATTATGCACACAGGAATAGGCTCTCAGTTCTTTGACCGGCAGTATTAATATGAAAAATAACACGAATTATCTTTCACAGTTCATTGAATTACCTCACTGACCTCAGCCACTTTTAGGAAACATGATATGTATTATTTTTACAGCTTTAGGATAATGATCGGGCCCGAGATAAATAAGACTGGAATATATCCTCCCTTTCCTCTTCTGATAATGGAGATAAGGGTTTTAGCAGGGTTTTTCATAAGAGGGGGCATAATATATATATATATATATATATATATATATATATATATATTATATATATATATATATATATATATATATATAATATATATATAATATATATATATATTTATTATATATTACTATATTATTAAATTTCTCTCAAGGCGGGGCAACTGCCCACTTGCCCCGACTCCGGACGCTTATGAATGAGGAACATTTTTTCCCTGATTTTCCACGTGTACTTCCTTTTTCTGGTTGAAGGGCTGAGACATTCATTACCTTCAAGTTTACTTCCGTGGACCTTCAAGTTATTCTTACTTCTTATTGTAACGGAAGGCCGTACTCCGTCCTCTTTTTTTAGATTCTTTCGACTCCTAAGTCTTAAGAGACAGCTTAGTGTTCTTGCTATCTTTTGCATGATATATATTTTTTATTTATGAGTATGATGCTGGTTCAGTCTTTTGATAATTTTTACATTTCCCATATTCGAAAGAAAAAATCTATCACAAGAGTCTGAGCAAATGTGGCATAAACTGAGCACTTGATTACGACAGTCTGATACTTTGCAGGTTTGGACATACGGCGGCCTTGCATCACTGTCGTTGGATGTTGACGCACAACCTCCATTATTTCCACCATCATAAACATTGTCATCATCGTTGCTACAGTATTAGTGACCTCTTGTATGCTTTTCTTCAAAAATGATAATGGCAAGTTCTCAGCTTTATCAGTTTCATTATTTGTGAGACTTCTGCGAGGCAAGTCATTATATCCTCATTCACAATTCAATCATCTCTAGTTTGCAGATGGGTCCCATAATGCAAATTATATCATTTTTACCCCAATACATTATCAATGTCTGTCCTATTTGAACTTTTCCCCAGCTACATATTCGAATTAATGAGCTGAAACTATATTTTTATCATGATTATTCCATTTTTTTATTTAAGGACTCCAATTTAAGAAGGAGTTATTGAGGAATCTCTTGTGGCCTATCATTCACTACATTCACTTGTCGCCTCCGTGAAGTACTGACTGCTTACGAATCTGCGGGCCCTGGTTCAAATCCGGGCCAGGGCAAGTCGGCGACCAGCCACAACCAGCTGTTCTTCCTCCCTTTCGGGGTTGATAAATGGGTACCTGGGGAAACCTGGGGAAGGTAACTGTGGTAATCCGGATGTCAAACAAGCCCTGTGTCCCGGGGTAACGGGTTCTCACCCACCATAGTGTGGTGGCTTATGGCAATGATCGTTACCTGCTGGCCCAAAGCACCAAATTTGGCACACATATACTTTGGGCCAAAGCAAAACTTTTTGGAGGGGGGTACCCAATTTTAAAGGTCAAAGTCAAGGTCAGGTCAAGGTTAAAGGTCAAACTTCGCTAATTGCCGTCTTTAGCCATTTTCAAAATAATTTTCAACAAAAAAAACGTGCTGTCATTGCCTAAATTACCGTTAATGGACTTGAGGGAGTCATATCTAGCATTAAAGAGTTGTCTACATGGACTACCTCTATAAAGCACTACATGCATAACTGCACTCACCTTGATGAGGAAGGCACGTCATGCTTCACAGTCACCACGGCATTGACATAGTGCTGTACACGCCAGACCAGCATTTTCGCATTTACAATTCCTAGCACACATAGGAACCACCTTGCAGCCACACTTTATGAGTTCTCTACAAGCCACAGCAGCAGCTGGAAGCGTGGTCCAGATGGGATGCCACCCAGTGTCTGACTTGGACCAACCGAAACCATCTGGGCTAGGGGCAGCAATGACTGGTTTCAGACTTTCTGATTTTCCTCGCGTATTGCTTCACGTAGCACAGGTTCAGGTTCAGCGTCTTCCATAGCTGCTGCCTCTGTGACATTGACAGTGACTGTGTTGCAAGCGACAGCTGGAACTATTCGATAATTATCTGGAAGGGATGGATTTCTAGTTTGGGCCTGTGGTGGTATTTTGATGGGCTCTCTATTCGTTCCTTGGTTATTCTCTGCAGGAAACTGGAACACACTGATATTCGTGCCGTGGAATGATCCTTCAGCTGTTTGTGATGTTGGATTGTGATCCAGATTATCTAGCGCCCCTGCTGTGAACACACCGTCAAGGACTTGCACAGGGCATACCAAACCCTCCTCTTGGTATCATTCACACACTGCATTTGTCAGCCAGTCTTCCACCTCTAACATCTTTCATAGCTGACGCTGATTCCGAGTTCATGGAGATGCGTCAACATTTCTTGCTCCGGGTTTGAGTGTGGACACTCAAGCCTATGTACAAGGGAAGCGGTGGTTCTTTGGTCTTTTGGTGACGTGGTTTCTCTGCTACTTTGGGCTTTTCTTTGAATTGAATCTAATTAGCTGGCATATTGTCAGACATGCTTGTGAATTTCTTGCTGTCTGCTCCTTGATGTTTGATCCATATAACAATATGGAGATCAAGGCCTTGAGAGAATTTGGCACTGAATCATCTTGGCAATCTGGGGTGAAACTTCCATCAAATGTACGGAATTTTGTCTTGGAGATTTCTTGTCGTATTACCTTTGCCACGTGTACCATTGAGAGAGCGTCTTTCTCAAAATCACGAGAGTTTAACTCCTCTTTCAAGAGCTTTTGAAGGCCTTCATTAAAACAAGGAGTGTTTGCTTGCCAACTGATTGTTCCTGACACTGATCCTGGTAATGACCCGGAAGTTTTTTTTTCAGTCGTGTCTTATTCACCTGTTTCTCATACCCCAAGGCTGCAAAGCGAGTTACACACATTTTGTGCAGATCTGCTAATGGAAATATGTACCACCCCTCCTCGACATTCGTTTCAATGAAGATATTATTTCTGCGAATACACTCGAGTCTGTCATTGATTGATCAGTTGAATCCGATAATGTAGCCTGAGACCGTTTGTAACTTCTGTATCGAACGCGGAATGCATCCATGCATTGTTTGTGATACTTTGATTCAATAGCAACAAGATCCCCACCCGCAATAGTAGCTAACAAATCAGTATCCTGTAGTGCTTCTACTTGTTCTCGCAGTGTTTTGTCTAGTCCTAAAGTTGCACAACTGTGAAGCACACCATCTGACTTCTTGCAAAATATACACATGTTGCAACACTTGAGTTCATCAGGTAGAGATACCCGTTTGGACTTTCTTTGTCCAGTACTAGCACCATCGCCAGAGTGGTCAACTTTCCTCTTTCTAGCATTTCTCTCCTGTGCCCTTAGCAGTTTTGATTTGGCAAATAACAAATGACAGTTTTTATGCCACTTGGCACAATTTACATTGAGATCGTTTGCAGTCACATCATCAAAACAAATACAGGCAGGCAATGATTTCAGTTCTTTAAACCCCTGTACATTTTTCATGAAGTCCTCGTATGCTTGTGAACCTTTGCCATCGTGTTGTGTTGCAGGACACTTTAAAGCACCGTCTGCTGTACCGCATATAATGCACTTTGACCAATCAATGTTGTGTCGAAGATTGAAATGCAAACTCTCCTCTACTTGCCTGGGCTGATTTCAGTCCTCAACCAGGAAGCACCCTGAAACAGAAAAACGCACACCATCAGCAATGCTGTTAGTAACTACACTACATAAAGCATGGTAAAAATAAACTGCCACCTGAAATGACAGTACTACCCCATTTTGACCTTTGACCTTGACCTGACCATGACCTTGACCTTTAAAATCGGGTACCCCCCTCCAAAAAAATTTGTATTGACCTAAACTATGCATGTACCAAATTTGGTGCTTTGGGCCAGCGTGTAACGATTTGGTTATTTTTGGGCCATAAGCCACCCCACTACCATAGGCTCAAAGGGCTAATGCCACGGATATGAGCGCAGAAGGCCACGCCCAGCATAGCATATGCTCCCATCTTTACCTATTCACTACATACCTGAAAAAGAAAATATAGAAGTAAATATTTTTTTATTTTGCTTGACTCCCCAGTGAGTCAAGTTGGTTTCCAGTGGCCTCGGTGTTCATCTCCGCCGCATTAGCCTTTGAGCCTGCTGTGGTGGGTGAGAATCCGTTACCCAGGACACAGGGCTAGTGTGACAGGCGGGCTACCACAGCTAACTTCTCCAGGTTTCCCCAGGTACCCATTTATCAACCATCCCCGAAAGGAAGGATGAACAGCTGGTTTGGGCTGACTGCCTACTTGCCCTGGCCCGGATTCGAACCAAGGCCCGAAGATTCGTAGCCAGGCGTGCTAGCCCCTACACCATGGAGGCGGTTTCCTAATAAGTAGTCTCGTGTAAATTAATGTTGTACTTCCCTTAAGGCATGTTTCTATATTTTGATGAATTTTTGCGTCCCTCACCCCCCACAAAAAAATACAATGCACTTATTGATTCACATTCAAATGCCTGTGTCTATCTTTTTCACCGAAATAATGTGTCGTGTATTTACTGTGTTTTTTCTTTTTCTTTTCTTTTTCCAATGAACAGAGTTGTGATTGACCGTGTTGCCTTTAGGGTTCCTGATGCGATAAATTTTGACGTGTTGGGGACGTGAATGACTTTACACTCAACTCTTTCACAGTGTGTGTGTGTGTGTGTGTGTGTGTGTGTGTGTGTGTGCGTGTATGTGTGTGTGTGTGTGTGTGTGTGTGTGTGTATGTGTGTGTGTGCGGGTGTGTGTGTGTGCGTGGTGCGTGTGTGTGTGTGGTGCGTGTGCGTGTGCGTGTGCGTGTGCGTGTGCGTGTGCGTGTGCGTGTGCGTGTGCGTGTGCGTGTGTATGCGTGTGTGACGCACTCGGTGTAGAATCCTGGTTTGTGTGTGGGGCCAACGGGTGTCGGGGCTGGTTCCCTCGTTGTACCAAGATGAGGCTGCCGCAGTAGGCGGCCTTATCCACCAAATGCCGTGAACGATACATGCAAGCAGCAGCTGTGTGGCTGTGCTACACTACATCCTGCAATTTTTTGTAAATGACAAGTAAGAATTCCATGTATCGATTTTTATCGTCTGATGCATGTTTCGTACATAAGATTGGCTACTGATGTGGCCGCGCCCTTAACTCGCCAATATGATGTGGTTGACGTCGCTGGTCGATGATTGCCTCGCTCTGCCATTACTATTGGAGTCCTGGTCAAGGCAACTGTAAGTGGCCTGGTATTCCGCCTCAGTTTGAAAGGTACAAAGAAGGTAAAGAGCTGACACTAGTAGGACATAGCAGTGGTAACCTACATAGTGTGGTTGCCTAACTTAAAAGACTAAGTAACGCCTTTGATAAACATACAGTGGCCATCTACACCACTTTTAAAACATGCATACAGTGTGTGGGTTTCGCAGCGCACTCTGCGGGTGGCGGTGTTGAAAACAACGGTTTGCGTCGTTGCCTGTGCTATGCTGAAGTATTCTAGAAATTTTTGTTTTTTGGTAGAGCATAGGGCAACAAAACTCCATAATATATTAACCTGAGTCAGCTCTTTTCAGCACATATTCTTCCCCTCTCAATACTCAGAGGTGTATGTGCGCCCTCAAGACCTTCACCATTACGCACTGCCTCATGCCTCGCGCTAAAGCCGTATATCCCGCAGTTTACGACTCAGGAGAAACGTTTTTTTTCCGCCGTGCGCGTATGGCTCAAGTGTTACAGTATGCCAGTGACAGAAATCCAAAGTCTAAAGATTAGCTAACGATATTAAAGAAATCTGTATCAGAAGACACCAGTAATATACTTTGCATTATCTACTTTGGATTAAGGAAGTTGTCAGTGGGAGGAAAGTCTCGGGTGATGCGTGAGCCCTGACTCATTAAAGCTTAAGGCCGAAAATTATACAAGGGAAGTTCATACGAACATCCTTTCCATGACCAGCAGAGTCGACTGGACAAATCTCTCAGGAATCACTTTGGTTAGTGGATCTGAATCATGAGTTACTTAATACAGGTAAAAGTAGCTACTAAATATTTATATGTAAGTGTACTGAAACATGTCGCTCCGTGTGCAGTGGCTAGCGTGCCTGGTACAATCTGCGGTGCCATAGTTCGATCCGCAGGGCAAGTCGGTGACAGCCTACCCAGCTGTTCTTCCTTCCTTTCCGGTTGATAAATGGTACCTGCGGTACCCTGGGGAAGTAACTGTGGTAACCCGGGAGTCACACTGCCCTGGTCGGGGTAAGGGTCTCACCGACCAAGGCTCTAAGGTTAATGCACGAGATGACACGCATCCACGGCAGCTTACGTATGCTCCCATCTTTACCTTTACGTACCTGAAACTAGAAAGGATTATGCTTAGAGCTGGTGTGGATTTCATATGTTTATACGTGAACACTGCCGCGGGCGTTGCCATCACAGCTGCACCCAAATGAACGGAATTTGTGCCGTATGTGGGATGTAGGGGAACATCTTTTTATGAGTAATGAAGTCAAGGGATGGCTTCAGTGCTGTGTTACGGCGGCCGCAGCCCCCTTTTGCTGCGGTGTTGGGGGATTCACCTACGGGGTTATGCTCGCAAAATTTGTTTATCATCTCACAAAAAAGCTGCAATGCAACGACAGCGTCAGGGCGGCCCTGCTTGTCACCGTACAATTCTATACTACACTACTTTACTACTACTATTACTACTACTACTGCTACTACACTATACTCTATACTACTCTACTATCTACTACTCTACTACTTACTACACACTACTACTCACTACTACTACTACTACTACTACTATCGACTACTACTATTTTACTACACACTATACGAAAACATACTACTATATACTCTACTACTCTATGTTTTTTTTTATACACGCTTTTTCCCACAATCCGGTGCAGCGATGGGCGAGTAGTGGAGAAGGGAAGAGATGGGTGGGGTTGTGATGAACCAGCTAACCGGCCATGAATCACCAATAGTCCATCATTGCCCCAAACCTTGTCCGGGACAAAAACCATTACCATTCCTTAGCCGGCACAAAGGCTTCTCGCTCTTCATCTGTTTTCTCCCCCTCGATCCATTTCCAAAACATTAGAAAAAAAGGGAAGCTACAAGAGGCCCTGGCCCTACCGAGGTAGTTCCGTTACTTAAAACTACCTACATCCATTTTCACCCCCTTTATGAATTTATCTAGCCTCCCCTTTTAAAACTCTTATAAATCCGCACTAACTACCCGCTACTAAATCCTTTTCCAAAACATTTTCCACCTTATTTTTGCACCAGTTTTTTTCCCATTTTTTTTTTTAAATCTACGCTTTTCCAGCTTGAATCCGTTAATTCTTGTTCTACCCGGGTTATACCCAAAAAAAAATTTCCTACCTCCCCATTGTATCCCTTTTCCACTTAAAAAAATTATACAGACGCCCCTTACTCTGCTCTCTCGAGTGAATGTAAATTTAATAGCTTCAACCTTTCCCATAATAAGTTACGCATCCCCTTTAATAAATTTTTGGGCACCCTTTTCTGCACTATTTTAAAAGGCTATATCCATCCTATAGTATGGAGACCAAAAATGAAACCGCATAGTCTAGGTGAGGTCGACAACCAAATAAAGCTTCAGAATAACCTCACATCTACTTTTAAAACCCTTGGGGAATGAATCCTAACAATCTATTTGCTCTATTTCTAGTTTTAATACTTTTTCTTAGGTCAGAGGTTGGCTACCCCCAAAATCCCAATCTTTCCACCTTCTGATCTTTTAGCGATACATTGGGTAGGGGATCTATTCCAGGGTTTTTTTTTACCAAATTAAAAAAAGCTGCTTTTAATTGAATTTCCCTCTGCCATCTGATACCCACCATTAAATTTTTCTAAGTCTCCCGCATTGTTTAATAGCCTGTGATCCAATAATCCTACCTACCTTTGTATATCAGCAAACTTTCCCGATATCACTGCTAATCGCAAATTTCCAAACTTTTAAGTAAATCAAAAAAAATTTAAAGGGCCCAAAAAGGGCCCTTTTGGGGGAAACCCCCTTGTCACCCGCCCCCCTTCAGATTTTTTAACCATTAAATTTTAAAAAAATTTTTTGTCTATCACTTTGCCAAGCTCTGATCCCAAAGAAGAAACCTTTCCCCTCTATTCCCTGACCTTAACCTTATCTAAAAGTCGCTCCTGTAGTAACCCTTTTCCCCCAAAAGCCTTTTCTGAATCCAGGTTTTTTATATCACAAACCCCTTTTCAATTTTCTGCTTTTCTTATAAACTTTTATAAAAAATCAATAAATTGGGGGTTTAGGGCCTGACCTACCCTTGGTTGGGAACCAAAGTTGTTAATCATTGACCCTTTCATGTTTTTTTTAAATGCTCTCAATGTTTTTTTCCCAAAAATATATTCCAAATTTTCCCAAACCCCAAAGTTAACTAAAGGGGCGTTTAAATTTTTCTTAGTCCTCGCTCCCTTCTTATTTTGGGGACTCCCTTAAAAAATTTGGTTAGGAACCCTGGGGGTATAAGGGTTTAATAGGTAAAATAGGGATATTTAACCCCATGACAGTTTTTTTTACAGCTTTTTTTGTGTTAAGTTTCGCACCCTGGAGTCAAGACCTGGTTTCCCCCTTGGCAAAGAGTCCCCATAGGAAAAAGGGACCGAAAATTTTTTGGGGGGTCGTTTGACTTCATTTCCAATCGCCTCAGTACCAATTTACTGTAACCCGGATGCCCCGGTATCAAAGGACGTATGTAAAAAATTTTAGTTATAAATTCCCCACATTTCAAATTTTACCCCTTTTCCGTTAAAGCAAAGGGCGATCATTTTTGGGTTTTGACGGACAAAAAACGAAAGAACAGACAAATTTGAATTTTAAAGTAGACAAGCTTAAATGATTATGAGCGTGGAGCAAAAAATGCAAAACCAAAAAAAAACACCACCAAAAAACACACACCACACCCACACACCCCCACACCCCAAAACACACACACCACACACACACACACCACACACAAACACCCACAAACCACACACCACACCACCCACACACACCCCACAAACACCCCCCACACCCCACCACACACCCCACACACACACACAAAAAAAACACACCACACAAAACCCCCCACACACACACACACACACACACACACACACACACCCCACACCCCCACACACACCCCACACACACACACACAACCCCACACAACACACACACACACACACACACACCACACACCCCCACACACACCCAACCCCCCAAAACACCCCAAAACAAAACCCCCCAAAAACACACACACACACACCACACAACACACACAAAACACACAAAACCACACACAAAAACACACACAAAACCCCCAAAAACAAAACACACACACCACACACACACCACACACACACACCACACCCCCACACACAAAAACCCCCCCCACACACAACCCCAACACACACACCACCACCACACACACAAAACCCCACCCACACACACACACACACCAAAAAACACACCCCCCACATCCTTCCCCCCCGCCCCCCTCCCCATTAAAGATAAATTTAAATGGCAAAAAAAAGGAGTCCGGGGAGGCTGGGGGCCCCAGTGGGGCAGTACATGTTGGGTTGCGTCCGTGGGTAGTGGGGGGTTTGGGGTGAGTTCGCTTGATTGTCTGTATGGGGATCGGAATTGGGGGTTTGGTTTATGCCAACCCCCATCAAAACAGAAAACCCGGTTTTTAAAACAAAGGGAAAAAAAAAGGGGATTTCGAGGTAATTCATTTATAGACAAAAAAAAATTTAAAAACCCCGTTCGTAGTAAAAATGCTTTGGGATGTAAATTTTCACATCTATAAAAAATGAAAGATGTTTAAAAGTTATCACCAAAAAATGCGAGAGAAAAAAAATAAAAAATTTAAAAGGGATAATACAATTAAGTAAAACAGGAAATTTCATCGTTTAATTCACATTTTAAGGGAAAAGGTTTTAAAAAAGGGTTTAAAAACTTAAAAAGGGTAAGCAAAGGCCCCTGTTTTTTTTTTTCCATGGAAAAAAAACCCCTTTGGGCGAGTTTGAACTATTGATATAGAAATAAAAAGAGTGATATAAATGTTTTTGTTGGGACATGGGTGGTAATACACGGAAATGCGATTCATCTGTAAGATGTAGCCACCCGCCGGGATCTGGAACAGTGAAAAGAGGAACAATGAGATAAGTGAGTCGTGAAACCCCCAGGGAATCGTAATGGTTTATTAATACCATGATAATATTAGAAAACAATGTGATGGAGGTGATTCACTGGCCTTCTGTCAGCGGTTCATCAATTTTGCACCTTGCATTATTATCATTGATTTTATCGAATATTGCTTATACTATGCATCCTATATAATGAAAATTAATTAAATATCGTCTTTCACGTACTTGTAAAAACCCGGCGTCCTCCGATTTGCCTGACTTGATCTCATTACTTTTTTATGACTGCTCATTATAATGGTATTCTTTTGTCCCTTATGAGGATTTTTTATCAACTTTTCCGTTTGAGTATCTTGAACTATTTTATATCAAAGGATTAATCTTGCCCTTCGTATCTATCTTATTTGTCTTATAATTTCTCGTATTTTTTGTATATTCTTATTCTTATTCATCCTTTGCCTAAACGTCATATTACCGCACGATGTGTCCAAGAACACCTTTTCTCCATTTCACTTTACTCGCCGTTCTTCTCTGAATATTCCCCAATTCTTATCATTGTCTCATATACTATTTTTTCTCTCCATCCATCCGTGTACCTCATCGTTTTCTTACCTCCCGCCTTTCATTCTCCACTTCACACGCATACATCATCTCTGTCAGCCCTCTCACCATCAATCTTCCTCGTGTGGCCAGCATTTCAGGGAAGATATTCTCCTATATACTCCTTAACACTTCACTGGCCACACCACAGGCTCACTCATATCCACATGTCGCAGTCCATCCGCCATGTACCCAACGTGTATCTTCAAGTAATTAATTTCCACTTTATTATGGGCCGGTGGCCAAACCCATATTTAGCCGAACCTGAATTTGTGTGCATAATTGTTCTTTGCGGATTTTGATAGCCTGAAACCTCTAGTTTTGGAATCTGTCGGGTGCAACTTTTGCATCCATGAGCATTTTGCTTTTAAAAAATGACGACTGAAGATAGGAAGGGGAATCACTGTTTGGGACTGAAAATTTGAGGTAGGGTAATAATAAACGGGCATAGATCACACATGTACAGACCTTTAAACAATGTTTTTACTACCAAATGTTGTATTGATTAGCTTTATCACCTCAAACTAATAATATATGAATTTCGTCAACAATGGGTCATAGGGGGTCAAAAGGTCACAATTTTTGGCGTGAAAATGAAATTCGACGAGCTGACTTTGGCCTTTTCCTTTTACTGATACATATTTAAATGCTGCCGCGTCCTAACTGTCTATGAAGGCAGAAGTCAGTCGCACAGCAAAGCACTGGGTGAACAATCTGTCTTGCCAGTCTTTCTCATGATGATCTTCGTGCGGGCGAACGGGAGGGTGATTGGGCTCTACATTTATGGGCTGTGAATGAAATGATCCCTTACTTTTTGCATCAGGGCACTACATTATGCAAGATATGGGCTAGTTTACTTCAGATCTAGGAGAAAATAAATGGAGAAACCCTGGAGAGATTCATGAAAGGCGAGTATGTCCAACGTCATAAAAAGGGAATCTGGAATGGCATGGGGACTGATATGTATATAGAGACGACATTTATGCGATATGGACATGGGCCCACGCGGTCTCCCCGGCTTAACCATGAACCAGTCTGCTGTTAGTCTTTTGGGCACTTAGCTTACATACATGCAGCCGGTTACTGAAAGACGTAGCAGAGATAAAGAACAGAAACTACAAAGATGACCAGAGGCACAAGGAGGAGATGCCGTCCCGATCGCATATGATGAAAAGGACAGGACGGCTGTGGTGGAAAGCTGAAGTTGTGCATTCATCACTAAAGCCTGATGAACATCCTCGGGGACTTGTCAACATTGTAACCGGAAGGTTTAATCCAGAGAACAGTGAATATGGAAAATGCCCAGCCCATTGGAATCCAGCAAAGACAAGCGTTTGAATCAAGTTGGCCAGAGGATTCCACAAACCGATTGTAAACCGAGTCAAAACCATGGTCGGAAATCAAGCAAAGAGAACCCCTACCACTGATAAAAAGGGACAGATGGACTGTGAACTAATCTTCTCAAGGCTGATGATATTAATACAGTATCGGACATTGATGTAAATTCAGTCATGGGATATGAGCTGGCACCTCTTCCCAAAGTCGCTCTTTGATGGCACAAAGGGCCAACCTGAAAAGAGAATAGCTAAAGCCAAAGCTACGCTCAAGAAGGGCTCTCCAAATGGAACATTCCTCCAGGACATTCACAAGCCACCAGATGCAATATATAAAATATATAGATGATGTGCAGCAATGTGGAAATTCACTGGCCAACGAGGGATTCGTCAATGATTATGTGAATGCCTTTGTAGATTATGTGTTTCCAAGATGACCGTTTTTGAGCACGTATTTTTAGTGTTTGACAAAATCACAAGAAAAGCATCAAGAGCAGCACAAGGGGTGCACGATCTGCTGGAGTGCAGCATTGCAAGGAACATGTCATTACGCTGACAACGCCAATTCCCTCCCGAACGTTGTTCTCAATGTGGCACACAACAAGGAGCAGGGTCATTGAGATGATCACTAAGGAACTTCTAGATAGAACGCAAGGACTCCGGTTTCCAAACAGATTGTTTTCACAGGGGAAAGCTGATACTCCTGTTTAAGTCTGGCAACGTGTACGAGTGGAAAGAAACAGATTTGCAAACTAACCATGAGGAAGCAGACTTCATCATTCCACACCCGGTGTCCGTTTGTTTCTAACACCAGAAAGACTATTAAAGTAATCTCAGATGACAGACGTGTTTGTATTTGCTTGTACATTATACCCCTACTGTCAAACTCTCTGCATGCCTTGTCATGGAACCACTTCTCCTGAAAGGACTTCAGTTTAACATGGAGACACCGTAATAAAACACCAGGATTTCTCACAGCTGATGGCAGCACATGCGTTGACAGGATGCGACACAGTTGGTTGCTATTTTGGATTGGAAAAATCAAGCAGTAAAAGTCCTAAAGGCAGGATATAAACTCGACAGCATAGGACAACCTGAAGCCCAACACGAGACAATAATTCGAGAAGCAACCCAGTTTTTTGCAGCATGCTATGGGGAGAAAGTTGGACCAAACGAAGCATGTCCGATATCCGATACAGACATTGGATCTCCAGCATGGACAGAAAAAATGCTGCGTCAGTTCACCAATTGAAGACTCTTCCTCCTACAAGTGAAGCGTTTGTCGAGAACGTGAAAAGGGCAATTTTTAAGCATGCATTTGGATGTCGGCACTGATTGGCGAAGCACCAGATATGGACCCTCTGGAGAACGGCTGGTATCTGATGACGATTTGGTGTATTAATTTCCAGTGACCCTCCCACCACAAACGAAATTGCTCCAGCAGCTGTATGAAGCTGATCCAATGGGTGCTCAGCGAAACACCATGCTCAACTAGAGGTGTGGATGTGTGGCTGGTCAGATGTCCTGTTCTGCTTTTTGTCGCTGTCGAGCAAGGAAATAAAGAACAATTTTCGGAATCGCTGACTTGCTGAAACAACGAATAGAGGATGCCAATGACTCGGATGAAGATGAAAGTAATGATGAGGATGACAGTGATGCTGATGTCGTTTGATTATATGAGAGTTTTCCCCATTGGAGCTACTGCAATAGATCTCGTCTCTAAGACACTTTGTGTATTTTGTTATGTTCTATTACATATTTACTATTTTGGAATAGATTAGCTTAATCCCTTTTGGGTTCATGAAATTCTGTGGATATAAAGCTGATTATTCTCTGTAAATATGTTAATGTATACCCATTTTTGCGGGCCATCTTAGATTGGGTATTCAAATATTGTTTATTGTTTCTTTTCCCCGTCTAATTGGATGGTTTAATCTTATTTTTACCTCCGCAACGAAGTTGGAGGGGTTATGTTTCACCCGATCTGTCTGTCCCGTCTGTTTTTTTGTTTGTTTGTTTTTTTTTGTTTGTTTGTTAGTGTACAGGGTTTCTCGAAAAATTACGAATAGATTTGGACCAAACTTGGGATACCCAAATCTATTTGGGATAAAAAGAACTATTTAATTTGGATGAAATCTATTGACACTGTTGCCATGGCAACCAATGAAACCATACTTCCTCGGCCGGAGGTATGCGCTCATACTGAGTGCATATATATATATATATATATATATATATATATATATATATATATATATATAGATATATATAGATATAGATATATATATATAGATATATAGATAGATAGATAATATAGATAGATAATAATAGATAGATAGATAGATATATAGATTTTTTTTTTTTTTTTTTTTTTTTTTTTTTTATGAAATCGAATCACAACTGTTGCCATGGAACCATTGATAAAATATTCGGGCGGAGGTATGCGCTCTACTGAGTGCCCCCCCCCCCCTAGTTTGTTATGTATTATTAGTTTAACAGACCGTCTATTTTTCAGATTGTATAAATAAAAGTGTCTATTGTAATTTCATTGGTGTTATTGGATTCCTTGACCACAAAAACCTATGGTTAGACACCAAAATGACTGTTGTAAGTCAAATATTAAGGAAGTTATCAATATAAAACCATTACTACGTTGGTGTATTATGTATATTAGCCGCCATCTTGAATTTCTCAAAATGCACAAGGGTGCCATAATTGCACCCGACGGATTCTTATTTATGGCACACTCAGTAATCAAAATCCGCAGAGAACAATTATGCACCACAAATTCCAAGGTTCCACTCCCTGGCTGCTGGACTATTAGCTTGTGTCAACCAAGTATCGTTCGTTTCTCACTTCAATACTCGTATGTCAGTTATGTTACTCGCAATTATTAAAGTGCGGTAAATAAAAACTGTATTGTAATGCCATGCGAACGTAGGACCTATGTATCAATCGTAAGCGAGCCTCACACTGGACGCCTTTTCGCTTGTGCCTCGCCGAGCATTTGCTGGCGAGCAAGTGAAAAGTATCCTCACACTCAACAAGCAACGGTTTGCCGAGCATCATCACCGGCGGGTTGAAAACCAAGCTGGAAATGGTACAACTGCCTCTGATATATGGAACTTTCGCAAAATGTGCAGCTGTTACAACAATTATGCAGTATTCTCCATAAACTGCAGAATAACTGGAAAACGTGTGTTGGTGGAAAAAAAACATGCATGAGGGCAGTTGTCACTTGTCCTCCTTGAGCAAGGGAATGGGGTGGATGTGGTGTGTGAGGTCCCAGCATTACCCAACAATCGGTCTATAAGATTAAAATGCTTTCCGGAAGGGTAGATAGCTGGTCATAGGCTGGCGATCGCGCGTACAATTAAAAATCATGATCATGGGTGAATAACATACGAAGCCATGCTACATCATTTTGTACAATTATAAACTGAAATATATGGCAAAACGTTAAAAAAAATATATATTATTTATGACCTGCTAAACGCTACCCTTTCGAGTGTTTGTGGTTTACAGAGCATTGCATGGAACAGTAATATATCTTTACCTCCGCCAACGAAGTTGGAGGGTTATGTTTTCACCCCGATCTGTCTGTCTGTCTGTCTGTCGTCTGTCTGTCTGTCTGTCTGTCTGTCTGTCTGTCTGTCTGTTTGTTAGTGTACAGGATTTCTCGACAAGTTACGAATAGATTTGGACCAAACTCGGTATACCAAGTCTATTTGGTATAAGGAAGAACTGATTTAATTTTGGATGAAATCTATTGACAACTGTTGCCATGGCAACCAATTGATGAAATATTCGGCCGGAGGTATGCGCTCATACTGAGTGCATAATGCACATATATATATATATATATATATATATATATATATATATATATATTATATATATATGGAGAGAGATATAATTATGAATGAATATAGTATACTGTTGTATTTGATATATATTTAATATATATGTATATATAATTCATAAGATAGTTGATATATATATATATTAGAGTTATAGTATATATAAAAATATATTAATATATATACATATTATAATTTATAATATAATAATGAAATATTCGGGCGGAGGTATGCACTCTAATCTCTAATATGTGATTTCCTCTGATTTCTAAA
>JACEEZ010002279.1:0-2500 GCA_016584305.1 Chionoecetes opilio
CACAATATCGTCAGTCCAGTTATCGTAACTTTTAATGGCTTTCATTCGACGGTACACTTTCGTCAGTGTGGTTGTTTTGTTTACAATTATTAGCTGTGAGCGCCGAGCGGGCGAGCCTCGAACACCACTGTCAGCCGTTCTGGCGAGGCACGAAAACGAGAGAGAAGCCGCAAGAAGCCGGCTTCTTACGGCTTCTCTCACCAAAATTCGCCTTAAGAACTGCTCATCAGCTTCAACTGTTTCAACTGAATTATCAGCAAGAAAATTATGTTGGATGTGTCTTGTCTTTACCGGTTTGTAATAAAAGTGAGACTATTACAGTGTTTAAATCATAATTTTAAATATTATAGTTATTAATAATATATTCCAGTTGTAAAGTTATTTGATCGAAATGAAGGCGTTTGAATTTTAGTAGTATTAAGTAGTATTAAGTAGTAAGGTTATTGGAAATACTGAATCATAACTCAGCGACTCAAAGTACTTAAAAATTAATTCAGAATATGTTATATTTTTGTCGTATACCCATTCCATATGGCTTCAAAACGATCATAAAATTGACACGAACTTAGCTGTACGGGCTCGCTGCGCTTGCCAAAATCATGGACTACACTGAATAAATTTAAATCTGCAACCCCCCCCCCCCCCCCCCCTCACCTATTCAACTTTGTGGGTACGTCACTGACACTGCCATTATGATTTAATTATAGATGTTAGACATTATGAGTAATTCCCTTTCAAATATCACTTCGTACACTGTGTAAGTAGCTATTTCCCTAAGGCCACTTACGCATTTTTTATCTATCCTAAATACCTCAAACCTAACTACTGATAAAGGCTTCAGTAAAAATGCGTTATAGTGAACTTCTTCATTTTCAGACGAAACTATATTTTTCTGATAGATTTTGATGTGTTTTGAAACAATCTGACTTTTGTTTTTCGTGGCAATCACTAGATTTTTTTACCCTCTAGACCCCACTTGTAAAAAAAACTAGTGATTTCCAAGAAATGCAAACCAGATTTTTCCAAAACTGTTAAGTTACTGTTTGTGTGCTGAGGACATAACCAGTGCCGAGTTATTTTGTATTAAAGTATTTTTTAAATTATGTGTCTCTGTTATGTTTTATAACTGTGTTTTGTAGCCTGTAAGAAGTTAACTAGCATTCACTGTATGTTATGTTTGTTTAACCGCAAAGCAAGAAATTCTAACTAAATTTTGTATGTACTGAGGGGGGGTCGTTTGTTAAGGCAAGCCCCAGGTTTGAGAGGTGAGCAGTTTTATTAGAAAAGTTACCAGCTCATTACATCATTGTAATGAAGGAGCCGGGATTTTTTTTACTAACAAATTCGGGTGGTTACTTCCCCTTGAGCAAGGGGGTGGGGTGTGTGGTTCGTGAGGTCTCAGCATTATCCAAATGTTGGTCATAATGAGCCCCAAAGCCTGCTCCGAGGGGGGGAAACTCCATGGCGATCGCGAGCCCGGTTCACGTGGACAAGACCATGGGTGAATGACACACACATAATACAACCCCACACCACCACACACACACACACAACACACCACATACACACATATGGGTTTACAAAGCAATACACTTACCTCCGGGCCTCAGCATAGCGTCGGGAGTAATAACTTTGGAGCCGTGCCGTCAAACATATGTAATATCTGCTTTGCGTCCTGTCACTCAGAATTTTTTGAGGAGGCAGCAATTACTCGTGTTTCAAAGTGATCAGCTGGCTGATGTTTGCAAAGCGAAATACTGTTAAATTTCACAATGGTAAAATTTTTTTTGTCTTACTACTTTAACTAGCCTATGAGTGTCATAAGTATGTAGTACACTGCAGAAAGCTGAGCCGAATTGTTATTTTAAAATTTTCCGCAGTCTTTACGCGACTTTTCCATAATTTGTTCAAAAATTTTTCAGCTGACACTCCTCCCAGACATTGTCGACACTCTCTCACTGTAGCTGTGTTTCCGTGTTAGAGAAAATGCTGCTTACATCCACAGCTTAACAGTTCCGGCTTGGACCCTCGTCTCCAATAGAAAAGTGCCCTGAGCCTCGTCTCACCGTCGTGTCTTACAGCCGACACCAATGAATACAAAATTTCCCAATGGCCTCTAAAACACTCTAGCATTTAAACATCAACATCTCCCACTCGCACTAGAATCGACGATGTCCCGATTCCCAGTGAATGTTATCACTCCACCGACAAAATTTTAGTTATGTGGTTCATCTCATCCTCCAAATAGCCACTATTATGCATTATACCACATTAAATTATTCGTTAGGTGATCTACCACATAGAAACAGTAAGTATTGTGAAGTCAGTGCTGTTTTCATCCATACTTATCTCCACGAGACGTGGATTCGGATACGGTACTATTGATCGGGGCAACAGGCTGCGTGCCTCCCGCCATGTCTGCGCACACGCATATAAATGTAAAGTTTTCTTTATTTTCAATTTTATGCGATCATCTTTCTAGGAAGGACTCATATATATA
>JACEEZ010002279.1:7500-10000 GCA_016584305.1 Chionoecetes opilio
CCTCCTGCACAGGTACCGACAACGCCAAATACTCCCGCTGAGCGAGTCCATAGCACCGTGGGCTATGCCAATCCGCCGTAAGACTTCTTGACGTGACCCGCCGTCATTATGGACTGCGCTACCAGGGTATGTAAAACTTTCCAAGATCTCAATGTCCTCGCCACACGCATGAACAGACTGTACTGCTTCATCTAGTAAGTCTCCAAACACCTGGACCTTGGTCTTGAGCCAGGAGACCTCAAGTCCCAAAGGCTTTGCCTCCTCGTGCAGCGCCTTGAGAGCCATCACCAGGACCTCAAGCGACTCAGCAAAGATTACTGCATCATCGGCAAAACAAGATCAGTGATCTTGGTGTTGCCAACGATGATGCCCACAATCACTTTGATCTACAACCTTGTCCCAATACCCAGTCCATACAAGCGTTTGAAAAGTGATGGGGCAAGGACGCACCCTTGCTCACTCCTGTATTCACAGGAAAGAAGCCGGATACACCTGCCCCACACTTCACAGCACTCTCAGTCCCAGAATACAGACCAGTTTATCAAACCAATAGTCCTTGCAGGAATCCCTTGAAGTCGCAGAAGATCCCAGAGTGACTCACGATGCACTGAGTCAAACGCCTTCTTGAGATCAACATAGGCTGCAAGCATCCCCTGTCGAAACTCACGTCGGCGTTCCACCAGGACACGAAGCGCTAGGATACGGTCCGTTGTTAACTTACCAGGCGTGAACCCAGACTGCTGAGGTCTCTGATGCTTCAGCAGATGACTGCGAATCCGTGTCAGCAATAGATGGGCAAGCACCTTGCCTGGTACGCTGAGCAGTGTAATACCGCGGTAATTGTTGCAGTCCTGACGGTCCCCTTTCCCTTTCCAGATAGGGACGACCAGCCCCCTTTTCCAGTCAGGAGGAATGGTACCTGATTGCCACACGGCAGTCAGGACAGCATGCAACCCGTGGATCATGGCCTCACCCCCAGCTTTGAGGAGCTCCGCACTGATATTACAAACACCAGCTGCCTTTCCACCCCTCAGCTTTGCTACAGCCTCTCTGACTTCGTCAAGAGAGGGTGCGCTTTCGTCAATGGGAGGATCGGCATCCACTGCCTGTAACCCAGTGGTGTGAAGCTGCTCAGTTGGAGGGTCCACCGCGAACAACTGCCCAAAGTACTCAGCCCAACGAGCCATCTGCCCATCCATGTCCGACACGAGGCGCCCATCTGCTGTTCGAATAGCACTCGCCCGAGAAGGAGACTTGGAACGGAGCTTCTTCAGGGCTCGGTATGCGGGTCGGAGGCCATTAGCGTTCAAATGACCCTCGACATCCTCAGCGAGACTCCTGACATACCTCTCCTTGTCTCTCCCCAGGAGGGTTCTAGTCTGGCGTGACAGAGCCCTGTGCTGGTCCCGGTTCCCAGCCAGCCTGGCAGCGCGACTCTCCTCGATATTCTCCAGCGTCTCCGTCGAGACAAAACCACGCCTTGACCTCGGGCGCTCCCCAATACACTCCTTGGCAGCCTGTAGAGTTTCACGTTTGAAGGTATCCCACAGTTCTACAGGGTCCCCGAGAGCACCGAGCACATCAAACCGATTTGAGACTGCCACCGCCTACTCATGAGCACATGTCAAGTCCTTTAGTTTCTCAAGATGAAACACAGTATGGTTACCTCTTGAGATTCTTCTGGACTTGACATGAAGCTTAAGTGTAGCAACAACAAGTCTGTGATCTGTTCCAAAGAACTCAGCACTCCGGTAAACCCTGCAGTTCTGGAGGATCCTCCAACGAGTGCTAACGAGGATGTGGTCGATCTCTTTTGCCAACCCTCCGGCATTACTATACCATGTCCAGCGGTGCAGCTCTGGTCTCTGATACCAAGAACCTGCAATTCTCAACCTTCTGGACCTTGCAAAGTTCAGAAGCAGAGAACTGTTGGTGTTTCTGGTACCGGAGCCATGGGGACCAACACATAACTCGTAGCCATCTCTCACAGTACCAGTAGTAGCATTGAAGTCGCCCAAGACAATGAGTGTGTCCCGAGGAGGACACTGGTCTAATACAGAGTCGAGTTTGGCGTAGAACATCTCCTTCTCTTCAGTTTTACGCATCTCGGTAGGAGCGTACACTGCAACAAGAGACATGAAACCCAGAGTGTGTTTCATCCTCACCCGCATTATACGCTCATCAACCGGAGTAACCTCAACAACTGACGGCTGCAGTTTGCTAGAGATGCCTATAGCTACTCCCCGTACACGGTGATCATTGCTCATGCCGGACCAGTAGTAGGTGTAACCCCCACTGCTAGTCTCACCACTGCCAGGCTTCCTCGTCTCAGAGAGTCCCACTATATCCACCCTCAGCCTACTGAGCTCGCCCGATAGGAGAGGTAGTCGATGATCGTCTGAGAGGCTCAGAACGTTCCACGAGCCCACATGAAGAACCCTCCGCAGGTTGATCCCAGGAGTGATTCGACGGGCAGGCGCCGCCTCTGCACTGCCCTGGC
>JACEEZ010002279.1:15000-35000 GCA_016584305.1 Chionoecetes opilio
CACGATTGGCGACCTGACGAATGGAAAAGGCGACCCTTTAGGTTTGCCAAGGCGGCCGCAACACAAGGGGACGATTTTAAAGAGTTGCGGGAATAACCCCAAAGGGCCCTTAAGGGGAGGTTCCCCCCCCCTTTCCCAAACCAGGAGCTCACCATACGCAATGGATGGCGAAGGCGATCTACACGTCAAAATGACGATTTCAAAAACGAGTTCGAACCCGCCGAGGGGAAATGGTACCTCCAGGGGTTTGTGGTTCATCATCCTAATCTCGCCCGGCCTGGTTCGAGGCTCCCTTTGGGCCCCAACGATCTCAACGACTCACTCTCTTCCACGATCTCCACAAGTAAAGACCCAACTCAAAGATCCGGAGGGCCACGGTGAAGACCTCAAAGCGCACTTTTTGGACTGGGGAACGGACCTTGTTGCCTTGCCTGTTCGCGCAAAGCACGATCGAGGAGAAGCCAAGATGGTGGAAGCTGCCATTGACAAAGGGCCCGACAAAGCGAGGACGACAGCACCCCAAGACCCCTTCGTCGAATGGGTCGACCAGTACTGCAGAAACACCTTTTTCCAGAAAGCCTAGGTTGATTCCTTGTCGTTTGCCGACGTATCTAGCGTTCAACTAGAACATTTTAATTTGTAAATTATGTTGAAATAAAAGGGGTTTAGGGATGAGTCTTTATATTTGAAATGGATTCTTAGGGGAAGAGAATTAGTAAAAAAAATTTTTAAATTTTGAGTTGGAAGATGTGACTTAAGTAGATCATTGAGTTTTTTCCGAATGGGTAAATGAATGGGGCCCAAAAAAGGGAGTTTAACATAGTGTGGTCTAATATGGGTTGGGTTCGTTCGACTCTGGGTTGAACTTTTATCTAAGAATTTTTAGATGATTTCTAAAATAATTACGAATTCAAAAAGTTCAGTTGTAACGCTAGATACGCGGCGAACGACAAGGGAAACTAACCCTTTGGCTTTCTGACATAAAAGGGGTTTCTGCAGTATGGTCGACCCATTTCTTCCCTTCGCAATCTGCAATCCGCTCACACTCACATGATTTAGATCACCCTTTTTCTATGAATGACTTTAGTATCCTATCCAAGGCACACTACCCTAGTGACACTAAATTATTAGAAGCTATACACATCAAGCACTTGTCCCCTGATCTTAATAACCAAGTCATTTCACAACAACTACATATACTCAAATGACTACCACTGTTTCGATTGCCCGACTCTCGGTTCGATCGCCCCACACAAGCTGAAATGTCACCCACAAAACTAGTGTTCATTCAGTCCTCTACCAACTCAGACAGCATACACACCAAGGTCCGTTAAGTACAAATTATATTTTATTTATTAGTTAGTAATTTTAGAAAATATAGGAATATTTTATTGTTTCTTAGAATTAATTTTTTAGATGTTCGCTTTTTAGCATTACAATATATTAAATTTTAACTATTTTTAGCCTGATGATGCCAAGTGCCTTGGCGAAACGTTGCGCATAAACAACCCCAAGTATACCGAGTGTCTCTGTCACCCTGAAACATCATGATGAATCAAACAAGAAAATCAACTATATATATATATATGTACTATATATATATATATATACATATATGTATATTTAGATGTATATATATATATATATATATATATATAAATATATATATATATATATATATATATATATATATATATATATATATATATATATATATATATTATATATATATACTATATATGTATATATATTATATATATATATATATATATATATATATATATTATATATATATATTTGTAATATATATATATATATTATTAGGGTGCCCCTTATTTGATGGGAATTTTGATTTTACGGAATTTTATCCGGGACGGGCGGTCGAAGTGTTCCATTTGCCCGAAGATATGTAGATTGTAGAGATCTGTCTAGAAATATTAATATTTAGGGGTCGCGCAATGAGGTAGAAGTTTATCATTTTCTGTAAGAATTGGACATTTTGCCAGTCAGTTATCACTCCTAACATATATAATAGCTTGCATAACTTTTATTAATGAATTACAACTAATATCACACAAGTGTCACACGTATTATAACTTCCATACAGGATATGTGCATGTACTTAATATCATGAGAAACAGAATATTTTTAGGAACATATTAAACATATAATTATATATATATATATATATATATATATATATATATATATATATATATATATATATATATATATATATATATTATATATATATATATATATATAATGTATATACACTACCCTCCCGAGTTTCACGCTATGCGCGTTTCGCGATCCTCGAGTTTCGCGCTGAGTCCTAAATTCTTATCATCCCGACTTTCGCGCATTATATCCCCGAGTTTCGCTTTTTTTTTTTTTTTTTTTTTTTTTTTTTGTTGTGTGTGTGTGTGCCTACAGCGCCGTTAGAAAGTGACCTCCAGGAGTGGGATGGTAGGCCCTGGAGATTAACTTGAGGGCTGTGATGGTTGGCCCTCGCCCGTGGTGGTGCAGACAGAATTTCTATAGTGACGCCTGTGATTAGAGGCTCATGCCGCCCCCTGTATCCTCCGATGCACTCGCAATCGAAGGTAGAGCTAATGGGCAGCGTGTGGGTGTTCTTAGGCCACTCAACAGTGCAGAGAAAGATTTTAAGTGGATTTTACAGCCCTCATCAAGGATCGAACTCGGATCACCGAGAACGCCACTCGGAGACTTCTTCTTCTTCTTGTGACCTTTTCTGTTTAGTATCACTTTGTAGGTCGTCTGTCAAGCTCGTGCTCGAGCTTGACATATATCTTGACGCTACCCACTCTGCTACCGCCTCCCATAAGAGACGTACGGGACACATCTTCCTTTCTTCCTGCTTAGTATAGTATAATAATAGGCTTAGTATAGCTTGTATGTAGTTTTGCTTTGTTTTTTTCCATTTGTTTGTTTTTCTCTACAGGAGCAGCCGGCGTCGCATAAGATAGGTAACACATCAAAATAAGTAGCACCTTACCTTACTATTTACCACAAAATACTCCTTTATAAGTGATTAACCATGACGTGTATGGTACTGTGGTTTCTGGTGGTACTGGAGGAGACAGGAGAGAAGAGAGGAAGGCATTGTGACAGTGTTATTGTCGTATAACACTGTCACACAACCATCAGCTGACAAGATAGGTGTCAAGCTCACTCACTCAGACCAAAACAGCATCCACTGGGTGACTCCCAACTCAAGCTCAATCTCAAGCTCCTCTCCTCCTTCCTCTTCTCTACGTAGTGTTGGCCGAAGCCACCACCCCGAGAAGCGGGTCACAAACCCTAGGCTAACACCCAGTACCCATTCACTGCTGGGTGGACAGGGGCTTGGGGCATTTTCAGGATATTTTTTTGGGGAAAAAGTGAGTCTTATAAGCTGTAAAATACGGTAGGTACACAGCCCTCAAGTTAACCTCCAGGGCTTACCATCCCACCCCTGGAGGTCACTGCCTTATGGCGCTGTAGGCACACACACACCAAAGGGAAAAAAAAAAAAAGGAAAAAAAAAAAAATAAACGGACTAAATTAGCATTTGTACAGGGTTTATAATACCCGAGTTTCGCGATCCGCGAGTTTCGCGATCCGCGAGTTTCGCGCTATACCTCCGGAAGAAAGCAAGCGCGAAACTCGGGAGGGTAGTGTATAATTATATGTATAGCTTTCCTCCTATGTTCCTCCGTGAGAACCAATGATAGCTTGCACTCTCTAAGTATGTCACAGGACAAATGCCTAGCTGTCAGCATTTAGTTAGGGTCAACGAACTACGTACCAGAAGTGTTAAGAAGCCAGAATCACGAGAAGGAGGACAGAAAGCCTCGGAACACACTCGCTACCAGAATTCATCCCTGGCACTCCCTGGCTGTGTTCAAGACGGAACATCTCGGATCTTCACGCTACCAAGACGCTCCTCTCAAGCGCTCTTCATAGACTCCCTTTCTTGGTGTCACTACATAATTGGTTGTAAATATTCTATATTCATTATTGGACTCTAAATAAATGTGTACAAGTTGGACGTACATATTTAACTCACCCAACTAAGTCTACTAATATACACGACTTATAAATGGTGGCATAAGCGGTGGTGACTGATTTTATCAGTCTTATTACACCATAACGCAGTGTTAAGATACCCCACGCAGTCTACAAGCCAAAACTACAAGCCATAACATACGCAACACAAGCCAGCCAGCGACTACAAGTACTTCTATACAATCAACTCCTACAAGCCGCAACAGAATCTACAATCTACAATAAATACAATCTACAATAATTTCTACAAGCAGCAACTAAAATATCTACAAAGTCCCCAAAACAAGACATCACCACCATTCTACAAGGAAGAGAGAGGCAGACGCCTCAAGCAAACTCAGAAAATTGTTTTGGCAAAAGCGGTCACCAGCGCACGTACTACTCCAAACCACCACCCCCCGCTGCCGAAATCATCCCCTCAACCTACTATTCAAAATATCACGTTCTCCAGGGGCCTGTCCCCAAATTTACAGTTCTACAATATGCCCTCGTCATGGCTCAACGTAGCAGCTTCGAACGAAACCCAAAATCACTCGTCTGGGCCGTGAAAACACCGATTCCCCCCCGCTACACGCTCATGCAGCCCCCTCACCCCCTGCCGACTTCCCTGACACACCCCACCCCTCCCCCCCTCACGGGGATCTCCCTTGACACTACCCTAACACAGTGTCACTACCACCGTTTCGCTACGGACTTGACGCGTGCACCCCACACAAATGTCTGATTTTTTATTCATATCTCTTTTTTTTGTGTAGTATAATTTGTTGTAATTTTTTCTAAAGTGAACTCTTTGACGATTGTATGTATCCCGCCCCTGTACTGTAATCCGTCATCCATCACCCATCCACGGGGGTGTCCCCTTTACCTGGGCACCCAAACCCCCTGTGTTTGATCATCCCTTTACTCACCAGCAGGCCCTCACCCACTCTTCACCTATGTAGTAGCAAACAGGTAGTAATTTCTACTTTTTGGGCAGCTATCAGTTGTAGGGATCAAAAGTGTTAATTTTTTTCATTTCATTTTGTCTCACACAGTGACGTTCCTCTACAACAACATTTATGGACAATTTTAAAAGTAAAAAATATTTAGTGCTATTTTTAAAATAGTTTTTACATTTAATTTTACAATGGCACGTAGGGGGGTGTGGGGGGACACCGTCATTATGGAAAAAAAATTCATAAAAAAACCTTTTTTTTCCCCGAGAGAGTGCCACGTGCCCCAAAACAAACTTCACAATATGGCCCACCTATGGTACCCTCATGAATACTTACTCAGATAAAAAGGGTCATTTAAGGTTTTTTATAAATTTTTGGCACCTCGTCCGGTGTCCCCCCCACGAGGGGGGACACCGGATCAGGTATAGGGGGGCACCGTATGATATTTTTTAAACTCATATTACATCAAACATTATTGTGTTTTTTTTGCATGAAATCAACATATATCAGAGGTTCGCAAACTTTTGTCAGTGATGGCACCTGGATTTATATAATCCTTTCTGTGGCACCCCTTTTTCACCATCACCCCTCCTCACATGAATAACTTCTGATATAAAATTGTACCTGTTGGAATTACTTTAATTAAATTATTTAAAAAATTATTATCCGTACTAAAAACCAAAATTAACATATGATGTAGGCTACTGTAGTACATGCCCAAAACATGAACTCATCAGTGGAATTAGATTCAGAATATTAGATTAACTTAAGAGTTATAAATGCAAAGTAGCATAAAAAGAAGAAGAAAAAAGGCATGATAAATCACTGATAGTCAAATAAGCAAAAAAAACAAAAGCTAACCTGTTTTAGTGAGATACATGTGCTTGATGTGACTGACAGATCCTTTTCAAGTTGGGTTGAATAGTGGACAAACATACTTCATTTCTTCTTCAAGAGTTTGCAATCTTGCCCTCTTGTTCGTTTTAATGTTGCTAGAACAGAAAATCCCAGCTCACACAGGTAAGATGTAGAGAACTGGATAAGGATTACCAGAGCTTTCTTTACAACTTGAGGATACTTAGCCTTCATCTGAACCCAAAATTTTCGTCAAGAGGCAGCTGCATGTGCAATAACTTCAGGTTACGATCATTACGCATTTCCACTAACTGCTCTTTTTCCCGTGAGGGAAAGGGCCCCCCGGTAAGCTGAGATTGGGTTGATACTGGTCCCAACAAATGGTTTTCTTTATCCAGTCATAGTTTTTCCAGTGCATATGTCTGGAAAATAGTGCTGAAGTTGCTTTTCCGTTTCTCCAGATGCTCAGAAATAATAAAAATGTCTTTTCTACGAAGCCCTACGTCTCCCGCTTTTTTCTGCTGCACATGTGGGAACTATCCAAATTGCCTTTCTTTACTCTGCCAACCCACAACGCAGTTTTTCTCTCAAGTGTTATTTTTCAGGGTGAAGATAAGATATTTTCTGATTTACCCTTGCATCTGGAATTTCCTTGTAAATTTCAAATCGTCTACCAAGTAAAAAATTTGCAGACCAAGTGTCATCTGCCAGTAAGTCACAGATTCCCTTGTTGTTCAAGGGTGAAAAAAGTAAGCATCTCTTCCTTCAGTTCTTTACCCACGTACAATACTTTCCCTCTGCCAGCCTCTCCCCCTCCGTGTGTAGAAGAAGATTCACATGTTTTGCCTCAACCCTCTTCGCACAGCTTAGCAAACGACGAGTCTTAAGTGGCCGACTCTTTATAAAGTTCACCATTTTTACAACTTTCTCCAGTACAGACTTCAAATCATTGCCAATTGTCTTAGCAACCAGCGCTTCCGATGGAGAAAGCAATGTGTTGTTATGACACTGCTGTTTTCTTTCTTCACTAGTGACACAAATCCTTTAATTGAGCCAATCATGGCAGGCGCCCCGTCTGTACAAATCCCTACACAAGATTGCCAGGACAAACCAACTGATTTTATGTACTCACTTAATGTAGCGAAAATATCATTGCCTGTTGTTGTTTCCTCAAGTTCCTTACAACAGAAAAACTGGGCCACTATTTTAACATCATGAAAGTAGCGAATGAATGCCGATAGTTGAGCCTTACCTCCAATATCTGTGGACTCATCTACCTGAAGTGCAAAAAATTTCACTTTCCTTTACAGGGGGCACATACAGTTTCCTCTATGTCTGCTGACATATCATGAATCCGTCTGCTGATGGTACTATCCGAGACGGGAATTTTTTTCACTTTTTTTCTGCTTCACTTTCCAAACATTGTTTTTAAAAATGGCACTACAAGCCGGAAGAATTAGTGTCTCTGCTATTGTATGAGGTTTTATGCTTTAGCGACTAACTCTGCAACTAAGTAGTGGCCTTTGTGCTTTATCAGAAACTGTGGACTGTTTAGAAAGCATCACCCTCTGTTGTTTTGCTCATTTAAAAGTCCTTCAAAGTAGGAAACGAGGCTTGTTGGCAAGATGACCATGTTTCAAAGATAAATGCCTCTTTTAATTTGCTGGGTACCATCGCCTCATTAGCTAATTTATCACCACAAATAACCACGTGGTGTAGGATTAACCCCATCGCCACACCAAAAGAATCCCAAAACTAGATAATTATCCCAAATTTGGGGCGATTTTTCCTGCTTTTTTTGGGAAACTGATTTTTTGCTGTGGAATGGCCAAATCTTTTTCACTCGTTACTTCACTTTTGTTTCTTCTTCACCCTCACCACTATCTCCATGTTTTTTTCTTTCTTAAAGACAAACTTATCCATTGCAAGTTCAATACGCTGCAGAAAAATCAGAAGCAGCAGGAATACACACGTAAGCTCGATGTATAGTGCCTCACTGACAAAAATGGGACAAGAACCGATCAGGTACTGGACGACCGACGCGTATAAACAAAGAAAAATTTTGGTTACGCAAGGAGTACTATTACATTTTATTGCCATTATGCCAAAATTCATGGCAATCTTGTGGCACCCCTAGGCGCTGTCCCTTTGGGACCCCAGGGTGCCGCGGCACCCAGTTTGAGAACCCCTGACATATATGCTAAGCCTAGACACCCACCATTATTATTAGGTTTATGAATGAAAGATAAGCTCATATAAAAAAGCATTTATTAAAAGATAGGTCTAGGTATTTTTATGCTCACTATTCAGAAAATGCACCATGAAGGCATGCAGCGGGGGAAACCACCTTCACAGGTCAGCCTTTCCTCTTGGTGATGCCCTTTGGAGGTCACCAGGACCCCCTTTGCACTGTTCTGGATCAACAGAAGCTTCATCTAGGATGGTAGGGAAGGTGAACGTGTCTCGGGTGTTAGCGGACTTCATCCGGGGGAAAAAGAAAGGTTTAATTTTCCACCCCTCCATGATGGCCAACACCTGAGCAACATAGCACACTAATGTGCCAAAACCCCTTCCCTCCTCCAGCTTCAGCTGAACCAGAACAAAGTCCCCCACCTGTGATGTTTTCGCAGCAAAAGGGTTTATGATGCTGCAGTCCAGGTGCCCTCGTCGTCCACCTCATCCGAGTACTCGGAGGAGTCGTCCAGCTGAAGTCGGACATCATCAACCTCCTCCTCGTCAGTGGTGTTTTCCCTCCGGGACGGCACAGACTTCTTCCGCTGTGGACCCTTCTTCTTTCCCAATGTTTTCTTTTCAGCCGCTGCCTTCTTTTTGTCTTCCAGCTTCTGCCTCTTCTCTGCATTCAACCTCAGGTCAGATATTGCCTCCTCATTCTCGGTTAAAATGCAGGCCCGCACCCTCTTCCGTCCCTTTCCATAAGGACGAGGATTAGCCTTAGGGAACGGCCTGACACACTCTGGGGTTAAGTCTGTCTGTTGAGAAGGGTGTCCTGGGGTGGCAGGGTGCGTCGTGCTCGGGCCCGGGTGGCAGGGTGCATCGTGCTGGGGCCCGGGGGTGGCGGGCTCTGTCGTGCTGGGGCTCGGGTGGCAGGCTTTGTCGTGCTGGGGCCCGGGGGGCGGGGGGCGCCCGTGCTGGGGCCCGGGGGGGCAGGCTCTTCGTGCGGGGGCCCCGGGGGTGGCAGGCTCTGTCGTGCTGGTGCTCGGGGGGGCAGGTTTCTGTCGTGCTGGGGCCCGGGGTGGCAGGCACATCATCTACCCTGGGAGACACAGCGGGAAGGGGTATAGCTTCGAGGTATGGCCTTCAGCCAGTCGCTCCTCTCCATCTGAACTTCCTCCATCAGAAGAAGTTGGAGTAACTTCCACTACAAATTCTGGTGGTGCCGGTCGCTCGGTTACATGCGCTCCTACAAAAAAATCATCTGGGAAGATGTTGCGATTGAGTGGCCATATACCAGTCGCCCGGAAACCACTGAGAATGTTGGAGGGGGTAGTGGTTTTGGGGTCCATGCCTCAGAAGCAAACTCTGGCAACTTGTGGACTGTTATGTGCTCGTTAGGGTGCATAGCGCGTGGTCGTTCAGTAGGGCACGCAGGGAATGTCTTAAAGGGGACCAAGACACTCACATCCAATGGCTGGAGTTGTCTGTTGTATGGCGGAGGCAAGGTAACAATCACGATACCATGCATTATAGCAAACTCAAGAGGCTGAATGTTCATGTGACATTCAGCATTGCCATGACAAAGAATCTTGTTCTTTTTACAGAAGAACAAGACTTCTCATGGAGATGCTGAAGTGTCTGCACGAAGCATTCACCATTCATCCAGCCACTGGGATGAATAATCCCTTTGGAACCAAAGATCGTGTTCCTCATAAAAGCGGGATTCCATCGGCATCTGGGAATTAAAAAAAACACTGGAGGGATGGACTGCCCCACAGAATTATAATGCCCACAAACGTCATGCTGTCACCGCTTTTCACGAGTTACCTGCGTGGCTACTGGCTGGCCTCTCGCACACACAACCTTGACTGGCTTCATAACAGTCGACAATGAACTCTCATCCAAATTGTATATCCGGTCCGGCGTGAATGTGTACTTCTCCAAAGCTAATGTGTAAGCCTTAAAGAAGGTTTCCACATTGACTTTGTTGAAGGCAACAATCCTGGCAATGGACATGCCTTTCCCGGAGCCTTAAATACAAGGTTTGGATGACGGTTCATAAAGGCATAGTACCAGTCCCTTGTCGCCATTTTCTCTTCTCCCAGGCAGCAGGGTGCTCTTGCTCCCACAAGCTATGGCATACTGGTACACCATCCTACGCACATCGTTCATGGGCAGGCCGTAGAACATTTTGGCTGCGTGGAGGGTTTAAAATTTCAGCAATGTATATTTCTTGTTTGAGGGCTGAAAACCCTATTGCTAGGGGAAGCAACAGCCCATATAGGTAACCCATCCGACAGCTTCTTCGATAGATAGAAGGCGTCCTGAAACAAAAGAAATGAATTAGGACTTAAAAGGCCCTTGCTGGCAACAAAAGTTGACAAAAAAATTAATAAATAGAGCGCTTGAAGGCATCCTTTACAAAAGAAATTAATTAGACTTAGAGGCCCTTGCTGGCAATAAAAGCTAACAAAAAATGAATAAATTTTAAAATCTTAAATCTAGAGACCCTTAAGCTATCCCTGAGGTCTTTTTGCAGACCTCATCCCAGGGAACCAAAGAAGACGTGGGATGAGGTCTACAAAAAAGACCTTGGGGAGATATGGAACTAAATAGAGCAACTTACAGCAAGAGTGTGTTTTCTTGATGTTGAATCTGTCAGCGGCTTCTTTCAGGCTGCAGCTAGTGGCCACGCGGTGCTTAAAGGCAGCCTCCAGGTCAGTGCGGTCCATCTGCTTGTCGCTCTTCCTGACATATTTGCGAGGCATGATGACGGTGATGGCGGTAGGTTAGGTTAGATCTGAAAAGAGTTAATGACATTAGACATCATGCATAGTTAGGTTAGGTTAGTTTAGGTTAGCTTAGCTTAGTATTTTTTACAGTGTAGAGGCGATTCTTGCATGGCCACCATATTATTTTGGGACTATGAGTCTGGCAATATATGTGGGGGATCACCGAACGTCATGCCCCAAAATATGCAGTGTTAAATGTTTTTTTTAACCATAAAAAATTCATTCTAGAATCATTCTAATAACATAAATCACTTATATAATAGTTAGTTCATGTGCTTTATAGCATAATAACACTGATATAGCATCATAATTCAATACCAATCACCTTCAACTTTACACCAACAAAAAACACTGTTCCATTTAATTTAAATGCACTAGTTCACACACCACCATTTAATATCATGCTAATATGCATAGTCAGTCACTTTTTCTTATGTTTTTCTAAGTATTTAAAAATATATAGATTTTCCAAAATCGTAGTGATGCGGGGGATCACCGAACGTCATGCCCCGAAAATATGCATGTGTTAAATGGGTTTTTAACCATAAAAATTAATTCTAGAATCATTCTAATAACATAAATCACTTATATAATAGTTAGTTCATGTGCTTATTAGCATAATAACACTGATATAGCATCATAATTTAATACCAATCACCTTCAACTTTATGCCACAAAAAAACACTGTTCCATTTAATTTAAATGCACTAGTTCACCACCACCATTTAATATCATGCGAATATACATAGTCAATCACTGTTTGTTATGTTTGTGTAGGTATTTCAAAAGATATAGCTTTTTCAAAATTTCACTGTACGTTGATCCCCCGCACTTCACCATACGTTGATCCCCCGCGCCACCAATTTTTTTGTAAATAATGCCACCGCGGCCTGTTCGAAAGCATGCACTACTTTTTCACTCAATAACATGTCAATACGGTTATACCTCGTATTGCAACTTACCTCAAAAGAATCACGCCATCACAGCCGACATGAGACACTATATAAGAACGGCGAAAAGTAACAAGGAACATACGAAAAATAAAATTTCTTACCTGGTAAACACGGAGGTGACGCTGACGCTACCCTGTTGCTCGCATGTAGTTCACTGAGGGTGGCGCTGCATCCGTGGTGGCATGGTGGCGCGAAATTTGAATTAATTTTCGCGTTGTAGCCTTCGTACGGTGATCCCCCCCGTTCGGTGTGACCCCACCCCACCCTAATCCTCCTTCAAGTGATGTAGTAGGTATTCACTGTGTTTGTGAATATGTAAGTTGTAGTTTATAAGGAAAAAGTGGATAGACAGAGCAAAGTGGCCCGTGACACCAGACAAGTGATGACTTCTGGGATCGGCATTCCTTATAGGCAGCTTAAATGAACCTGCAATGACATGTACAGCTAGACAGATAGACGAACTCATAGAGGAACAGGTAGAAATGTATGGTTAGTAAAGGTTGTAGTGGTGAGTAGAGTGACGAAGGGTGTATTGTTTTTGCTTATGTGGGAAAGAAAGCCATACATTTCTACCTGTTCCTCTATGAGTTCGTCTATCTGTCTAGCTTTACATGTCATTGCAGGTTCATTTAAGCTCCCTATAAGGAATGCCGATCCCAGAAGTCGTCACTTTTCAGGTGTCACGGGCCACTTATCTGTCTATCCACTTTTTCCTTATAAACTACAACTTACATATTCACAAACACAGTGAATACCTACTACATCACTTGAAGGAGGATTACTGGTCATCTTGCGGTAGTAGGGGTAATGCAAGTTGGTGTATTAGTAGGTAGTACATAATAGTAGCGGCCGCTTTACAGCTGTTTTGCTCTGTTGTCTAAGCTAGTGACGTCACAACATGGCGCCAGTCGTTTTAGAGCGTATACATTTTCCTGTACTTAAATTGGCTGTATCATCAAAAATACTGTTCACATAGAAAAATCAACATCACTGCCCAACTATATGAGGCTTGAAGATGTCAAATCAATCCTTACCTCAAGTAGAGTAAATTGGTCCATTACGCACGTACTATTTATTTTTGTGTATTTTGTAAAGTTCCAGGGCATACTCTGTCACATTGTAGGTCAATAGACTACAATAGATACGTAATTTACAAGAAACAGTTTTGTGTATATCATAATTCCTGGAGTCATAACTCCGACCAGGGGCCAGATGCTGAGAGTGAGCTAGGGCGCCCTATCCCCTAGGGCGCCTGTGGTAAGGCGAAACGCCCTCCCACCGCAATGCTCAGTCGAGATTGCTGCCTTAGTGGCACCGCTAAAGGCGCTGAAAACTAAGGCATGGTCAGACCCTGACTTAGTGAGCTGCTGTGGGCCTTTGACAGACATTCATCTTCTGTTTATAAAGCAAATACAGCCTTGTTTCAGTTCCTACAACGTAACAATTGGTGTTTACGTATTAATAATGTTGCAAGGTGTGTATGAATTGATCGTGCAAGACTAATGCGGCACTATAGGGTGTTTTTATAAGCTTATATGCTGGCGATAAAAATGTTGTGTTGTGTGTTGGTTGGGCGGGCGGGCTGAGGGCGAAGGGACTAGACAAGTGTCACCAAGGGTGCTCCGCCCGCAGTAAAATGTTGTAATACGGTATTATCATATTACCAGATGATATTTAGGACAACTGAACATACCATCATCTTCACGAGACATTAGTGCATATCATGACTGTATAAAAATTACAGTAAACTATACCTATAAAAGATAATGAGGCAAATGAGATCGTGTATAAACATTTATTTTCTTTCACCTTTTTTTATTCAACTCTTCCTTACTCCTGTACTTTTGCTTGCATTAAATTTTCACTCACAGTCTCGGAATCACCACAGTTTTCCGATTATCATGGTATGTGGGACGTCCCAATGCAAAAATATATAAGTGGTCAAAACCTGTGATGAATGTCATACTTGTGACAAACAGTTTTCGGCGGGCCGCGGGGGCGAGCGTTGCCTTATTGCAGAGGTGAGGGAGGGAGGGACTAAAATTCTTGTTTTGGTGTTGAAGTGTTCAAGCCTTGTGATTGGTCGAAGCTGCTTAAACAGCGCTCAGACAGGCAGCGTGATTGGCTAGTAGAATTATCGGACCACACCCACGCATTGGGCTTTAGAGGTGTAAGGCAGGGCAAAAGCACCTGAAATATCGACTGTACATAGCCTTGAGCCGGTGCCTTAGCCGGGCCTGTTACAAAGCGCCTGAAGACCGGTAAAGCGCTCTTTTCGCCTTACCTCTATGGCACTTCTCAGCATCTCCCCCCAGTGCCGTTATTTGCGACGCAGACAACAACACTTATTCCCTCCCGCCGACGGAGGAAGGTTTAGGCACAATACACAACGCCCCTACGTTACACCTGTTTTTCATGGTGACGCACACAATGTGAAAGTATTACAGGGTTCACCAGAAGTTAACATAGTAAAGCAATATTTTCCTTTACCCATGCCAGACAAGGTTAAACCTATCATTACAGTTCATACTACAGAACAAACATTTACAGGGTACCTTCGTAGTGACATTACTGCAAATGATGATAACTTAGATGAGGTATTCATAGGTACATCTACTTTATATGAAGTTCTCACTGTACCTGTCATTCACAAGGACAAGCAATTAACTGTTTTTATGGACACAGGTGCAGGAGCAAATATTATGGACATAGATACACTGAATGCATTACGTAAATAAACGAGGTCTGCCCTTTTCTTAGAGCCTCCGTCCATCAGATTGACAGGTTTAGATAGGAAGAAATTCCCTGTCATTGGTAAAGTATGGCTTCACTTAAAATTTGAGGAATTCGTGCCTGCAACCCCTATCTGTTTCCATATATCACAGGGATTATCATTCCCTGCTGACCTCCTGATAGGGATTTCAACAATGCGAGATGAATGCATTGAAGTGTGTCCACACTTACACGGGATTAGGTATTATGGAACATATATACCCAAAGTCATAAATCCTTCCCCAGTGGTAACATTTAGTTCTGCAATAGTGCAAGCTCCTGAAATTAACGTAAATGCAATTACTAGCGTGCCCGAGCAGCCATTACAGGTGACAGCTCACAGTGTAATAGATTCACTGAGTAAAATTGAAACTGATTCCTGTTCTACCCCTACTGTTCTCTGTCCTTCGCAAGATTCTGAGACACACCGTGCCTGTCTAGTGGAAGACGTTTCACTAAACGGTCGCGAATCTCTTTTGGTATCTCTGAAACTTGCCGGTGTGAATGATGAATGCGAAGCAATATGTTTAAGTGAATCAGTACGAGTGAATACTCTTTTCATGGAATCAGCTTTGTGCAGTGTTAACACCAAGGGCATTACTAAAATGTACATTAGGGTGTCCCAAAAGGCAAAAGTTTTGAAATGTTGCACGCTCGTGTATTATTCCGGTTTTCTCATAGTAAAACAGTATTGCGTTGAAATTTTGGGCGAATTGAGTAATACTTAAGGGTCCCGACAAAGTGAACATTTAGGTGACGTGACTCGAATTTCAGGATTTTTCTAAATTTCCACTTTTTTTCTCCCTCAGGTTATCAACATGGCAACAAGAGCCGATAGTAATCTTTGGCTGATCGACAAGGCTCCAATCGATGAAATCACCGGAGCCCGGCTACCATCGAAGGAGCAGGTCCTCCACCGCTACTACCACCACCACCGAGAGATGGGGAAGACGGCGAGCGGGAGCAGGAAGGCGGTGGTGGAGGAGGTTCTCCCCTTCTGGTCGCGCGCCGGGATCCCGACAACTACAGTAATACACGCCGGCACGAAGCTGTCAAAGCTGGTAAAGGCGTACAATGACCCCAAGAAGAACAAGAACAAAGACAGGCCGAAACATCGTATGGATGAGGAGACTTTCAAAGGAGACCTCCAAGAAATCTTCGACCTCGCACACTCCTCCTCTCTCCAACGGGCAGACGTGAAGGACGAGGACAAGGAGTTCCTACGGAGTCAGAGAGAAGACAGAGGGGAATCATCCATGGCTGGAATTGACCTCGTGACAGCGAAGAAGGTGGAGAAGCAGGTCGAGCGCGGAACTCGACTCAAGCGGCTCCGGGAACGTGAAGACAGCGACATTGCCAGGCTGACTGAAAGGGCGGAAATCCCAAGCCAAAGCAGTAGCAGCAGCAGCAGTCCTGTGTCGACGACGTCATCACCGGCTCGTGGATCCCGAAGCCAGAGGAAAAAACTCAAACAGTCGCCATCGATCTCCGTGAAGGATCTTAACCTCATTTCAACTTGGGATCAAGAGAAGTTGTCGGTGCGGCAAGCAACGTCAACGTTCGCAGCTACCGCTCAAGTTCTTGGAATGGACATTGGGAGTATGGCGGTCTCGAAGAGCACGGTCTATCGAGCACGAATTGCGGGGAGAGAGCAAGCCGCCGAGAAGATCGTGGAACTGCGGAACCAGGAGATACCTGAGAGGTTGGTCTTGCATTGGGACGGAAAACTCCTCCCGTCCCTCTCTGGCGATACGGAGGACCGCATCGCCGTCCTCCTCACAGGGGAAGATGACGCCGAGTTCCTTCTTGGGGTCCCGGCAAGCTCGGATTCGACTGGCAGAAACGTGGCTGCAGTGGTTTTGAAGGAGGTGGACGAAGCGGGCGTCAGGGACAAGATCAGCCTTCTGTTTCGACACCACGGCTTCGAACACTGGCATGGTGCAAGGTGCTTGCATTCGGATTGAGCAAGAACTCGGACGAAGCTTGCTTTGGTTGGCCTGCCGCCATCATGTCCACGAGGTGATCCTCAAGGATGTCTTCGAAGCCAGCCTCGGCTCTTCCTCTGGTCCTGACATTGGAATCTTCAAACGACTCCGTGATCGATGGTCCTTCGTGGATTCCTCGCAGAGAGAGACGGTGGAAACATCGGAGGACCTCGTAGAGTTCTTCGCCACCAATGACACTGCCAGCAAGCTGAAGGACGACGCATTGGCCTTCCTGAAGGAGGCTCTGATGTCGAAGAACCATCCCAGGGAGGACTATGAAGAACTTCTCCATCTCTCCTACCTGTTCCTCGGTGGTGAAGGTCCAGCCAAACCATTCCGCCGTCATGGAGCTCTCCATCAAGCCCGGTGGATGGCCAAGGCCATCTACTGCCTCAAGCTTCAGATGCTGAAATCTCAGCTGTCGCTGACTGGTCGAGAGAAGGCCGGAGTGGAACGAGTGGCCCTCTTCGTTGCTCTGGTGTACTGCAAGCAATGGCATGAAGCACCGATCTCTGTGAAAGCTCCGTTGAACGACGTGCTCTTCCTCGAGATTCTCAAGACATACCCTGACCAAACCGTTGCCAAGGCAGCAGAACAAGCCCTGCGACGCCACCTGTGGTACGTTTCCGAGGAAAACGCGGGACTGGCCTTCTTCGACTCAAGGATTGATGTGGAGAAGAAGCAGATGGTCAAGGCATTGGACAAGCCCGCCTCGAAGAAGGAACTCAAGCGATTGGAGGGAAAAAAGATGACGATGTCTTCCTCCCTCTCGTCCTTCGTCACTTCGAAGACACGGTCCTTCTTTCAGAAACTCGACGCGGACGAGGGCTTCCTGGCAAAGGACCCGGCATTGTGGGAGGAGGACGACCGATTCAAGGACGCTCGGAAACGGGCACTTGGCCTTCGAGTGGTCAACGATGCCGCGGAGCGGGGCATCGCCCTAGTCCAGCCCTACCTGGGGGGAGATGCTGAGAAGTGCCATAGAGGTAAGGCGAAAAGAGCGCCTTACCCGTCTTCAGGCGCTTTTGTAACGGCCCGGCTAAGGCACCGACTAAAGCCCATGTACAGTCGAAAGTGCAGGCGCTTTTGCACTGCCTTACACCTCCAAAGCCTATGGCGTGGCGTGGCCAGAATCCACTACCAAATCCGTTGCCTACGAGCGCTGCTTAGCAGCTTCGCCCAAATCAAAGGCTTAACACGTCTCTGCTGAAAAAAGGAATGTTGCCCTCCCCCCCAACCAAAGCCTTATGGCAAGGAGAAACCGCTCCCCCCCCCAAAAGCTGTTTCTCAAAATTTTACGTTAAAACGAGGTTTTGACCACTTATATTTTTTGGGCTTGGGACGTGCCATACACCAGTAATCGTTAAGGTGTGCCGTTTCCCGGACAGGGTAAAATTTTATCAAGCAACATTTCCAGGAAATAAGGAGAAGTAAAATAAAAAAAGGGTTTTAAAAAAAAATTTTATAAAAACGATTTCTTTTTTGCTCTCGTTAATTTTATTATAGGTATAGTTTCTGCAATTTTTAAAATTTCATGATATGCACTAATGTCTCGTAAAGATATGGTATGTTCAGCTGCCAAAAATATCTCTGGTATTTTTAATACCGTAAAATAGAAAACATTTAGTGCGGCGGGCACCTGCCGCCCCCGCCGCCCGCCCGCCCGCCCCAACCAACACCAACCAACCTTTCTTTTCACCCGCATTAACACCCTATAATGCGCATTTTGTCTTACACGATCAATTCATACACACCTTGCAACACTATTAATACTTAAACACCAATTGTTTCTTTGGGAGGAACTGAAAAAAAGGCTGTATTTGCTTTTTTAAACAAAAAGAAAGTCTGTCAAAGGCCCCAGCAGCTCCTAAGTCAGGGTCTGCCATGCCCTTGTTTTCAGCGCCTTTAGCGGTGCCCTAAGGCAGCAAACTCGACTGAGCATTGCGGTGGGAGGGCGTTTTTGCCTTACCCCCGGCGCCCTAGGGGATAGGGCGCCCTAGCTCCTCTCAGCATCTGGGGCCCCGGGGTCCACTTAGTCGGGGACACAGGGGAATATTCCCCGTTAGTCCCCACCATCGGAAACTTGTGGGCGGGAAAGAAGGAGGACCTTTAAAAGAAGGCTTTTTTGAAAGGAAACCTGAAACTGTCGTTTTTTGGGTTTTCCTTTTAAGTTTCTTTTTAAAAATGTGGGATGTTTTGAGTTTTTTCTTTTTTTTGAAGGTTATTAGAAAATTGTTTAGTTTGGTGCGACCCTAAATATTCTCCGAATTTCATGTAATTTCACAGGAACTCTTTTTAGCATGTTAAAAGAATTAAACACCGAGCAAGTGAAAAAAAAAAACATGTTTCATTTTTTCCCTCTATGATCTTGGGACACCCTAATGTACATTCATTATCGTACACCTTAGGTAAAATCATATAGTCAGTAAATGACTTTATAATTTTAGTAAATAACTTGTAATTTACTTTATAAATAACTTGGTAATTTTACTCACCCCAGTTTGAATGTCGTAATTGGATTTTCGATCTCGTATATTGAAAATAGACCCTAATTTACACATCTCGTTATCATCAGATTCTCGTATACGAATGCCCCGTATAACGGGACCTCCCTGTACTGCCCAGCTCTTTTATTATATTATTAATATAAAAATTATTATAATATAATATATATATATATATATATAGTATATATTATATATATATAATATATAATATATATATATATTATATATAATATATAAAATCAAAACAAACCCCCGATTTCCCGGATATCGGATTTGCCGGGCAAAATCCGAGGTCCGGGAATCTGTCAGAGTCCAAGATTTTTTTTTTTTTTTTTTTTTTTTTTTTTTTTTTAAACGTTGAAATGCCTGGTTTTGGTCGTAAATTGACAAAGTTGTCCCCGGTCCGAGCGTCTCCTGTCACCCCTGGTCAGTGTCCGCGCCTCCCGCCAGGGGCAGCATGCTCAGCGGTCCCTATTGTTTACATTTGGGCACCGACACTCACGGTTGACCTTCACCGCCTCCGTCATTCCCCCTGGCTCCCCTGCCCCTGGGGGCAGGAACGTCTCTTGGACTATTTGAACACTTTCTGCTGCCTCCCGCCAGTGGCAGCATGCTCAGTGTTCGTATTGTTTTACATTTGGACACACGGGCACTCACGGTTCACCCTGCACTGCCTCCGTTATTCTCCGACCCCCACTGCCCCCGGTGCGGAACGTTCCCCTTGAGACTATTGAACACTTTCTGGCTGCCTCCCGCCAGGTGGGAGCATGCTCAGCGGACGTGAAAGTCCGCGGCGGGGTAGTTTTATATTTTGCTGTTGCCGGACAGTAAATACTAGAGTAGGATAAACGTCCGGGGGGGGGTAATGGCATCGGATTTTTTTTTTTTTTTTTTTTTTTTTTTTTAGAGGAAATTCCTGGGACTATTGCGATTCCCGGACATTTGCGGTTCCGGA
>JACEEZ010002279.1:40000-50000 GCA_016584305.1 Chionoecetes opilio
CGGGGAAAACCCCAAAAAAAGGGCCCCCCTTTTTTAAAAAAAACCCCCCCCAAAAAACCCCCCCCCCCCCTTTTTTAAACCCCCCCCCAAAAAAAAAAATTTTCCCCCCCTTCCCCTTAAAAAAAAAAAAAATTTTAAAAAAAATTTTTTTTTTTTAAAAAAAAAAAAATTTTTTTTTTCCCTTTTTTTTTTTTTTTGGTTTTTTTTGGGGGGGGGGTTTTTTTAAATTTTTTTAAAATTTTTCCCCCTTTTCCGGGGGGGGGGTTTTTTTTTTGGGGGGGGGGGCCCCCCCGGAACCCCCCCCAAAAAGGTTTTAAGGAAAAATTTGGGGAACTTTCCCCCCTTTTTCCCCCCCTTTTTTTTCCCCCTTTTTCCCCCCTTTCCTTTTTGGGTTTTTTTTTTTGGGGGTTTTTTTGGGGGTTTTTTTAAAAAAACCCCCCCCCGGGGGGCCCCCGGCGTTTTTTTGGGGGGTTTTTTTTTTTCCCCGGGGGGAAAATTTTTTTTTTTTTTTGGGGGGGTCCTTTTGGGGGAAATTTTTTTTTTTTTTTTTTAAAAAAAAAATTTTTTTTTTTTTTTAAAAAAATTTCCCCTTTTAAAAAAAAAAATTTATTTTTTTTTAAATTTTTTTTTTTTTTTTTAAAAAATTTTTTTTTAAAAATTTAAAAAATTTTTTTTTTAAATTTCCCTTTTTTAAAACCTTTAAATTTGTACAATGACCCGTCAAATAACTACAAGCACGACGCCTTTCTCCACCTTTGTGTATCAGACTCCCCAAGATACTACCATCCTCTCACCGCTCACCCTAAAAAAAACTTAACACGCTCTTGTCACTATTCCATTTATCACATCTCAGTCCAGCGAAATTCCATCCATTTTCTGCCTCCTTCTATCACTCCTCCAACTGTTGTGTCAACTTGTGTGGCCGAGTCGAATGCGGTTAAGGCTACATCTAATATGCGGATGTTTGTCTTTTCCATGGGTGCGGGGAGGAGTCTGAGTGGTAATGACCCATGGTGGGTGCGCGGAGGGCGTCGCCGAGTGAAGAATCCCAGGTGAAGCGGCAGACCTGGGATATCAGACGTTTTACAATGGAGAGCAGCAGCGGGGTGTGGATGATGTTTACATCTGACACGGCCATCTTGGCAGCAACAATCGCTATCTTGTTGCCCCAGCTCTTGTTTTCTCTTAAACCTTTTCTTAGTATTATGCATTACTGTTGATAACAAAGTTACTAATTTGTGCTCAGTGGACTACTTACTGCTCAACACAGATCACTCCAGACCCCTTTAGTAATACACCACCGGCTGTTCTGCATTCTCTGCCCGACCTCTCATGCGCTAATATGGCCGCATTAGACGCAGGGTGAACTTTGCATTCCTTTTTAAGGAAAAAAGCTGCGTCTTATGGCGGCAAATACGGTTATATATATAATATATATGTATTATATATATACATATTATATTTATATTATATATATATATATATGATCATATATATATTTATATATATATATATATAGATATGAATTGATGATAAGTATTATATTATATATAATATATAATAATATATATATATAATATGATATATATATATATATATAACTATATTACAGGCTGCGCGGATGATCTTTCGCCAGAATCCGTTCATCAAGATTTACCGCGCAGATTTAAAGTTGCTTCCCAAGCTATAAAAAAATTAGAGGCATGAATCGTATGTCTGACAGCGGCGTATCATCATCTTGCACACTCACCGATGTGTTGGGAGGGAGGGTTTCCCTCCCTCTCCTCCCTCCATAGGCGGTTGACAGTTTGCATGATTTTGAACTTATAGCCTGCAGCGTTTCCCCTGCATCCCGTGTTTTTGCCTGTTTTTTGCTGGATTACATAATGGGTGGAAAACATACGGATGGCACAACGATTCAAGCAATCATTGATCTTTACAAGGCTGGGATCAATAATAAGGAAATTTGCAAGCTTAAAGGACTAAAGCTTAGAACAGTGCAAATTTGATCCGCCGATTTAAGGCTGGCGGAGAGGTGAATCTCCCGCTCCCAAAAAAAACCAAACAAAAAACTTCCAAACCAGCTTGGGCCGATTTACCAAATCCTGCCCCTTTTACCACTAAGTGGTTAAACTTTGTGTAGTCGTCGTTAACTTACATAAATGGGAAATGTTTGGGCCTTCCGGGTGCGGGGAGGATTATGTAATGACCCAGGGGGGGGCTTCCCCTTTGAAGAATAGGGGCCCTGAAAGGGCGCCTGGTTGGATTTTACGGAAAGCACCGGGGTGTGGAGGTTTTACATGACACGCCCTCTTGGCAGCACCATCGCTATCCCCAAAAGGCCCAAAACTCCCTTTAAAGTTTTTTGTTTATTTTCTTTTGATAATTTAAAAATTTTCCAAAAAACACTTTCAAAAGGTTATAGACTTTAAATACAACCCCGGCTGTTTGAAAGCCCGACCTTTTCCAAATGGCATTGCCAGGTGAATTGCATTCCTTTTAAGGGACTGCGATTGGGAAAAACGTAGATAAAGTAATATTAATATAATATAAAATTTTTAAATATTAAAAAAATTTTAAATATAAGGGGGGGGGGGGGGGGGGGGGGGTTTTTTTTTTTTAATTTAATTTTAAAATTTTATTTTAATTTTGGGGAAATTTAACCTATTTTCTATATATTTAATTACCTTTTTAAATATTATAAAATCTAAAAATATAATAAATTTATTATATTCTAATATATTTGTTTTTAATTTTCCAGTAACCTGTAACCATTCAACTGGGCCGCCTAACACGCATAACGAATTTTTTTTTTTTTTTTTTCTCCAGTTTTTTTTTTTTTTTTTTTTTTATATATAATTGAATGTTTTTTTTTTTTTATATTTAAAATATTTTAAAATATAAAAAATTATATATGTAAAATTTTTTATTTTATTTATTATGTTTTTATATGAAAAAGGTTTTTTTTAATTTTTTGTTTGGGTTCTTGGATAAAAAAAAAAAAAAAAAAAAAAAGTTTTTGGCGATTATAAGATATTTAAAAAAAAAAAAATTATATATATATATAAAATATAATATATATATATATATATATATATATATATATATGTATATATATATATATATTATACAGGAGAACCTCGTTTAACCGGCATTCAAAACAATGGCAGCCTCAAAACAACGGCACTAATCGACCCAGGCTTTTTTTTTTTTTTTTTTTTTCCGCTTTTTTTTTTTTTTTTTTTTTCTACTGATAAACTCTGGAACTGTCTTCCTGTTTCTGTTTGTCCACTTTCCTATAACTTACATCTTTTCAAAAGAAGAGTAACAAGACACCTCCCTCACTAAATTGGCTCCCCCCAAATTTTTTTTATTTTATTCTCTTACTGTCTTCTTATAGGGACTGCCAACTAGCGGCCTTTGTGTTACCCATTTTTGTTGTGCCCTTGGCCGGTTCCTTGTGATGGGAAAAAAAAAAAAAAAAAAAAAAAAAAAAGGGTTTTTGGGCGATTCCATAAGAGTAACTCTCAAAACAACGGCAAATGAGTTATCCGGTATGCGCTCCCCCCCGTGGGTGCCGGATAAACGAGGTTCTCCTGTATATATATATATATATATATATATATTATATATATATATATATATATATATATAGAGAGAGAGAGAGAGAGAGAGAGAGAGAGAGAGAGAGAGAGAAGAGAGAGAGAGAAAAGAGAGAGAGAGAGAGCTTGTTATCTTTCGTGTCTCATCTTTCATCTTCCTCCCTCTTCTGGGAGGACACCAGCCATCCTCCATCCATTGTCAAGTATGTGACAAAATCGATCCGTTTCCGTTTCCCCGAGTCTAGCAAGGAGCGTATGAAAAATATTATGCGTCCAGCAGCGAAAGGGTTAAAACACTATCCGTCCATGTAATGCATTATCCGGCGAAAATTCCGGCGCTTATTTCGGCGCGAGATGCACTAAATGTCTTTTCGCTGGGTAATTCGGTGTGCATTCGGTTCGTAAACGGAGTGAGTTGCGGGATCCGCCATGAAGTCACGGTCCCGTGCCTACAGAATAATAATTATTATTATAATAATAATAATTATTATTATTATTAATACAGGTATTAATGTTTTTAATATTGTTAGTTATACTGTTCTACCCACTATTATTATTATTATTATTACTGCTATTATCATTTGGAGGATCCTCCAGAACTACAGGGTTTACCGGAGTGCTGAGTTCTTTGGAACAGATCACAGACTTGTTGTTGCTACACTTAAGCTTCATGTCACGTCCAGAAAAATCTTGAGAGGTAATCATACTGTGTTTCATCTTGAGAAACTGAAGGACATGTGTTAGATTAGGGGGTCTCACCAATAAAGGTTGCACCGCTCGGGATGGCTGCCTCCCGTAGGCCTGACCGGGGGAATGTGCATCCACGATCCTACTCACTGCGCCATGTTAGAGTAGGGGGTCTCACCAATAAAGGTTGCACCGCTCGGGATTCGAACCCGGGACCTTCCGCATGCCGGACGGCTGTGCTTCCCGTTACACAACAGGAACCTCCTAGTGACAACCCACACAACTTGACATGTGCCCATGAGTATGCAGTGGCAGTCTCAAATCGATTTGATGTGCTCGGTGCCCTCAAGGACCCTGTAGAACTGTGGGATACCTTCAAACGTGAAACTCTACAGGCTGCCAAGGAGTGTATATTGGGGAGCGCCCGAGGTCAAGGCGTAGTTTTGTCTCGAAGGAGACGCTGGAGAAAATCGAGGAGAGTCGCGCTGCCAGGCTGGCTGGGAACCAGGACCAGCACAGGGATCTGTCACGCCGGACTAGAACCCTCCTGGGGAGAGACAAGGAGAGGTATGTTAGGAGTCTCGCTGAGGATGTCAAGGGTCATTTGAATGCTAATGACCTCCCACCCGCCTATCGAGCCCTGAAGAAGCTCCGTTTCAAGTCTCCATCTCGGGCGAGTGCTATTCGAACAGCAGATGGGCGCCTCGTGTCGGACATGGATGGGCAGATGGCTTGTTGGGCTGATTACTTTGGGCAGTTGTTCACGGTGGACCCTCCAACTGAGCAGCTTCACACCACTGGGTTACAGGCAGTGAATGCTGATCCTCCCATTGACGAAACCGCACCCTCTCTTGACGAAGTCAGAGAGGCTGTAGCAAAGTTGAGGGGTGGAAAGGCAGCTGGTGTTTGTAATATCCGTGCGGAGCTCCTCAAACCTGGGGATGAGGCCATGATCCGCGGCTGCATGCTGTCCTGACTGCCGTGTGGCAATCAGGTACCGTTCCTACTGACTGGAAAAGGAGGCTGGTCATCCCTATCTGGAAAGGGAAAGGGGACCGTCAGAACTGCAACAATTACCGCAGTATTACACTGTTCAGCGTGCCAGGCAAGGTGCTTGCCCATCTATTGCTGACACGGATCCGCAGTCATCTGCTGAAGCATCAGAGACCTCAGCAATCTGGGTTCACGCCTGGTAAGTCACCAATGGACCGTATCCTAGCGCTTCGTGTCCTGGTGGAACGCCGACTTGAGTTTCGACAGGGGATGCTTGCAGCCTATGTTGATCTCAAGAAGGCGTTTGACTCAGTGCATCGTGAGTCATTATGGGATCTTCTGTGACTTCGTGGGATTCCTGAACGGACTATTGGCTTGATAACTGGTCTGTATTCTGGGACTGAGAGTGCTGTGAAGTGTGGGGCAGGTATATCCAGCTTCTTTCCTATTAATACAGGAGTGAGGCAAGGGTGCATCCTTGCCCTATCACTTTTCAACACTTGTATGGACTGGGTATTGGACAAAGTTGTAGATCAAAGTGATTGTGGAGCATCCGTCGGCAACACCAAGATCACTGATCTTGTTTTTGCCGATGATGCAGTAATCTTTGCTGAGTCGCTGGAGGTCCTGGTGATGGCTCTCGAGGTGCTGCACGAGGTGGCAAAGCCTTTGGGACTTGAGGTCTCCTGGCTTAAGACCAAGGTCCAGGTGTTTGGAGGCTTACTAAATGAAACAGTACAGTCTGTTCATGCGTGCGGCGAGGACATTGAGATCTTGGAAAGTTTTACATACCTTGGTAGCGCAGTCCATAATGACGGCGGGTCACGTCAAGAAGTCTTACGGCGGATTGGCATAGCCCACGGTGTTATGGACTCGCTCAGTGGGAGTATTTGGCGTTGTCGGTACCTGTGCAGGAGGACAAAGATCCGGATCTTTAAGTTGCTTGTGATCCCTGTCTTACTCTACGGTTGTGAGACATGGACACTAAATAGTGACTTGAAGAGACGAATCGATGCCTTTGGTAATAAGTGTCTTCGCAGAATCATGGGGTATCGCTGGGATGATAACGTGTCAAATCAGCGATTGCACCGTGAGACTGAATCGAGGCCTATTACCTGCATAGTCCGTCAGCGCCAACTTCGGCTATATGGGCATGTGGCACGCTACCCTGAAACCGATCCTTCCCATCGGGTTGTATCTGTAAGAGACAATCCGGCGTGGAGGAGGCGAAGGGGGCGCCCACAAGGCTCGTGGCTGGGGCAAGTTGATGTTTCTTGTCGAGAGCTGCTTGGTATGGAAAAGGAGCCTGCATGGGGACTGACGCAAGGTGACCCCCGGGAGTGGCGTCGTAGGGTGGGCGAGGCGACGCGCCCCCCGGCGTATGCCCGCAATGATTGATTGATTAATATCATCATTTGCGCAAGTGCCTGGAGGGGCCTAGGGGGCTAGTGATGCATTATCCGGCTTTCAACGTTATCCAGCAAGGTCTTGGCTGCTATATGTGCCGGATAAACGGGAGATTACTGTATTATTATTCAGCACTTGCAAGTGCTCCGTCTTATTGCTCGGACAGCTACATGGTCAGTAGGAGCTATTAAGCGGTTAGCCATGAGCATTAAACTTTTCCCTCAAGACAAAGTACACAGTGCTGTTGATAAGTTGAAGGCATTTCAAGATGAACATTTACCCGAAGACTGGAACTTAATTCCACCTCCGCTGGCAGTTGATGCCGATGGAGACACTGAGAGTGAAGATAGAGTTAGGTCAGAAACTTCAATTGATGATCCATATTTTGGCCTTCAGCACATTGATGATTTGTGGGTCAAGATTTTCAGTATAAAAGCAGTAAATGGTTCTAAAAACTACGCTACACTTAAGATACATGTCAAAATTTGTCTCACTTTTTCACATGGCAATACTGACGTAGAAAGATCGTTCAGTGAAAATAAAACTATGATGACTGCAGTATTCTCTAAGCAAATGGATACATAAGAACATAAGAAAATAAGGAAGCTACAAGAGGCTGCGAGACCTACACGAGGTAGTTCCTGTAATGTATTAATGAATAATAGAAAGAGTGTAGTTGCTATACTGGTATTCTGCACAGATTAATCGCATTTAAAATGAATTCTGACTGGAAACTCGCCCATTTCGGTAAGAATTAATTGGGTTTGCCAAGTATGCCGATGCAAGACCTAATTTCTGTATTGAGCGTTGCTCTCCCTGTCTATCAGAGAGAGCAGATGAATGGTGATACATGAGTGGAATATAACAATGGTGAAGGGATGAGCTTAATCTACAGCATAAATAACAGTATTTTTTATTTGTTTTGATCTGTGATGTTTTACAAGACAATTTAACAATCAAACATGCATATAATATACATATAGACCTAAATAGGTAGATACATAGAGCAGTCATAATATAACCGTATATAGAGCGTCCAACTCAACGGGAACTAAGTGATTCACGGAGAGATGCTACCGAGCGCCTAACTTCTGATCTTTCTATAATTTCTGATCGGGGTAAAGCAAACCTTGTTTTGTTCAATGCCTCAAAAACCCAATTTCTTCACCTATACACTCGACAAAACCTACTAGATAACTATCCCCTCTTCTTCAACGACACTCATCTATCTCCTTCTACAATGAATATTCTTGGACTGTCCTTTACTAAAAATCTGAACTGGAAATCTCACATCTCATCTCTTGCTAAAAACAGCTTCTAAGAAGTTAGGTTTCCTGTGGCGTCTGCATCCTTTTTTTTCTCCCTCCCAGTTGCTTGCTCTTTACAGGTGCATTATTCGCCCATGTATTGAGTATGTTTCATGTTTAGGGGGGATCCACTCATACAGCTCTCCTAAGCAGGGTTGAGTCAAAAGCTTTTGGTCTCATCAACTCCCCTCCTCTGACTGACTGTCTTCAATCTTTAAATCACTGCCGCAATGATGCTTCTCTTGCTATCTTCTACCGTTATTTTCATACTCGCAGCTCTTCTGAACTTGCTAACTGCATGCCTCCCCCCCTCCCGTGGCCTCGCTGCACAAGACTTTCTACTCATTCTCATCGCTATTCTGTCCATCTTCCTAATGCAAGAGTTAATCAGTATCTTTACTCTTTCATCCCTTTCACTGGTAAACTCTGGAACTCTCTTCCTGTTTCTATTTTTCCACCTTCCTACGACTTAAATCTTGTCAAGAAAAGAGTGACAAGACACCTCCCGAACTGAATTGGCCCACCCCCCTTTCGTTATTCTCTTAACATCTTCTTTATAGAGACTGGCAACTAAGCGGGCTTTGGGCTTTTTTTGTGCCCTTGGCCTGTCCTTTGTAATGTAAAAAAAAAAGATAATAATAATAATATGAAGGAGATGCCTTACAGACAGCAATAATAAACATTATCAGTTACTTACTCTTTGTGGAAGGATGGAGTGCTTTTGGTTGTACATATAGAACAAAAAACATTTGATTGCATTACTGTAAACCCTCTCTAATTCGAACCCGTATAATTCGAACTTCGGATAATTCGACCTGTTTCAGGCCAAGTTCAAATTTTTGAATAACTTTCCAACTTTCCATAATCAGAACTGAAGTTCGAATTTTCAGAGTTTTCTGCAGCATCTTCCATCTCCTCTGTGCCATTCACTTCGTCAGCCACATTGCCTCCAACACATTAAGCACCTCAAGCACTGAAGACCTTACCTTACAAATCCCCAGAGAAACACTTTCCACGGCTGCGTTCAGTATCGGTCACCCCCCCCCCCCCCCCCTCCTGCACTCTCCCTACTGAACGATACTGGGGACGCATTCAAAGACGCTTACCTCCATGGTTGCTAGCTTAACATCTGTCATCAGCTGTTTTGGCATTCAAAGAGGAGATTGATGACGTCAGAGTTGTTGTTCACAAGGCAACTGCCTATAGGGTGGTTTTAAGGAAGCAACGTACATAAAAATCCTTATAAATTGAGTATATATGATGTTTTCCGACTCAAGAACTGGGGCCAGATGCTGAGAGTGAGCTAGGGCGCCCTATCCACTAGGGCGCCTGTGGTAAGGCGAAACGCCCTCCCACCGCAATGCTCAGTCGAGACTGCTGCCTTAGTGGCACCGCTAAAGGCGCTGAAAACTAAGGCATGGTCAGACCCTGACTTAGTGAGCTGCTGTGGGCCTTTGACAGACATTCATCTTCTGTTTATAAAGCAAATACAGCCTTGTTTCAGTTCCTACAACGTAACAATTGGTGTTTACGTATTAATAGTGTTGCAAGGTGTGTATGAATTGATCGTGCAAGACTAATGCGGCATTATAGGGTGTTATATGCTGGTGATAAGAAATGTTGTGTTGTGTGTTGGTTAGGGGCGGGCGGCGGGCGGCGGGCGGCAGGTGCTCCGCCCGCACTAAAATGTTGTGCTATTACACGGTATTATCATACTACCAGATGATATTTAGGACAGCTGTACATAGTATCATCTTCACGAGACATTAGTGCATATCATGAATGCATAAAACTTGCAGTAAACTATACCTATAATAAGATAATGAGAGCAAAATGAAATCGTGTATAAACTTTTTTTTCACCTTTTTTTATTCATCTTCTCCTTATTCCTGGAATGTTGCTTGCATTAAATTTTCACTCACTGTCCCGGAATCGGCACACCTTAACGATTATCATGGTGTATGGCACGTCCTAATGCAAAAATATATAAGTGGTCAAAACCTG
>JACEEZ010002279.1:55000-347500 GCA_016584305.1 Chionoecetes opilio
CATATTTCTTCAGTCTCATAATGGCATTTCTTTAGTGTATTTTACAGTTTTGTATTTGATAATATTATAGAACAATCATTTACGAAGATAGCAGTGTATCATTTATACTGATAAACCATAGTTTACTGTATTCATGGAACACTTTTTTACTTGCCGATCCGATTGATGATGTTATTTTTTTAGTTGACGCTAATTTATACATGGTTCTAGTTCATTTATCAGAAAACGAAATATATCAATGGAAAGCTAATGAAAATTAACTTCTATTAATATGTTTCATCTAAAATGTTTTCTCGCAAAGTATTAAATGGCGAAGAGTTTAAGTGAATATTAAGTTCATGCATATTTCTTCACTCTCTTATAATGGCATTTCTTTAGTGTATTTTACTGTTTTTTATTTGATAATATTATAGAACAAACATTTACGAAGATAACAGTATATAATTTATACTGATAAACCACAGGAAAGGAAATGGGGGTGATGTTAGAAAATGTCAGGAATCGCAAAACTGGCCTCCACTGGTCATGGGCGGGTTGGCACGGGGCACGAGTATGAAGTCCAGGATAGAGTAGTCTTTGACCTGGGTATCTAAACATATCTATCAGTTACAGAAATCATATTTATCACCTACATAATTATGTTCTCAAAGGAAGAACACATTATATATGTACATCAATGAGCTGTAAAAATCTCCTCTTCCTCTGACTCTGAGGCCTGAACATTGATTGACTGATAGCACTGTTTCTTCAAGTCGTAAGCATGAGACCGAACCTGAAAAGAGTTGAAGAATCACTTAGAATTATATGTAATTTAAGTAAAAAGTAATACCCTCTTGCTTATAAAATTGATTAGTTCATCAAGAAAAATATACAAACAAGATTGAACATTCAAAACAGTGAGAATAAAAGGTGAAAGCAATATTTCAAAATATGAAAGATTATAATTCTGGAAAGCTTTTTCATACTCAAAAGGTGAATCAATGAACTATAAATGAATCTCTCTTTTTCTCAACAGGAGAAACTCTCCTGTTGTGACCTTTTGAGAGTTCATAAGAACAGGCATTTGATTACATTTCTATATATTGTAATACCACAAAAGCAATGCATCTTTCTAGGAAATGGGTTGAAGGTCAACAAAAGTGCATCATCTTTTGCAATTCCTATCACCACTGGCTCCGCTCCTACACTTCTTAGACATGTTGGGGTGATAAAGTATTTGTCAAAATCACTAAAAAATACCGTGACACTGCCATATATTTACAGATAGACAAGGAACAAGGAATCAGAGCCCATTGCATGAATGAGGTGTCTTGATATTTCATCTAACTTTCTCTATATAAACTTCTGCAACATTCGTGGTCTTTTAGATCTAACTTCTAATCTGTGGAACATCACCTCTCCTCCACTAATCCTTATCTTCTTTTCCTCACCGAAACCCACGTGTCTGTGAAAACAGACAGCAAACCTTTTTTCGTTCCCACTTACTTTATTCTCATTTTCAATCAAAATTTGCATATACGTACGTAACAACATCACTTGCTCTCGTGCTCACGGTCTTGAATCTTCAAAAATTTTGACAATCTGGCTTCGACTATACGTCACTCTCTTACTAAAGTTATCTGTACCGTATATCTATCACCTAACTCCTCTAACTATGTAAAATTCTTTGACTATTTGACTTCCAAAGTGAAGCATATCTTATCTCACTTTTCTTTTTGCTGAAGTCTCCATTCTTGGAGATTTCAATGTTCTCCACCAGCTTTGGCTATCATCCTTTTTTACTCACCAACCTGGTGAACAAGCCTTTAACTTTGCTATCCTTCATGACCTACAGCAGCTGGTGCAGCACCCTACACGTATTGACCTTTTATAAACCCCTTCTCTCAGTTGGGCTCATTCGATCACAATCTTCTTTCAGTAACCTGTCCTATTGCTTCTGTGCTGCCTCGGAACCCACCTATGCAGAGGTGCTTCTGGCATTGCACCTCAGCTAAGTGGGAAAATCTAAGGCGGTACTACTTTGATTTTCCATGAAATTATTGTTGTTACTTGAAAGTTATGCCGTTTTTCTTCTTGATCAGTAAAATGTTTCAAAACACATTTTCGTTTCTAAATTAACCTATATTACACAAAAAAAATGTATTAGAAGGCTAGTATTAAACTATGACGTCACATAATGTAAATAAAATATACTGTATGGAGTGTGTGTGAGAATGGACATTGCTACATTTGTATATACTTATATTATATACAACTCTTTAATTCCTACTACCCACTATCAAATCTATGTATTTGTGCTTGTCATTTTCTTTAAAACTGCTATTATGTATTCCTTTAAATACTGCAACACAGTTTATTAATTTGCGTTTTCTGTTTCAGACAGACTCGGTGTACGGCTGGTTTGGTGTGCGTTCGCCTTCAAGAATGCAGACCCCTGAAGAATTGTGCGTAATTTGTAAGGAGAAATTGTACAGCGGACAGGAAGCGGTTCACATCTAGCAAAAAGGAGCAGATGGTATAAATGCATCCAATCGCAGCCGTGGAAGTGATGTTGTTGCAACAGCTGTAATAAGTGTTCACGTTGAATGTAGGAAAAGGTTTACGGATAAAAAAGACCATTGAAATAAAGAAGCGACAGACCGCAGCCGAGGCAATACCAAGGAAAAGTGCTCATTTTCATGAATACGCAATTTCCAGTGCTACTCACTGTTTGTTTTGTGATACTTTTGTGGACTTTTTTTTTCCAAACACAAACCAAAATCAGAGCATGTCAAAATAATAACTACAGAGCTCTCCATAAAAATGTGCTGTGAAAGCCGCTGCGATGAATAGTCGTTTAATGTAAAAGGCCGTCAAGCGTATTATCTTCATGATATTCCTGCTGCAGATTGTGTCTATCTGACACATAGATTGTATCACATCTGCAGCGCAAATTTTCGAATTGGAAAAAAAATCCTCGCGCATACTCCTCCGACGCCTATGATTCAAAGAAAGGGAGACCAACTAATCAAGAGCAACACCAAGCATTCCTTCAGACCAGTGCTTACTTGGAAGAGAATGATGATGAACAACTGCTGATTAGATACCTAATTTCCAAAATGGAGGAATATCTTCAAGAAAGTTCAGAGCTCTGTCTACGAACGCAGGCACATGAAGAGAAAGCTTTTCGAACGTTAAGGAGACAAGATCATAATATCAGGTGAAAGTGGGAAGGTAGATATAGTAACACTACGTGAGACAGCTAATGAAATTCGTATACAGCACCCTCCCGAGTTTCACGCTATCCAAGTTTCGCGATCCTCGAGTTTCGCGCTGAGTCCTAAATTCTTACCATCCCACTTTCGCGCTGCTTCGTACACGTTTTTGTTTTGTTTTTTGTGTGCCTATAGCGCCGTTAGGCAGTGACCTCCAGGGGTGGGATGGTAGGCCCTGTACTCGAGGGCTGTAATGGTTGGCCCTTGCCCGTGGTGGCAGGATTTTTATAAGAGTTAATGGGCAGCATTAGTAGAAGCGGATTTGTATTAGCTTTCCATTGATATATTTCGTTTTATGATAAATGAATTTGCACCATGCATAAATTAGCATTAACTAAATAAATATCATCATCAATCGGGGTATAAGCAAGCATGGCACCCTCAGTACTCACTGTGTGAGCGACTGAGCGAGACTCTCTCCCCCGGCCTCCACTCCCTCACACCACAGTCGCCGTTCCTCTCACGCACACAGTAGCTACAGCTCATTATTATTAATACGTTTGCAGTGCTTAAACTGTGTATTGAACTGCAGTGCGAATTGACTACAGTATAATCCCGAGTTTCATGCTATGCGAGTTTCGCGATCCTCGAGTTTCGCGCCGAGTCCTAAATTCTTACCATTCCGACTTTCGCGCATTATCTCCCAGAGTTTCGCGCTGCTTCGTAAAGTTTTTTTTCTAGTTTTTTTTGTGTGTGTGTGCTTATAGAACCGTTTGGCAGTTATCTCTAGGGTGGGATGGTAGGCCCTGTACTCTCGGGCTGTAATGGTTGGCCCTCGCCCGTGGTGGCGCAGGCATGATATTTATAAGAGTTAATGGGCTGCATTAGTGGAAGCGAAATTGGATTAGCTTTCCATTGATATATTTCGTTTTCTGATAAATGAATTAGAACCATGCATAAATTAGCGTTGACTAAATAAATAGCATCATCAATCGGGGTATAAGCAAGCGTGCCACCCTCAGTACTCACTGGTTGTGTAAGCGACTGGGCGAGGCTCTCTCCGACGGCCTCCGCTCCTGCACACCACAGTCACCGTTCCTCTCATGCACACAGTACAGTAAACCCTCGCGTATCCGGACTAATTGGGCCAAGGAGTGGTCCGAGTAATGCAAGAATCCGAATAATGCGAGGATTTGAAGAAGAAAAAAAAAAAAACATTTGAAGTAAATACAGAACATGTCCAATCATGCAAATATCACTAAACATAAGATAAATAATGTAAATAAATAGATCTACAGTGCTGGGTGCTGGCTTAAACATCCTTCCAAGAACGAGCCAGGTTGAAATGCCAGATTTGAGATCATACTTGCGCAGGTTGTCGAGTGTCAGCTGGCCAACATCCCTGTCTTCCTCGTCAATCACCACCATTACCTGCTCTAAAAACCTCCGCCGGTACAGCCGTTTCATAGCCACGATAGTACCCTGGTCCATTGGTTGAATGAGTGAAGTCGTATTAGGAGGCAAATACAAGACCCTGATACGACCTTTATCACTAACCAACTCACTCTCGACAGGATGCGCGGGTGCATTGTCGAGGAGAAGGAGAGCTCGGACTCGGTCGCGGCTGTAGTGCAGGACTTCCGTCTGAAAATTAATAATCTCTGGCACCAGATGTTTATAAAACCAATCCTTGAAGATCTTGGTAGTAATACTAAGCCTTCTTTGAATGGTCATAAACAACTGGGAGATTATTCATTATCCCACGGAGACAACGCGGCTGTTTTGCCTTGCCTATCACCACAGGAGTCAGGCGGTGAGTGCCTGCAGCATCAGCACAACACATCACAGACACGCGCGACTTGCACCGTTTTCGACCGGGCACAGATTTCTCCTTCTCACTGGCCAGGGTATTCTTGGGAATTGAGCGATAGTAAAGGCCTGTTTCGTCAGCATTGTAGATTTGCTCAAGTAAAAGATTTTCCTTCTTTATCAAATTCTTAAATATCTGCCGAAATTCCTCTGCATGCTCTACCGAGGCATCCAAACTTTCACCACAAGACTTACGCTTGGTAAGACCATGTCGAAGTTTGAAACGATAAAGCCAACCATCAGATGCCTTGAAATTTGGCAGACCTATCTCTCCAGCAAATTTCTCAGCAGTCATCTTCATCTCCAAACAACGAACCATCACACCCCTAGTACGATGTTGCAAAAACCACTGCTTAACACATTGATCTAATTCTACTGACAATGGTTTAGCCATAACCTTCCTTACGCCTTTTCTTCCAGTCTTAGAAGCTAAAGAAAACTCAGCAGAATAACCCAAGAGCTTATCTTTAGATCTCCTAATATCAGAAAGGGTAGACTTAGCAAGATCATACTGTGCCATGATCCTAGAACTAGACCAACCTTCGTCAATCCTTTGAAGAATTTCCCGCTTCACCTCCAGAGACAATACCTTTTTCGATCGATTCACAGGTGGGGGAATACAGCAGGAATAAAGCCAGGATAAAGCAGAGGAGCAACAGCACCTCCAGGAGGCCAGGAACAGCCCCAAAAGCCACAAACTCTTTCGCCATTGTCCGAACACAGACCGGATAATGAAGTGTTTACCATAAGAAAACAGGTGCGAGACTAAAATCAGTGTTGCAAAATTTACATCAATCTGAGAAATTCGGGCAAAAAATTCAAAAAATCTGTAGATAATACAGTGGAAGACAGAGAAGTTGGCGGTGTCTTGCATCCGTCACGCTCCTTGACAAATTTCTTTTAATTCCCTCCTGGCGCTTCCTATGGGGAATGATTGAAAAAAAAGATGTCTGGGAACTCACTCACGGCCTTGACTTCCTGCTTGCAGTTTTTCAAATCATTAGTCATTAATGGTCAGTGACCAGGACATATTGTTTCTTATCGTCAGTCCCGGCTTGATTTCCCAAAACGTCACCAAAACATTTCGGGAAAGTGTTTTCGCTCAGTTGGATGTGGGGCCTAAGCCACAGTTGACTGCAGACCAGATCACCCGTATTCACAGCTTATATAAGATCGGTTTTAGTTCAAAAGAAATTGTGAGGGAGACTGGGTTACTCAACGAAAGGTTGAGCCGTGGGTTAAGAAATCGCAAGACTTTACGGATGTAACGAGACACGCTCCTTACACACACTGTACCCAGTAACTGTGGGTTTATTGACTTTAATTATCTTGCTGTTTTGGTAGAAGATTTCACTAGCTGTCTTTTGATAATATTCAAAGTTTTCTTTGAAACTTTTTTCTTGCATCCAGGACGAGACAAGTGCGTTAGACTTTCAACAGTTGGCGAGTAAAATATTTTCAAGACTGGCCTGTTTGTGTTTATGTACATTTTCTGTGGTAATTTTAGGGGGAAATATTATGATCTTGTTGTGCGCATGTGTTTACCCATAGCGACGATGGAACTACGCCAACTACTTTGACCTCTACGTTCATAATTCAATTTTTTTGACGTAAATAACATTTAGGGATGCAATAATGAAATAATGCAATTATGATAATCAGGGCTTTCACATAAATTATTGCCGCCCTGCCGTATTGTAAAAAAGAAAGAAAAAAAGAAGAAGAAAAAAAAAAGAGAAGTTCCGAATAATGTCGGAATCCGAATACGCGAGGGTTTACTGTAGTAGCTACAGCTCATTATTATTACTAAGTTTGCAGTGCTTAAGCTGTGTATTAAACTGCAGTGCGAATTGACTAGTCTTTAATAATTGTAGACATGGGTAGAGTGATTAAAAATACTTTTCAAGCTCACAAGGTAGGTTGTGGTATATATCACTGGCGTAATAAGCCTGGAAGATCGCCACCAAGCATAGTCGTGATGTCCTTCCATTTGTGCCGCGGTATGTTATATGGATCTATCTATATTCCCTATTTCCTTATTGTTCAATGTAACGAGGAATAGATCCAGAGTCCAACATCTGGAGGACATAGTCTGACAGATGAACACCATCAATCGCTTTCCCAGCCCTCAAAAAAGAGATTAGTAAGCGTGAGTGTACCGCGTTTACAGGGGAAGTAATGCCCTTTGTTTACATCAACGCACGGCCACTGTCGGCCAGCCACCAGTGCTCGAGGCGGACCACTCGGCCACCACCTCTCCCAGCGGTGATCCAAAAGTGTCTTATTGTTGGTCTGTTTCCATTTTCTTTGGCGTATCGTATAACTTTTAGCTGGTATGCGATAGTATTAGTAAATTGTTTTGATGAATTCGCCATGGGTGATAATTTCCAGGACTGAAAAGAGCTTAAGATACGTGTGACAGCCTAGTGGTAAATGATACGTCAACACTAGCAGACGATAGATGGCGCTGTTGGTGGCAATTATGGCAATCTGCCGTCAAAAGGGGGAATGTAAACATACCAGCGTGAGGACAGATTACATAATTGATTTGAATGTCCTATAGTATTTGAAATACTTGTAACAGGTAAGTACTGAGGTACTGAGTACTAAGGAAGTACTACAACATTAGTCTTGGAAGACCATTAGTATTTTTCAGGGTATTTTCTGGGGGAAAATGTGAGTCTTATAAGCCGTAAAATATGGTACTACACCTCGCACCAGACTAAATAAGCCTTTTTACAGTGTTTTCAATACCCAAGTTTTGCGATCCTCGAGTTTAGCGCTATGCCTTGTGAAGAAAGCAAGCGCGAAACTCGGGAGGGTACTGTAGTCTTTAAGAATTGTAGACATGGGTAGAGTGATTATACAGTGGGCGCAAAAAAAAAAGTTACATTGCAATATTTCATCATAAAATGAGATAAGGGCATAATTAAAACATATAAATACATTCAAATGGGGTTATTCATAGAAAAACATGGAAACATATCATAAAAAAATATATATATTAATATTTGGTCATATTTCCTTTGACCTTGATGACCTGCCTCATCCTCCGTGGCATGGAATCATGGAATCATGGAATCAATCATGGAATTCCGCAGCAATTCTGATGACAGAGATGCCCTGTCTGATTTTTGTGAGGGCTCTGGCCTTGTCCTCTCTCGTCATATGTTTCGAATCCATCCTCGACAATCGTGGGCGGTGTGGGGGGGGGGGGTAAAAAAGTACTGTGACAACAGTAAAATGAGCGTGGCTGGAGGGTGGAGCCGCACACCTCCCACATCAACGTCTGGCTCCGCACTGAATGGCTGAGCTGCACACAACCTGTCTTACTAACGAAACACTACTGCCAGACGTACGATAAAACCGTTAAAAATTAACCGCGTTCTTTGCAACAAAGAAAATAATTTTACATATTTTCCACGTAACATTTTTTTTTGCGCAAAGAGTGTCAGGTTTTTTTTGGCGCCCACTGTATATACTTTTCAAGCTCACAAGGTAGTGGTATATATCACTGTGGCATAATAAGCCTGGAAGATCCCCACCAAGCAGAGTTGTGATGTCCTTCCATTTGTGCCGCGGTGTGTTATATGGATCTATATTTCCTATTTACTTACATTTTTCAATGTAACGAGGAATAGATCCAGAGTCCAACATCTGGAGGACATAGTCTGACAGATGAACACCATCAATCGCTTTCCCAGCCCTCAAAAAAGAGATTAGTAAGCGTGAGTGTACCGCGTTTACAGGGGAAGTAATGCCCTTTGTTTACATCAACGCACGGCCACTGTCGGCCAGTCATGTGCTCGGGGCGGAGCTTCGTAACGTCAGTGCATACTATCTATAGGTCCTCTCCTCTCCTCCTCTTCCTCCGCCTCCTCTCCTCTCCTCTAGTGTTGGCCGAAGCCACCACCCCGGGAGGCGGTTCACAAACCCCATGCTAACACCCGGCACCCATTCACTGTTGGGTGGACAGGGGCTCCGTTTTTTTAAGGAAACAGCCCATCTATTTCTGCTCCGCCTGGGGATCAAACCCGGGACTTCTCGGTTGTGAGCCGAGCGTGCTACCTGTACACTACGGAGTACCCAAAGAGTTGCCCCGGCAGGATTCGAACTCGGGACATTGAGCTCACCACTCCAAGATGTTAAACACTCGGCCACCGCCTCTCCCAGCGGTGGGAGAGGCGGTGTCTCTCCCACCGAAGTGTCTTTCTGTTGTTTTGTTCCCATGTTCTCTGGCGTATCGTAAAAACTTTTAGCTTGTATGTGATATTATTATTAATCATTTTGCTGAATTCGCCACTGAAAAGAGCTTGTGATACGTGTGTGAAAGCCTGGTGGTAAATGATGCATCAACATTAGGAGATGATAGATGGCGCTATTGGCAGCAATCTGCCGAGCCTCAGGCGCGGAATGTAAACATCACAGAGTGAGGAGAGATTAGTTGATTTGAATATCTTATAGTATTTGAAATACTTGTAACAGGTAAGTACTGAGGTACTGAGTACTGAGGAAGTACTACAACATTCGTCTTGGAAGACTCATTAGTATTTTTCAGAGTATTTTTTGGGGAAAAAGTTAGTCTTATAAGCCGTAAAATACGGTACTTCACCTCGCACTGGAACAATTAAGCATTTTTTCAGTGTTTTCAATACCCAAGTTTCGCGATCCTCGAGTTTAGCCCTATGCCTTGTGAAGAAAGCAGGCGCTAGACTCGGGAGGGTACTGTAGATTATCACAAAAACTCGAAAAAATGTGATAATAGATATAGAGTTACAGAAGATTTGCCAAGTAGAAGCTGCTACAAAAATAATCAGAAGTGATATCAAGTTTGTTGACTCGCCTAGAAAATATGTGTATCCATCTCCAAATGACATCAATGCAGAAAGTGCTCTTGATTACATTCCCAACAGTCTGAAATTGCTATTATCAAATGCATTTGTGGGACAGGATGCTTCAAGAAAAATAGGTGCAATTGGGCAGAGAGAGCATTATGTAAGCAACCCTTACTAGAGGATTACTATGTCCACTACATATCGGTTTGTCAGTTCAGCTACACCACAACTTTAGGTTAAGGTACCTTATTGACGTTCTCCATCAGCTGGGTTACTGTTCGTCGTATGCAGAAGAAATGAAGAAGAAGAAATTTTGATGAAAACACTGCAGTCCTTCTAGCAGCGATAACGTCGATCATGATGTCTGCACTTTGGATGGGAAGAATACCTTTCATGGAATGGGTATGATATCCCCAATAACTCCGAAGATCAAGATCCACCCTTCTATTCACAGGCGTAATGTTGGTGACAATGAAATTAAGAAAATTGCGACCGTTGACATTAGGGAATATCACGTGAGAAGCATGTTGAGGGACATCTTATTCCGCGAACTTCCAGTACCCACTGCCACCATAAGTCGACTTAGTCTTCTCTGGCAGATATCTTCAGTAGAGAGATCAGGTCCAAGTTGGTTCGGAACAATGCAGGCAATTCACGGTGGATCAAGTGTCTCACATCCAGGTGTGGCGTCGATCACGTTCTTTCCCATCATAGATATGTCGCCAATTGACATGACCTGCATATTTTCGACACTACAGTACAGGGAGGTCCCGTTATATGAGCATTCGGTATACGAGAATCCGATGATACGAGAGGTGTAAATTAGGGTCTATTTTGAATATACGAGATCGAAAATCCAATGATACGACGACATTCAAACGGGTGAGTAAAATTACCAAGTTCAAAATGCGCGCCCTACCACTCCCAGGCTGGACAAAGGGGGATATGGTTGACCCCAGTGAGGTCACCCCTAGCAAGGCGTGACCTGAAGGGTAATTGAACATATGGTGGGGCCTGACATTTAGGGGTAATTAGCAGGTGTGCGGCCCCAACCTTGGGACCGCAGTCAGGTCACCCCTAGCAAGGCGTGACCTGAAGGGTAATTAAGCATATGGCGGGGCCTGACCTTTAGTGGTAATTAGCAGGTGTGCGGACCCAACCTTGGGACCGCTACACTACCTTCTCTTGTATCACGTAGCGTCCCATACATTACAACGTCTTTTTTGCTTGTTGTGCATGTTTTATGTTTAATTAATGTGCAGTTATGTTATTTTGTGTGCTATTTTCTCTTTCAAAATGCTTTTTCTACAGAATAGGTAGTACAGTGTGGGTAATATAGACGCTGTGTGTTTGTTGTGTTTGCTATAGTTTATTTTAGCTTGAAAAACATGTTTTTATTTTTTTTATTTATTTATTTATTTAATTTTTTTTTTTTTTTTTTTTTTTTTTTTTTAATTGATGGGGTCCTGGAACCAAACCTATATTTTACCATTAGTTATGTGTTTCGTTATACGACATTTCGCTTTACGAGTATGCCAGGTGGAACCTAACTGCTCGTATCTTCGGGAACCTCCCTGTACTATATTTGAGCAAGATAGCACGCGATCAAAAAGTCCCACGAATTATTACCTTTTATCAGCTTTTGTTCTGGAAAGCTTCCCAAATCATCAATGAATAGAGAGACCTGCAGGGCATTATTTTAGTGCTGGGATCATTTCACACTCTGATGAATCTTTTGGAAGCAGTCGGTACTCTTATGAATGGTTCAGGATTGTTTGAAGTACCTCAATAAATATACGGAACAAATGCCGTGCAACACATGATGTCTGGAAAAGCTGTTTCAAGAGCGATACGTGGTCATATGATAGTAGATGCAGCTCTTAGTACCTTACTAGTCGCAGACGTTTTCCCTCGTAAACATACCAGCATGAGGACAGATTACATAGTTGATTTGAATGTCTTATGGTATTTGAAATACTTGTAACAGGTAAGTACTGAGGTACTGAGTACTGAGGAAGTACTACAACATTCGTCTTGGAAGACCATTAGTATTTTTCAGAGTATTTTTTTGGGGAAAACGTGAGTCTTATAAGCCGTAAAATATGGTACTACGCCTCGCACCGGACTAAATAAGCATTTTTACAGGGTTTTCAATACCCGAGTTTCACGATCCTCGAGTTTAGCGCTATGCCTTGTGAAGAAAGAAAGCGCGAAACTCGGGAGGGTACTGTACACTAATTGCTTTTACAAAAGTTATCACAACATGCATACATGAATCGACATTGTTGGCGCTCAAGAAATGTATCCCCCTTCAGCCCTTGAGTTAATACATCTAAAATACAAAAACCTTTATGAACTACACTACCCTCTCGAGTTTCACGCTATGCGAGTTTCGCGATCCTCGAGTTTCGCGCTGAGTCCTAAATTCTTACCATCCCGACTTTTGCGCATTATATCCTCGAGTTTCGCGTGTTTTTTTTGTTTTTTTTGTGTGTATTTACCTAGTTGTAACATACAGGAAAAGAGCTATGCTCGTACTGTCCCGTCTCCAAATCTACTATTATCCAGTTTGCCTTTGAAGTCCTGAATACTTCTTGCATTAATCACTTTTGCATCAAGGTTGTCCCAGGCTTCTATGCTTCTATACGGGAAGCTATATTTTTTTATATCCCTCTTGCATGTTGTCCTTTTCAATTTCTTCTCATGACCTCTTGTACTTCTGTCGTCCCACACAAACAGATCATTTCTATCAATTTTTTCCAGACCCATTGATGCTCTATACACTGCTATAAAATCTCCCCTTTGTGTGTGTGTGTGTGTGTGTGTGTGTGTGTGGTGTGTGTGTGTGTCTACAGCGCCATTAGGCAGTGACCTCCAGGGGTGGGATGGTAGGCCCTGGAGGTTAACTTGAGGGCTGTGATGGTTGGCCCTTGCTCGTGGTGGCACAGACAGAATTTCTATAGTGACGCCTGTGATTAGAGGCTCATGCCGCCCCCTGTGTCCTCCGATGCACTCGCAATCGAAGGTAGAGTTAATGAGCAGCGTGTGGGTGTTCTTATGCCACTCAACGGTGCAGAGAAAGATTTAAAGTGGATTTTACAGCCCTCATCAAGGATCGAACTCGGGTCACCGAGAACGCCACTCGGAGACGTCTTCTTCTTCTTGTGACCTTTTCTGCTTAGTATCACTTTGTAGGTCGTCTGTCAAGCTCGTGCTCGAGCTTGACACATATCTTGATGCTAACCACTCTGCTACCGCCTCCCATAAGAGACGTACGGGACACGTCTTCCTACCTTCCTGCTTAGTATAGTATTATAATAGGCTTAGTATAGCTTGTATGTAGTTTTGCTTTGTTTTTTTCCTTTTGTTTGTGTTTTTCTCTACAGGAGCAGCCGGTGTCGCATAAGATAGGTAACACCTGAAAATAAGTAGCACCTTACCTTACACCCCCGCCGTTCCTTACTTATTTACCACAAAATACTCCTTTATAAGTGATTAACCATGACGTGTGTGGTACTGTGGTTTCTGGAGGTACTGGAGGAGACAGGAGAGAAGAGAGGAAGGCATTGTGACAGTGTTATTGCCGTATAACACTGTCACACAACCATCAGCTAACAAGATATGTGTCAAGCTCACTCACTCAGACCAAAACAGCATCTGCTGGGTGACTCCTAACTCAAGCTCAATCTCAAGCTCCTCTCCTCCCTCCTCTTCTGTATGTAGTGTTGGCCGAAGCCACCACCCCGGGAGGCGGGTCACAAACCCTAGGCTAACACCCAGTACCATTCACTGCTGGGTGGACATTGGCTTGGGGCATTTTCAGGATATTTTTTTGGGGAAAAAGTGAGTCTTATAAGCTGTAAAATACGGTAGGTACACAGCCCTCAAGTTAACCTCCAGGGCCTACCATCCCACCCCTGGAGGTCACTGCCTAACGGCGCTGTAGGCACACACACACACAAAAAAAAAAACTCACCAGACTAAATAAGCATTTTTGTGTTTTCAATACCCGAGTTTCGCGATCCGCGAGTTTTGCGCTGTGCCTCCGGAAGAAAGCAAGCGCGAAACTCGGGAGGGTAGTGTAGTAGGCTTCATTTAACGTATCTGCTCGCATCATTGCTAGCATACTGACTATATGAAGGACTACCATATAGTACCTTTACGTAGTATTGATTTGTAAATCAACTTTTTGTCAAACTTGATTTTGATCAACTAACCTCTTGATGAGTGACTCGGCGAATAAGAAATGGCCGAATGAAAAGTACGTCCAACTTTAAGAATCCTCTCAACTGGGTCCCTGTAGGATTATCACTTTCATCTTCTGTAAATTCAGATAAGTGTTCTGAGTCCAATGCCTGACCCTGAAAATCAAGAAAAATTTGTATGAGAGTACAATCATAAAATGGAGAGGAAAGTAGCATTTACATTTGAAATATATGTTAAAACAACATATAACTGTACTCCATAAATAGTTTACAAATTTAGTTTTCAATTAATTTTGTAGTAATACACTTTACACCTTGCCTTTTTATATTTGTTTTTGTAGCAAGGTTCCACACACACACATTCGAGCTCAGGCTCAAGTATTGTTGACAAACGATTAATCAGGGATCCATGTACTCCTGGAGCCAAGGGGTGTTTTCATGGTTGAGAGGGCCCCGAGATCACTCACCTGATTTTGATAGAGGACCACCTGGGGCATAATATTAACGAGGGTAGCTCATCTGAAACCTGGCAATAATCTCATAAATTACGGATTTGTCAAAATTGTGCTTTCCGGAAATGACCCTTCGAATGACGGGTGAACCTCCTTTCGATCGCCATAGCACCTAAACAAAGACACTTACGGAAATGAATTACCACTCAAAAGAAAGCTTAACTTATCCGCTACAAGATTTAGCTAAAGTGAAGTTGATTACACAATGAACCTTTTCAGTAGGATCGTAAATGCAAAGTTATATCAAATTTTTTGAAAAATCTAGGGTTGTAATACACAAAAAATAAAATAAAATATACGGAGTGAAAAATCTCATTGTTTATTAGTTTCTACTAGTTTATTACACATTGGGGAAGTTTTTAAAACTACCAAAAAGAATACTGTAGGTCCATGTGAACATTTAGGGTCAAACTAAAATAAATGATGAATTTACTGAAACCTGAGGTAAATACCACTACACTTTCTCTGAAGATTAGGACATGAGAAGTATGCACAAACCTCTTTTTCCCGGACTAATAGGGGGGAGCACTGGTCCGGGAACCGCAAAAGTCCGGGAATCGTAACAGTAAAAAAAAAAAAATAATAATAATTCCGATGCCATTATCCACCCCCGGACGTTTATCCTACTCTAGTATTTACTGTCCGGCAACCGCCAATATCAACTACCCCGCCGCGGACTTTTACGTCCGCTGAGCATGCTGCCACCTGGCGGGAGGCAGCAGAAAGTGTTCAATAGTCTCAAGAGACGTTCCTGCACCAGGGGCAGTGAGGGTCAGGGGACTAACGGAGGCCGTGCAGGTGAACCGTGAGTGTCGTGTGCCCAAATGTAAACAATACGACCGCTGAGCATGCTGCCACCTGGCGGGAGGCAGCAGAAAGTATTCAATTGTCTCAAGAGACGTTCCTGCACCAGGGGCAGTGGGGGTCAGGGGACTAATGGAGGCGGTGCAGGTGAAGAGTGAGTGTTGTGTGCCCAAATGTGAACAATACGACCGCTGAGCATGCTGCCACCTGGCGGGAGGCAGCAGAAAGTGTTCAATAGTCTCAGAGATGTTCTTGCACCAGGGGCAGTGGGAGTCAGGGGACTGACGGAGGCGGTGCAGGTGAACCGTGAATGTCTTGTGCCCAAATGTAAACAATACGACCGCTGAGCATGCTGCCACCTGGCGGGAGGCGCGAACACTGACCAGGGGTGACAGGAGACGCTCGGACCTCCGGACATCTTTGTCAATTTACGAACAGGACCAGGCATTTCAAGGTAAAAAAAAAAAAAAAAAAAATCTCCGAGACTGACATATCCCCGGACCTCGGATTTTGTCCGGCAAATCTGATATCCGGGAAATGGAGGTCCGAGAAATTGAGGTTTGTGTGTACAAACAAAACAGTATCGCTTATCTTACCTTCACTAGTTATTAGTGAAGGTAATTTGGTAATTCCCATTTTAACTACTGTAGGGTCTGAGTTATTATCACTGTTCGGACAAAGAGCTATGTTATGAACAGATTGTTTACATTTCCTACAAGTTCTTAAGTTTATAGGGCATTCATTTGAAGCATGTTTACCACAGAGACAGGTTAGGCAATTACCAAGGCTCATCAACCTTTCAACTCTAGTGGAACAATCTGAATAGATATTACATGTGGAGGGTGGATGTCCTCCCTCACATAAGACACAATTTATTTTTCGTACTTCACTATTAGTAGCCCTGGAATTAGGGATTGTATCTATTATTTGAGTAGGTCTAAGTGGTTTACTGGTAGGCTGAGAAGTTTGAATCTTAATTACAGGCTGTTTGATTTGCATAACTTTAACAGGCGCAGGATAAATACCCACTAACGAGGGATCTTTAAACTCTAAGGGTGGCTTATATAGCTGATTACCTTTAAGTGTAACAATCTTGATCTCCCTGTGGAGGGGTTCCTGCTCACTACCTTGCAAATTTTGGGTTAAAGAAACTTTAGCTGTTGATGGAATATGAGCACACTCCAGTTATCCCTCATATTCAATTACTTTATCGAGATATCTTTGACACTGTTGTTCATAATTGATCACACATTGGTGAATAATTTCTTTATCCCCAGCTTGTCTTAATTGAACTTCATATAGGCAGTAAGCCTCCTCATATTTATTCCATTGCTCATTTAACAATGGTAGACCTGTCTTTAAATTAATATAATCAATAGGAACTGCCTTAATTGCGTCCTCACACTTATTATATATTCGTGTGAGCATTGCTAATTTAGCTGATAATGAATGCTTAGCTAATTTCGCCATGATCTAGTTAATAATTAAGTCAAATCAAATATTGAATGCAAGATTACGTCACTATATATATAATTGTTAGTTGATAATTAATTATATCATAAGTGCTGGAAGCGCCGTTGGTTGGCCTGTCAAGGCGCATAACCAGGCCTATGACCAACCAGCATTTAACTATTAACACTAACTAATGCTACGTAACCTCTGATGTTATCTACTACCTGGCGTATGGTAGTTGACCGGCTGTTGAATCGTTCTCGACACCGCAAAACACCTCCCCTCCGCTCTCATAACCAGCAATTGTGGTAGGATCATAATTACGCCTCACAATGACCACTTTGAATTATATGAACATCCAATATTCCTCACTTGGGGCACCAGGTGTAGAAATTCATGCTACAAGCACATATTAATTTGAGGTCTTACCTATACAAAACCCATCGTCTATCTCATCCCGACACAATACCCCAACTAGTCAACTAACTAGGATACTTATCGGTGGATAGTAGGGTTGAATTGCGTAGGCTTGATTAATACTGCATGTCTTGTTATCCAAAGTGATCAACGTGATCGAGGCTGCCCGTGAAGGGCGCAGGTAGAGGTGTTATTGTGGTGGGCGTCAGGAGGTTTTCACACCAAGTTATCCACGACGCGGCGAATATAATCAGTGTGTCGTATTTTAACACGTCCTATTGTTTTTTAACACTATGTGCAAAGAGTCTACAGTACTCGTCAAAAGTATGCGGCGCCCTGCTCCCGTCCCCGCACAACAAACAATACATAAGGAAATGTATAGAAAATGATGTATTATAATAACCTTTGAATACTTGGTTGGGTGGCCTTTTCTCTTCTTCACGGCTTGGAGACGTCAGGGTAGAGAAAGAGCTAGGTTTCTTAGGTGTTCAGGTGAGATGTTTGCCCAGGACTCACAGATGGCCTTCTCGAGCTTGGGTATGGAGCTGACGTCTTTCCCCTGCAGATCCTTCTTGACCATGTACCTGATGTTCTCAATTGGGTTGAGGTCCAGGCTGTTACCTGGCTAATCCTTTATGAAAAGGACCATGCAGTCATCAAGCCACTGAGTGACAGATTTGGCAGTGTGAGCAGGAGCACCGTCCTGTTGAAACACACTGGCACGTGTGAGCTCGAAAGAATCTGACAAATGTTCACAAAGCAGCTCCAGGTAAATAGCTTGATTCACTTTAAGGTTTATAGGAAGCACAACAAGCCTGCCTAAATCTTTGCCAGAGAAACAACCCCACACCATAAGTGAATCTGGATGTTTTACGGTGCTCTCCACATACCGTGAGTCGAGGGGGTCACTGCCTAGGCGACGGTACACTCGAGCTCCTCGGTTACATGTCACAGTAAATGTTGCCTCATCAGACCACAACACTGACAACCAGTCATCATCAGTCCAAGCAAGATATTTCTTGGTGAAGGTGACCCTGCGAGCTCTCTGCGCGCGTGTAAGAAGTGGCTTCTTCAGTGGCTTGTGGCTAGTATAACCCAACTCGTGCACTCGGCAAGATACGGTACACACAGACACTGCACCAAACACTTCAGGGTTGTTTTCCTTCAATATCCTTGCTTTAACGCGAGGGGTACTCTCCAACGAACGTTTTAGAACGTTCACAGACCTTTGAGAAATCTTCCTGGGACGACCAGGGCGAAGTTTCTGTGATGGCGTTTCACCACTGTTTTCCTCTCTGAAACGCGCCAAGTACTTCCTCACTGTTGACTTAGCCACACACAACAACTCACTTATTTCTTTCGTTTGGTGGCCTGCCTCCTTTAAACCAATGATCTGAGCAATGGTTTCTTTGCCTAGTTCCTTGGTAGGTGCCATAATAAAAAATAATACCACAATCACCACTGATAAGTGCAAAACACAAGGCATGGTCACGACTCACGGTATGTGGAGAGCACCATAAAACACCCAGATTCACTTATGGTGTGGGGTTGTTTCTCTGGCAGAGGTTTAGGCAAGCTTGTTGTGCTTCCTAAAAACCTTTAAGTGAATCAAGCTGTTTACCTGGAGCTGCTTTGTGAACATTTGCCAGATTCTTTCGAGCTCACACGTGCCAGTGTGTTTCAACAGGACGGTGCTCGTGCTCACACTGCCAAATCTGTCACTCAGTGACTTGGTGACTGCATGGTACCCTTCATAAAGGATTGGCCAGGTAACAGCCCGGACCTCAACCCAATTGAGAACCTCTGGCACATGGTCAAGAAGGATCTGCAGGGGAAAGACATCAGCTCCATACCCAAGCTCGAAAAGGCCATCTGTGGGCAAACATCTCGCCTGAACACCTAAGAAACCTAGCTCTTTCACTACCCCGATGTCTCCAAGCCGTGAAGAAGAGAAAAGGCCACTCAAACCAGTATTAAAAGGTAATTATAATACATTATTTTCTATAAATTTCCTTATGTATTGTTTGTTGTGCGGGGGCGGGAGCAGGGCGCCGCATACTTTTGACGAGTACTGTATATACAATTCTCTCATATATACAAATCCACGTATATATTTAATAAGAGATGTTATCCTCACGGAGGTCTGGAAGTGTACTGAAACTCTGTGGGCTCAGCGGGCAGCGGCCACCACAAATTACACGTGTCACCTTTCAGGTAGGCGGCAGGTGGACCACCACAATTGGTGCAAATTTAAAGGACGACGGCCAATGAGCAGCCGTTTCAAATTAAGGTGCTAATATAAGGTGAAAATGCTTTTTACTAATGGGCAAGTTCAATTATCCTATCCCAGTACTCATCATTTACTTAAATTACCTTAATTAATACCCATTACCATTATAATTATATATATACATCCCTACACCCCCCCTTTGATGAGCGGACAATACCTCCCTCACCAGGGGGGGGGGGGAAACAAACCACCACTCTTCCAATTATTGAGAGGGTGGTTGGTGGATAATTTCCACAGTCATAATGTTATTCATTACCAAATCCAACAATATACCACCCCAATGAGTCTTCTCCTTCAGTATACCATTCTTCCCAGCAAACTTCTTTGCAGTTAAAATCTCCCATCATAATTATGTTCTCACAATTTTCCATCATATTCTTTAAACATTTGCTTGTGTCTCTTATCATGTCTCCATACTCTTCTCTCCCCCAGAAATTTGTCTTAGGTGGAACGTATACGAGTACTAAGTCTCTTATTCTTCCTTTTTTCATCACCAGCTCTACCTTCAACACCTCTGCCATACCTTCTCCTTTTTCCACATTCCCTACTACCACATCCTTCCTTCTTAACACCATTACACCACCTCCCTTTTTCTGATTTCTGTTTCGCCTCCATACATTATATTGACCCTCCCTAACTGGCACATACTCAGAATCACTCAGCTTCGTTTCTACTAAACCCAATATGTTTGGTTTCTTGGCTCTCAGGTAATCGTTTACTTCTGTTAATGTTGACACTAGCCATAGACCACTGTATATCTGGACTGCACACGCGACAATGTTTTGAATTGCGGGGCTGCATAGGGGCCTGCGGGGCGCCCGACAAAGAGATATAGTGGTCTATGGACTATCATATAGACTGGTTTATCAGTATATATGATATACTGTAATCTTCGTAAATGTTTGCTCTATAATATTATCAAATAAAAAACAGTAAAACACACTAAAGAAATGCCATTACGAAACTATGAAGAAATATGCATGAAATTAATATTCACTTAACTCTTCGCCATTTAAAACTTTGCAAGTCAACTTTTATAATGAAGAGTATCAATAGAAGCGCAATGTTATTAGCTTTCCATTGCTATATTTCGTTATCTGATAAATTAATTAGAACCATGCATAAATTAGCGTTAAATAAATAAATAAAATCATCAATCGGGTAATTTTTCCGATTGATAATGTTATTTATTTACTTATATATTTCGTTTTCTGATAAATGAATTAGTACCGTGTATAAATTTGCGTTGACTAAATAAATAACATCATCAATCGGGAAAATTACCCGATCGATTTTATTTATTTATTTAACGCTAATTTATGCATGGTTCTAATTCATTTATCAGATAACAAAATATAGCAATGGAAAGCTAATAAAATTGCGCTTCTATTGATACCCTTCATGATAAAAGTTGACTCGCAAAGTTTTAAATGGCGAAGAGTTGAAGTGAATATTAAGTTCATGCATATTTCTTCAGAGCCTTATAATGGCATTTCTTTAGCGTGTTTTACTGTTTATTATTTGATAATATTATAGAACAAACATTTACGAAGATTACAGTTATCATATATACTGAAAAACCCAAAGTCTATATGATCCGTATATATGAATCCGAGCGGCCCTCCGACTTCAGCCCCTTGTGCGACAGGTCGATATTCCGTGCGCAGTCCAGGTATACAGTGGTCTATGCACTAGCCCATTTATATTTGTGTATGATACCCGCCATCCATTTTCATTTTCATTTAAACTGTCTTCTCTTACTCTTTCTCTTTTAAATACCACTTCTTCAGTTTTTGGTCCAAAACTCTCCAATAGAATTTCTGTTTTTCCTCTTCCGTTCTCAATTCGTTTTTTTCTTTGGCTTCTTTAAACAGTACATTCAATCTGGCTCTTTCTTCCTCATTCATATCTTTTCTTATCCATATTTTCTTATATTCTTCTGTCTTTGCCAGTTTCCATGCCTTAGACAATACATCTTGTGCTGTAGCTTGTGACCTAAACTTAACTTTTAAGGGGCCTCCCTCTTCATATTTGCCTAACCTATGTATCTCTTCTATTTTTTCTTCTATCTCCGTATTTTCTTCTACTACTTTAAATATTTCTTTTGCCACCTTCTTTTCTTCATCTTCTCATATGTTTTTCTTGGGCAGCACTTTTTCTTGATGACACATTTCTTTTTGTCTACCGTATCTCTTACTAAATGTTCTTTTTGTTTGATCACTTTAACTACTTATTTGGTCAGATTTTTCTTTTCATTTTCTTGATCTATTATTTGACGTAAGCTTTCTTGGTCTTTTTCTTGTTTTATCTTCCATGTCTTTCTTTCATCTTTCATTTCCTCTTGTGCCATTTTAAATTTCTTATGTACTGCATTAATTTCTGCATGCAGTTTCACTACCTTTTCGTCGTCTTGTTTACATTTAAGTTCGTCCAGTCTATTTTTCAGGATAGTATTCTCTTTTTCCAAAACATTCATTTTCCTTTCCATCTTCTCTAGTTTTTCCATCATCTCGTGTACTGTGTCTTCTAGTATTATAACTCTTCTCTGGTTCATTTTAAGCCCCAATAAGTCTTTTTCTTTAGTGTCAAAGCCATCAAAAGGCATCCTGGAGGGCTGATGGTGTGAAGGTGTGTATTTACCTAGTTGTATTTACCTAGTTGTAACATACAGGAAAAGAGCTATGCTCGTACTGTCCCGTCTCCAAATCTACTATTATCCAGTTTGCCTTTGAAGTCCTGAATACTTCTTGCATTAATCACTTTTGCATCAAGGTTGTTCCAGGCTTCTATGCTTCCATACGGGAAGCTGTATTTTTTTATGTCCCTCTTGCATGTTGCCCCTTTTCAATTTCTTCTCATGCCCTCTTGCACTTCTATCGTCCCACACAAACAGATCTTCTCTATCAATTTTTTCCAGACCCATTGATGCTCTATACACTGCTATAAAATCTCCCCTTTCTCTTCTTTTCTCAAGAGTTGGGAGTTTTAGTCTTGAAAGTCTTTCCTCATATGGTAAATCTCTCAGGCTTGGAGCCATTTTTGTGGCTGCTCTTTGTATTTTCTCAATCTTCCTTATATCCTTCTTTTTATGTGGTGACCAAATCACTGCCGCATATTCCAACCTTGGTCGAATCAAATATGTTATCAATTTCTTAATCATCTCTTCATCCAGATATTTGAATGCCATTCTTTATATTCCCTCAGCAACTGATTTTGTATCTCCTGTGATCTTGTTTATATGCTTCTCAGGTGACAAATTATCCATAATCCACACTCCCAGATCTTTTTTGACCATTGTTTTGATTATCCATTCATTTCCCATCGAATACTTTCCTGTCTCTTTTTGCTACTGCCCACTTCCATCACTTTACACTTTTTAGCATTAAACTCCATTTCCCATAGTTGGCTCCATCTGAAAATCTTATCTAGATCCTTTTGTAAATCCTCACAGTCCTCTTTACTTTCAACTTTTCTTAGTAATTTAGCATCATCAGCAAATAAACTCATATAACTGTTCATTCCCTCTGTCATATCATTTACATAGACCAAGAACATCACTGGGGCCAATACTGATCCTTGAGGTACTGCACTTATCACACTGCACCATTCTGACTTCTGATCTTTTATTACTGTTCTCATCTCTCTGTTGCTCAAAAAGTCTTCAATCCACTTCAGCAAACCACCCTTCAATCCTCCTACATGTTCTAGCTTCCAGAGCAGTCTCTTGTGAGGTACCTTGTCAAATGCCTTCTTTAAGTCCAAGTATATGCAATCGACCCGCCCCTCTCTTTCCTGTGTCACATCGATCACTCTCGAGTAAAAGCTTAATAAATTCGTTGTACATGACATTCCTCCTCTAAATCCAAACTGGCCACCTGCGAGTGTGTTTGTCTCTTCCAAATATTTCAACCATCTGTCCTTCACAATTTTTTCACACATTTTTGCCACTACACTTGTTAATGATACTGGCCTGTAATTTAGTGTTTCTTCTTTGTCTCCTCCTTTGTGAATTGGCACAATATTTGCTCTTTTCCAATCAAGCGGGACTCTGCTCTCCTTGAGTGAACTCTCAATTACACTATGTAACTTTCCTGCTAGTTGGTTACTGCACTCTTTCATTATCCAATTCGACACTCCATCTGGACCCGGGGCTTTTCTCACATCTTGACTTTCCATTAGCCCTTTTACTTCTATTACGTCTACTTTTATGTCTTCCATTATATTTTCTTTTGCTATTATATTTTTCGTTTTAAATTCACTTTCTCTTGTAAATACAGTCTGTAAGCACTTATTCATCACCTCAGCCTGTTGTAATGCATCTTTGTACACTATGTCTTCTACCTTCAGCTTATCTATTCCTTCCTTGTTTTTCATTTTTCCATTTATATATCTATAGAAAAGTTTCGGTTCGTTCTTACATTTTTCTATTATATTTCTCTCATAGTTACTTTCTTCTTCTCTTCGTATTCTAACATATTTATTTCTAGTTGTATTGTACTTCTCCCAAAGCTTGATACCTCCTTTTTTCCTCCAACTATTCCATGTTTTTTCTCTTTCTAGTCTTGCTAATTCACATTTTCTGTTAAACCATTCATTTTTTTTCTTTTCTCTGATAACTATCCTTGGAATATAACTATTTATTCGTTCTGTGGAAGTTCGGATGAACTCATCCCATTTTTTCTGGGTACTCCTTGTTGCATGGAAATTACTCCAGTCTGTCTCTCCGAAAAATTTTATCAATCCGTCAAAGTCTGCTTTTCCATAATTGTATCTTCCTTTCTTGTGTTCTTCTCTTCTCCCCTCTTTTTTTCTATCATTTACTTCAAATTCAATAAGTGCATGGTCACTCTTTCCAAGTGGGCACTGATAATTTACTTTACTAATTACTTCCAGTTCTTTCGTCAATAGTAGGTCTAGTCTTGATGGTTCTTCGCTACCTCTGAATCTTGTGTTCTCTTTAATCCACTGAGTCATGATGTTATTCATTACCAAATCCAACAATGTACCACCCCATGAGTCTCCTCCTTCAGTATACCATTCTTCCCAGCAAACTTCTTTGCAGTTAAAATCTCCCATCATAATTATGTTCTCATAATTTTCCATCGTATTCTTTAAACATTTGCTTGTGTCTCTTATCATGTCTCCATACTCTTTTCTCCTCAAGGAATTTGTCTTAGGTGGAATGTATACGAGTACTAAGTCTTTTATACTTTCTTTTTTCATCACCAACTCTACCTTCAACACCTCAGCCATTCTTCTCCTTTTCCACATTCTCTACTACCACATCCTTCCTTGTTAACACCATTTCACCACCTCCCTTTTTCTGATTTCTGTTTAGCTGAGGGTCAATACATTATATTGACCCTCCCCAACTGGCACATCCTCAGAATCACTCAGCTTCGTTTCTACTAAACCCAATATGTCTGGTTTCTTGGCTCTCAAGTAATCGTTTACTTCTGTTAATGTTGACACTAGCCCATTTATATTTGTGTACGATACCCGCCATCTTTTTTCATTTTCCTTTGAACTGTCTTCTCTTACTCTTTCTCTTTTAGATACCACTTCTTCAGTTTTTGGTCTAAAACTCTCCAATAGAATTTCTGTTTTTCCTCTTCCGTTCTCAATTCGTTTTTTTCTTTGGCTTCTTTAAACAGTACATTCAATCTAGCTCTTTCTTCCTCATTCATATCTTTTCTTATCCATATTTTCTTATATTCTTCTGTCTTTGCCAGTTTCCATGCCTTAGACAATATATCTTGTGCTGTAGTTTGTGACCTAAACTTAACTTTTAAGGGGCGGGCCCCTCCCTCTTCATATTTCCCTAACCTATGTATCTCTTCTATTTCTTCTTCCACCTCCGTACTTTCTTCTACTACTTTAAATATTTCTTTTGACACTTTCTTTTCTTTCTCTTCTCTTATATTTTTCTTGGGCAGCACTTTTTCTTTGAGACCAAAAATGATGACAGATTTCTTTTTGTCCACCGTATCTCTAACTAAATTTTCATTTTGTTTGATTACTTTTACTACTTCTTTGGTCAGATTTTTCTTTCCATTTTCATGATTTTCTATTATCTGACGTAAGCTTTCTCGGTCTTTTTCTTTTTCTATCTTCCATGTCTTTCTTTCATCTTTCATTTCCTCTTGTGTCATTTTCCATTTCTAATATACTACTGCATTAATTTATGCATGCATTTTCACTACCTTTTCGTCGTCTTCTTTACAATTTAGTTCATCCACTCCATTTTTCAAAATAGTATTATCTTTTTCCAGTACGAACACTTTCTTTTCCATCTCATCTAGTTTATCCATCATTTCGTGTACTACATTTTCTAGCATTATGACTCTTCTCTGGTTCGTTTTCAGCCCTAAGATGTCTTTTTCTTTGGTATCAAACCCGTCAAAAGGTGTCGTGGCGGAATCTTTCATCTTTGTTTACTTCCAATTTTTTTCTTCACTTTTTAGGCTAATCATTCGGAGATGAGACGATTTAACTGCATAGCTCTGACCTGTAAAGACTCAAGGTCTTTTTGGGTCCTCTGTGTACTTGTTTGGTCACAGCAGCCAGTCACAATAGCCAGTTGTGTTAGGAGCCTTCTTGAGCACGTCTGTACACACGGCTGACAGCTGTGTATTTACCTAGTTGTATTTACCTAGTTGTAACATACAGGAAAAGAGCTATGCTCGTACTGTCCCGTCTCCAAATCTACTATTATCCAGTTTACCTTTGAAGTCCTGAATACTTCTTGCATTAATCACTTTTGCATCAAGGTTGTTCCAGGCTTCTATGCTTTTATACGGGAAGCTGTATTTTTTTATGTCCCTCTTGCATGTTGTCCTTTTCAATTTCTTCTCATGACCTCTTGCATTTCTATCGTCCCACACAAACAGATCTTCTCTATCAATTTTTTCCAGACCCATTGATGCTCTATACACTGCTATAAAATCTCCCCTTTCTCTTCTTTTCTCAAGAGTTGGGAGTTTTAGTCTTGAAAGTCTTTCCTGATATGGTAAATCTCTCAGGCTTGAAGCCATTTTTGTGGTTGCTCTTTGTATTCTCTCAATCTTCCTTATATCCTTCTTTTTATGTGGTGACCAAATCACTGCCGCATATTCCAACCTTGGTCGAATCAGAGATGATATCAATTTCTTAATCATCTCTTCATCCAGATATTTGAATGCCATTCTTATATTCCTCAGCAACTGATATGTATCTCCTGTGATCTTGTTTATATGCTTCTCAGGTGACAAATTATCCGTAATCCATACTCCCAGATCTTTTTCGACCTTTGTTTTGATTATCCATTCATTTCCCATCGAATACTTTCCTCTCTGTCTCTTTTTGCTACTGCCCACTTCCATCACTTTACACTTTTTAGCATTAAACTCCATTTCCCATAGTTGACTCCATCTGAAAATCTTATCTAGATCCTTTTGTAGATCCTCACAGTCCTCTTAACTTTCTACTTTTCTTAGTAATTTAGCATCATCAGCGAATAAACTCATATAACTGTTCACTTCCTCTGTCATATCATTTACATAGACCAAGAACATCACTGGGGCCAATACTGATCCTTGAGGAACTCCACTTATCACACAACACCATTCTGACTTCTGATCTTTTATTACTGTTCTCATCTCTCTGTTGCTAAAAAAGTCTTCCATCCACTTCAGCAAACCACCCTTCAATCCTCCTACATGTTCTAGCTTCCAGAGCAGTCTCTTGTGAGGTACCTTGTCAAAAGCCTTCTTTAGGTCCAAGTATATGCAATCGACCCACCCCTCTCTTTCCTGTGTCACATCGATCACTCTCGAGTAAAAGCTTAATAAATTCGTTGTACATGACATTCCTCCTCTAAATCCAAACTGGCCACCTGCGAGTGTGTTTGTCTCTTCCAAATATTTCAACCATCTGTCCTTCACAATTTTTTCACACATTTTTGCCACTACATTTGTTAATGATACTGGCCTGTAATTTAGGGGTTCTTCTTTGTCTCCTCCTTTGTGAATTGGCACAATATTTGCTCTTTTCCAATCAAGCGGGACTCTGCTCTCCTTCAGTGAACTCTCAATTACACTATGTAACTTTCCTGCTAGTTGGTTACTGCACTCTTTCATAATCCAGTTCGACACTCCATCTGGACCCGGGGCTTTTCTCACATCTTGACTTTCCATTATCCTTTTTACTTATATTACGGCTACTTTTATGTCTTCCATTATATTTTCTTCTGCTATTATATTTTTCGTTTTAAATTCACTTTCTCTTGTAAATACAGTCTGTAAGCACTTATTCATCACCTCAGCCTGTTGTAATGCATCTTCATACACTATGCCTTCTACCTTCAGCTTATCTATTCCTTCTTTGTTTTTCATTTCTCCATTAATATATCTATAGAAAAGTTTCGGTTCGTTCTTACATTTTTCTATTATATTCCTCTCATAGTTACTTTCTTCTTCTCTTCGGATTCTTACATATTCATTTCTAGTTGTTTTGTACTTCTCCCAAAGGTTGATACAGTAAAAGCCTTATAACTCGGCACTGTATAACTCGGAATTTGATATAACTCTGCATGGCAAAGACAGTTTTTTTCTTTTTTTCTTTTTTTTCTTTCTTTTGGCAAAGACTGGTTTTTCACACCTATGCCTATAACAGTGTAGGCAGTGAGCTCCATGGGTGGGATGGTAGGCCCTGGAGGCTCACTCGAGGGCTGGGATGGTTGGCCCTCACCTGTGGTGGCGCAGGCAGGATTGTTATAGTGACATCTGTGATTAGAGGCTCATGCCGCCCCCTGTGTCCTCCCATGCACTCGCAGTCGAAGGTAGAGTTAGTGGACAGGGCATAGTGTTGCAGTAATCAAGTGCTCAAGTGATGTAAAATTAAGTTGCACAGGTACAGCACTGTATACAATACAGTACAGAGTTGTGATTAAAGTGATATCAGTGTTAAAATGCGACTGAGTCCCCCTAACATCTTCTACATGTTACAACAAGGCTCCCCTCTCCTTGGATTACATGCCTGCTGCTACCCGTTCATTGGTAAGTGTAGTTTTTATGCTTTTACAGTACTGTATTTTTTTTTTTTTTTTTTTTTTTTTTACCCATATCAGAGAAGGACATTGCATAACTCGGCACATTGAATAACTCGGCAAGGGCCAGAGCCCCTATCGTGCTGAGTTATAAGGCTTTTACTGTACCTCCTTTTTTCCTCCAACTATTCCATGTTTTTTCTCTTTCTAGTCTTGCTAATTCACATTTTCTGTTAAACCATTATTTTTTTTTCTTTTCTCTGATAACTATCCTTGGAACATAATGATTTATTCCTTCGGTGTAAATTCGGATGAGCTCATCCCATTTTTTTTGGGTACTCCTTGCTGCATGGAAATTACGCCAGTCTGTCTCTCCGAAGAATGTTCTTAATCCGTCAAAGTCTGCTTTTCCATAATTGTATCTTCGTTTCTTGTGTACAATAAACCCTTCATGCTTGCGGGGGTTAGGGAACAGAGACACCCGCGAGTATTGTAAATCCGCGAGCATGACATTAGTTACCCCTCCCGCCCCGAAAATAGGCTTACGGTATAAAGAAAATGGATTTTGTTGCTTGAATGATAATGATAATGATAATTTTGGATGCAAATAATGCAAAATAGTATAGATTGTATATTACAGGCATATTAAAGATTAGCAATAGGGTGCTGTACTGTATAAATGTAAACCATTGTTACCGATCGATACTTACGAGTGTTTTGTTGTCGTTGTCCTTCCATATTTGGTCCTCTACCCCTAGGCCATGATCCTCCCCCCTGGTACATAACAGCTTAATGATTATGGATGATTAATTATAATGAATAGTAGAGCACAAACAAAGAAATTAAGGTAAGTAATGTAGTTAAAAAAAAACAAATAAAGAACACCATTCTAGTAATGGAAAATTTATAGTTAATGTTTATACTGTAGAACAAAAAACTTTAATTTTCATTAATTCATCTTCCTGAAGATTATTTAATGAAAATGGAGTTTAAAGTATGATGAATTATGATAAATGTGCGATATTTATTGCGAGTCGTCCTCATCCACGTTGGCACCAGGGGAGAGGGGGGGAGGGTCATCGAGCTCATCTATGTCAGACGACGTAGGGGAGGCTGGGTGAGGCGGTTTTGGTTGATCAGCTGGGCGTGTCAGTTTATTAAAGAACATGGTTATCTTGCTCTGTGCTTGTTGCTGCCTAAGCTGGTTCTTTAGTTCTATGTATGGTTTGATGGCAGCTTCCATTTGTCTTTTTACGATTAGAGCACGTTCCATAGATGGGCCACGCTCCACGAACCTATTTGTCAGATCTTGGATGTTTCTCAGTTGTTTGTAGAGAAATTCGAGATCGAAAGGCTGCGGTTCGTCCTGTGTGTTGTCTGTCACTTCAGTTTCCTCTTCTTCCTTCACTCTGATGATTTCTTGTAAATCTTCGTTCGTCAGCCCTTCACCAGAATCACCTAGCAGTTCTGATTCTATTTCCGCTGCAGTCATATCCTTAAAGCCTTCACCACCGATTGCTTTGGCTAACAACACCATTTTTTTCACATCAGGTTCAGTAGTAGGGAAGCCTTTTAAGTTTTTGACTGCTGCAGGCCACACACTTTCCCAGCACGAATTCACAGTGTTGGGACAATTCATCATGAGCCTCTTTAATAAACTCAATGCACCCAGCAATGTTATGTTTCCTCCACATTTCTCTCATGCTCTCCTCCTCCCCACCGTTCATAGCGGTCCTCATCATGCTGAAGGTGCGTGTCGAATATTTAGACTTAAAGACCGCAATCACACCTTGGTCCATAGGTTGAATGAGGGATGTTGTGTTCTTAGGAAGAAAAACTGCCTGAACATTTGGGTCAATTTCATTCAAATCATCAGGGTGGCCCGGGCAGTTGTCCAACACAAGGAGAACTTTAAAATTGATGTCCATAACTAGTAGAAATTATGATTAAATAATTCATAATTTCACCGGGGGGCATACGCGCGAGTGCACATCGCATACCTCCTGCCTCCCGCTAGCCGTGAGTTACATGACGACCGCGGTAATTCTTTCTCACTCCATGTCACGTAAAGGAAGCTTCAGAAAGCATATGGGTATAGAGCATTTTGTTCTTAGAATAATTCGGTCTATCTCCTGTATCAATATTTGCATAAACTCGTGTTACACCCTGTATACACTAGGGTCCCACATAAAACGAGAAATTGGTCGATAAACGAGGTTTTTTTATTCGAATTCGCTCTATGTGAGACACATAACCTATGGGAATAATTGATATTGGTCGATCGGTCCTCCCGCCCGTACCCGTACATTTATACTTGTTCACACCCATCCATACCAGAACATGGTATTATTTTACACTAGGATCGAAATTAACCTACACAATTGGGAGTATGGTTTCTGTTTACCTTAATGGATTCTAGGAAACATTATTTTGGACTCAAACTTTTGGAGATAATGACATGTTGTTCACAGGGAGGCGAGAGACAAGTGTTTGTTTAGGTGCGGCGTGCCTATCACTCTTCTTTCTCTTGTGACGTACATCGCCTCTGTTCTTCCCTTGCCGCGGACACTTATAATGCAGATTTGGCTTTAGTTAGAAGGTTAAAGTATGGGATTAGGTTAGGTTAGTGACTCAAAAGCAGGTTGCCATAAACCTGGCTTAACTCTCGCTTGCGTGCCTCGGCAGAACTGTTGTTGTTGTTGTTTTAAGGCTGCGAGGATCCATTGGGAACACTATGAGCCCTGGTGATGTCTTATGATGCTATCACAGGCATGGTAGTTGACCTGTCTTCCTCAGGAAGGCACAGGTGAGGCGGATGACGGCGTGTTGCCGGGAGGGGGGAACGCCAGCCGCCGCCAGCAGGGTGGGCAGGTCAAAGGTGGTGACGTTCAGGGCGAGGAGTTGAAACTGTAGCACTACACGGTGGGAGTGGAAGCGCGGACACTGCAGCAGAAAGTGTTCAATAGTCTCCGGAACATTCATGCACCAAGGGCAGTGGGGGTCAGGAGACAGATGGAGGCGATGCAGGTGAGCCGTGAGTGTCTTGTGCCCCAGGCGGAGGCGGGTGAGGGTGACATCGAGGACGCGGGACTTTGTCCTTATCCACGGCTAGGGGAAGAGCCCACTGCGATATTAGCCCATGGAGGTGATGCGGCGGGCATCGCCGAGCGTGTTATTCCAAGTGGAGCGGCAGACCCGGGAGATGAGGTGTTTAGCCGCGGAGAGTGGCAGAGGGAACGGGGTTGTGTTTACATCTGATAAGGCCATCCTGGCAGCAGAATCAGCCACCTCGTTGCCTGGGATACCGGCGTGGGAGGGAACCCACTGAAATGCGATCTGCCAGCCTCGATGGTAATGAGAAGGGCTCTCTGGATGCCAGAACTGGCGGGGCCCCGCTCAGCTGATTAACTTGCAAACACCAACTACGACACCAAACCACAATGACGTGTGTACCTTCGAATGGAAGCCATCAATAAATTACGATAACTGACGATATTGTGATGGATCACAACATATATCCTTCACAAGAATGTTTATTGGGTAATAATGGATGAGAATTTCACAGTTGCTCCGCCATTACTACTTACTTCACTCTTGCCACGGCTTGCGCCAGCTGGGCAAGCTGGCTTACGAAAATGCCTCGTGTTAACAGAAAACGCAAGCTGCCGCAAGCCTTCTTATGGCAGCCTGCTCAGTGCTCACGTTCTGTACGATATTTTGGCTCTCTATATGAGAACTCCTCGATTTGCCCTACTTTGATGACGGAATCGCTCTACACTACCCTCCCGAGTTTCACGCTATGCGAGTTTCGCGATCCTCGAGTTTCGCGCCGAGTCCTAACCTCCAGGAGTGGGATGGTAGGCCCTGGAGGTTAACTTGAGGGCTGTGATGGTTGGCCCTTTTGGCGCCCGTGGTGGCACAGACAGAATTTCTATAGTGACGCCTGTGATTAGAGGCTCATGCCGCCCCCGGTGTCCTTCGATGCACTCGCAATCGAAGGTAGAGTTAATGGGCAGCGTGTGGGTGTTCTTAGGCCACTCAACAGTGCAGAGAAAGATTTTAAGTGGATTTTACAGCCCTCATCAAGGATCGAACTCGGATCACCGAGAACGCCACTCGGAGACTTGTTCTTCTTCTTGTGACCCTTTCTGCTTAGTATCACTTTGTAGGTCGTCTGTCAAGCTCGTGCTCAAGCTTGACATATATCTTGACGCTAACCACTCTGCTCCCGCCTCCCATAAGAGACGTACGGGACACGTCTTCCTTCCTTCCTGCTTAGTATAGTATTATAATATAGCTTGTAGTTTTGCTTAGTTTTTTTCCATTTGTTTGTGTTTTTCTCTACAGGAGCAGCCGGTGTCGCATAAGATAGGTAGCACCTTACCTTACAGCCCCGCCGTTCCTTACTATTTACCACTAAATACTCCTTTATAAGTGATTAACTATGACGTGTGTGGTACTGTGGTTTCTGGAGGTACTGGAGGGGACAGGAGAGAAGAGAGGAAGGCATTGTGACAGTGTTATTGCCGTATAACAGTGGTATTGCCGTATAACACTGTCACACAACCATCAGCTGACAAGATATGTGTCAAGCTCACTCACTCAGACCAAAACAGCATCCGCTGGGTGACTCCCAACTCAAGCTCAAACTCAAGCTCCTCTCCTCCCTCCTCTTCTCTACATAGTGTTGGCCGAAGCCACCACCCCGGTTGGCGGGTCACAAACCCTAGGCTAACACCCAGTACCCATTCACTGCTGGGTGGACAGGGGCTTGGGGCATTTTCAGGATATTTTTTGGGGGAAAAAGTGAGTCTTATAAGCTGTAAAATACGGTAGGTACACAGCCCTCAAGTTAACCTCCAGGGCCTACCATCCCACCCCTGGAGGTCACTGCCTAACGGCGCTGTAGGCGCACACGCGCGCACACACACACACACACACACACACAAAAAAAAAAACCGGACTAAATAAGCTTTTTTCCAGTGTTTTTTATACCCGAGTTTCGCGATCCGCGAGTTTCGCGCTATACCTCCAGAAGAAAGCAAGCGCGAAACTCAGGAGGGTAGTGTATATGATCAAATTCGTGCCTAACGAAAATTTTGGAATTTTATTTAAAAAAAAAAAAATATATATATATATATTTTAGGTCGTTCGCTTTATAGGGGAAACGCTTTATGCGAACATGCTTTATTTGGGTCCCTAGTTAATATATATATTATATATATATATATATATATATATATATATATATATATATATATATATATATATATATATAGTCAAACCTCGATATAACGGACTAAAAACGGGGGAGGAGTGGTCCGTTAAAGCCGATTGTCCGTTATAGCGAGGGTATTTTCCCAAGGGTGGAAAAATATATGAAAAAAAAAAAAAATGTGAAATAAATGAGAAATAATCACACACAACCAAACTGTGTAGCTATGTTGGGAGGTAAACAGTGACTGGCACTACATGCTGAATTTGGTCCGCTCCTACACGTGAAATAAATGAGAAATAATCTCAAACACAACCAGACCATGTAGCTATGTTGGGAGGTAAACAGTGACTAGCGCTACATTAGGGATTTGGCACACTCGCTCACGACTGTTCGGGACTGGTATTAGGAGAGGTAGTAAGTATCCAGGCTCGCTCATTACTGCTTGGTATGCTATGAAATTTCATTATTCTAGTTGAATGTAGACATATAATCACATTTGAATTGCTATTATTCATACATATGAGTAAAGATATGAAAATACTTTCAAGGCGCTCATCCACGCCTGGCAGCGCGGCCGCGGCAGCAGCAGCAGCATCATGAGACATTATAATCACCCCAAAATAGATAAAAAGGAAGAAAAAGTCTCCCATAAAGTGATGGGTTATCCCTAAAATGTTGATGCTTTCAATCACCGTCTGGCTAGTCAAGCTCAAGCTCTAGTGCAAGGTAAACAAACTACGAGCCAGATTCAGCCGTGGCTTCCAAAGGTATTGCTTATTATCATGACTAATGCTCATTATTATATATATTATATGGTTGTGAAGTGCAGTTCTATACATGTGTCACTATTTAGGTCAGTGTAGCACTGCGTGTCACCTTAGATAAGGGTGATTTAGGGTATTGAGGTGACAGGGAGACGTAGCAGCGGCCACGCCATAACACTAATATAATCACTATTTTAAACAATACACACCTTCTACCACTAAATCACTAGCAACACAGGCTCCTTCCTTATATATCTTAATATGTGATACATCAAAACTCCTTAAAACCCAAGCATTCCAAAGTAAAATGAGAAAATAATACAATTATGTTGAGTTGAAAATTCGAGCGGCGATAAGCGGTCTAATATGAAGAAAAAAAATAATAATAAAATAAAAAATGTCACGCAAATGGAGTCCGTTACATCCGAAGTCCGTTACATCGAGGTCCGTTATATCGAGGTTTGACTGTATATATATATATATACAGGGAGGTCCCATTATACGAACATTCGTCATACTAGAAATCAATGATACGAACTTAGTCAATTAGGGTCTATTTTCAATATACGAGATCGAAAATCCAATGCTACGACATTCAAACTGGGGTGAGTAAAATTACCAAGTTCAAAATGCGTGCCCTACCACGTATGCATCTGGGCTGTATGATGATGTATAATGATTCAGATGCGCAGAGATGAGTTTGTGGGCAGTGGAGGAGGTCTGCGCATCCCTCCCTTGTCCCTTAACCTACCTAACACAGCGTTCACACACAAGTTTATTACGGCGGGAATGTAGGTAAGTACAGCGGAGTGATGCCACGAGGAACACAGGGAGAGGAGCGATGTGTTGCCTCAGATGGTAGTTAGGTAACTGCCTGAATATAGGACTCCCGGGCTGGACAAAGGGGGATTTGGTTGACCCCAGTCAGGTCATCCCAAGCAATGCGTGACCTGAAGGGTAATTAAGCATATGGCGCGGCCTGAACTTTAGGGGTAATTAGGCAGGTGTGCTGCCCCCAAAATTGTGAAAAACATGTCTTTGTGAAAACATGTGTGAAAAACATGTCTTTGATGGGGTCCTGGAACCAAACCTATATTTTACCATTAGTTATGTATTTCGCTATACGAGATTTCGCTTTACGAGTATGCCAGGTGGAACTTAACTCTTCGTATCTTCGGGACCTCCCTGTATATATACACACAAACCTCGATTTCCCGGACTAATAGGGGGGAGCACTGGTCCGGGAACCGCAAAAGTCCGGGAATCGCAAGTATAAAAAAAAAAAAAAAAAAAAAAAAAAAAAAAAAATCCGATGTCATTACCCACCCCCGGACGTTTATCCTACTCTAGTATTTATTGTCCGGCAACCGACAATATCAACTACCCCGCTGCGGACTTTTACGTCCGCTGAGCATGCTGCCACCTGGCGGGAGGCTGCAGAAAGTGTTCAATAGTCTCAAGAGACATTCCTGCACCAGGGGCAGTGGGGGTCAGGGGACTAACGGAGGCTGTGCAGGTGAACCGTGAGTGTCGTGTGCCCAAACGTAAACAATACGACCGCTGAGCATGCTGCCACCTGGCGGGTGGCAGCAGAAAGTGTTCAATAGTCTCAGAAATGTTCTTGCACCAGGGGCAGTGGGAGTCAGGTGACTGACGGAGGCTGTGCAGGTGAACCATGAATGTTGTGTGCCCAAATGTAAACAATACGACCGCTGAGCATGCTGCCACCTAGCGGGAGGCGCGGACACTGACCAGGGGTGACAGGAGATGCTCGGACCGCCGGACAACTTGGTCAGTTTACGAACAGGACCAGGCATTTCAACGTGTAAAAAAAAAAAAAAAAAAAAAAAAAAAAAAAAAAATTGTCCGAGACTGACATATCCCCGGACCTCGGATTTTGTCCGGCAAATCCGATATCCGGGAAATCGAGGTCCGGGAAATCGAGGTTTGTGTGTATATATATATATATGGTATTGCAATCAAAACTAAATATAACAGGTACACTCGATCCTCGATTTAACGGACCTCGATTTAACGTATTTTGGTTTTAACGGACTCCATCTGTTACCTGACAAGCACACTAAAATATTCAATAAGTCCACTGCTTGGAAAATGTGTCTGCTACGATACCACCTGAGACTCAGAATAGAAGCATTCTCAGTCATGTAGTACATAGTCCTGTATATAGCTCTACATATAGTTTACAGTAAGTAAAATAAAAACTACAATTATTTTCAGGTTTTTGTTTTATAATGATACGTAGTGTCTAGGTTATACATATCAATACATTTCTTAATACCCATAAATGCATATTTATTATCATATTTCATATTTCTTCTGTCTATATTTAATGTAATGAACATAAATACATCAGAAGCTGTAAAAGCATTGGGTTGCCCTTATGGTGGAATCGGTTACGCGCTGGGCTCGAGTGCAGCTTCTGATGTGGCAGAGGTTCGAGTCCCCACGGGGCAAGGAAAAAGGAAATGATTTATTTCCTAATTGTGAATTAGCAGCCCGAGTCCAATGTGCTGTGGAGAAGGGACAGATGTCATGTTTCCTATCGCACACGTGAAGGCTGATGTAAGAGGCCATTAGCTGGGTGAGCAGTTCTGCATCAGTGTAAAATGTACCCCATGTGTGTCGAGAAAGAGACTGATGTTGTCCCTGTCGCACGCAAGAAAGAGTAAAGAGAAGAGAGAAGGTAAGAAGAAGGAGAAACAAGAACAAAGAAGACCCCCTCCCCCCCCATGACAATAATAAACAGTGTTAAGAATGGAAAATAATGGCGTCCGGCCCGCGATTACCAAGCAACAGACTTTTTTAAGCAACGGACACTTCAATTCCCCATTTAGTCCGTTAAATCGACGGTCGAGTGTATTTGATCATTCATATTATACTATGTGGTGGGAAAGATCTATTCAATAATGAAACAGAACATGAACATAAAAAGAAGAGGAGAGGCAGTCTCAAGAAATATAGTTACACTTTATGTGAAAAATAAAGAAATTAAGTTTTTGAGATGTTCATATCATATAAAATACTTACCCATTCTCTTGTTTTACTCAAGGTTAGTTCTTTGTCTCGCTCCTTCAGTCTCCTGTTCTTTTGCTGCTTGTCTGCCTTCAAGTACTGGTGAAAAGGAAAATAATTTTAGTGATACGAATTTCACAAAATTGCATCATATATTAAAGAAAAGTTTCCAAATAAAAGAATTAACTGTATATGGTGCAGATGATCCTCAATATAATTATATAATATTGAGAAGAAATACAACGATTATTGTTACACGTTTTTGGGGCAGGTTAGAGTTATATCACATTTACTACAAAAAACACACATAGTCAAAAAGAAAACAAGAAAAACACAGTTCAGTAACTATAACTGATGAAAATGTGCTGCATAATCTTATACAGGGAGGTCCCGTTATACGAGCATTCGGTATACGAGAATCCGATGATACGAGATGTGTAAATTAGGGTCTATTTTCAATATACGAGATCGAAAATCCAATGATACGACATTCAAACTGGGGTGAGTAAAATTATCAAGTTCAAAATGCACGCCCTACCACTCCCGGGCTGGACAAAGGGGGATTTGGTTGACCCCAGTGAGGTCACCCTTAGCAAGGCGTGACCTGAAAGGTAATTAAGCATATGGCGCGGCCTGACATTTAGGGGTAATTAGCAGGTGTGCGGCCCCAACCTTGGGACCGCAGTCAGGTCACCCCTAGCAAGTCGTGACCTGAAGGGTAATTAAGCATATGGCGAGGCCTGACCTTTAGGGGTAATTAGCAGGTGTGCAGCCCCAACCTTGGGACCGCTACACTACCTTCTCTTGTATCACGAGGCGTCCCCTACATTACAACGTCTTTTTTGCTTGTTATGGAGGTTTTATGTTTAATTAATGTGCAGTTATGTTATTTTGTGTGCTATTTTCTCTTTCAGAATGCTTTTTCAACAAAATAGGTAGTACAGTGTGGGTAATATAAACGCTGTGTGTTTTGTTGTGTTTGCTATAGTTTATTTTAGCTTGAATTTTTTTTTTATTTTTTTTTATTATTATTATAATTGATGGGGTCCTGGAACCAAACCTATATTTTACCATTAGTTATGTGTTTCGTTATACGAGATTTCGCTTTACGAGTATGCCAGGTGGAACCTAACTGCTCGTATCTTCGGGACCTCCCTGTAAACTTAATATAAACATGATCATTCTAAAAAGATGTATACTATGCATACATAATCACATGCATTAGTCTTGCTCACCTCATGGCCGCTTGCCAAGCTGCACTGTCTCTAGCAGCCTCACTCCACAGACCAATATATCAAAGATCATTGTGGACCCCTTCATTCAAATATTTTTTCAGGTTTCCCTCCAAGGGCCATATTCAAGAATTTTTCTCCACCCGTTGTATCGGTTTTTGGTATACAAGAATCAAAATACGACGCAACGCGTCGAGCTCAGGGGTGGAGGTTTGAGTCAGCTGATTGGCGACAACTTGCACATCCCCCCTTCACCCCGCTCTCCACTTATTCCATCGTATTTCTTCCCAGACCATTACAGGAGAGTTTTCAACACAACCGAGAGTGACAGCCATACACTGTGAATGCACGTGTCATCATTAAGGTAAAATCAGGTCCAGGAGGCCTTATATAGGTGTGTTAACTTGTGAGGAAGCCGGGCGGCGGCGGGAGAATGGAGGTGGCCATTGTGTGGAGCAGTGGCGGCGGGCCGTTCAAATGTACTCGCAAGCATCACTCAGGCCAATTTTTTCTGCACCAACGCCTCAGACAAGTGGCGAACACTAACTTAGCTATTATTTTAATGTCAGAAATGATAAATTTCACTAGTAAAATGTATTAGATATGTATAAAACAGTCAAAATACTGATGCCGCTTTGGGCTCGCTTGTGTTGGTACGCCTGTCAAATATCCACCAGTCGGGGCAGTTCTTGTAGATGAGACCAGTGGAGGTACGACGGTGGAAAATCTCCACCGGCCGGGATTTGACGAGCATTCTTGAATATAGCCCCAAAACTCTATCATCTGTGTTCAGATATCTTTTCAGCAGTTCACTATCTGCTATCCTCTCAACCATAGGCTTAGGGGACAATTTCAAAAGTGGAGGAAACAAATGGAAGACTCAGTACTAATTTTTCACTTCGAAAAAACAATTAATGTGTAACAGACAGCTGATATTCAATTTCCAAGGTGAGCAATCTAAGTCAATGTCTAACAGTAATGAGCTGAAATCAATTTGATCGTGGCTAATGCATCAAAATCTGCAATTAAACCATCGTGATATATACGTATATATATATATATACAGGGAAGTCCCGAAGATACGAGCAGTTAGGTTCCACCTGGCATACTCGTAAAGCGAAATCTCGTATACCGAAATACATAACTAATGGTAAAATATAGGTTTGGTTCCAGGACCCCATCAAAGACATGTTTTTCAAGCTAAAATCAACTATACCAAACACAACAAACACACAGCGTCTATATTACCCACACTGTACTATCTATTCTGTAGAAAAAGCATTCTGAAAGAGAAAATAGCACACAAAATAACATAACTGCACATTAATTAAACATAAAACATGCATAACAAGCAAAAAAGACGTTGTACTGTAGGGGAAGCCGCGTGATACGAGAGGGTAGTGTAGCGGTCCCAAGGTTGGCACCTGGTTTATTACCCATAAAGGTCAGGCCGCGCCATATGCTTAATTACCCTTCAGGTCACGCCTTGCTAGGGGTGACCTGACTGGGGTCAACCAAATCCCCCTTTGTCCAGCCCGGGAGTCCTATATTCAGGCAGATACCTACCTACCACTACAGAGGCAACACATCACTCCTCTCCCTGTGTTCCTCGTGGCATCACTCCACTGTACTTACCTACATTCCCGCCGTAATAAACTTGTGTATGGACGCTGTGTTAGGTAGGTAAGGGACAAGGGAGGGGTGCGCAGACCTCTTCCACTGCCCACAAACTCGTCTCTGTGCATCTGAATCATTGAACATCATCATACAGCCCAGATGCATACGTGGTAAGGCACGCATTTTGAGCTTGATAATTTTACTCATCCCGTTTGAATGTCGTAGCATTGGATTTTCGATCTCGTATATGAAAATATACCCTAATTTACTCAGCTCGTATAATTGATTTCTCGTATACCGAATGCTCGTATAACGGGACTTCCCTGTATATATATATTATATATATATATATATATATATTATATATACTGAATGAACAATAGTTTCGTGGGTAACATTTCGGCTAGTGTGTGGCGATCGAAACGAGTCGGACAATCGAAACAGTGATAATCATTTGAGTATATGTAGTTGGTGTGAAGTGACTTGGTATATATATATATATATATATATATATATATATATATATATATATATATATATATATATATATATATATATATATATATACATATACCGTATATGGCTGCATATAAGATGACCTTTTAACCTTAAAAAATAGCCACAAAAATTGGGGGTCGTCTTATACGCCCAGTATATAATGTGAACCTTAAATCCTGTAGTGTACGGGACGTTGTCCCGTACGTGTCGTCTTGTCTTGGTCGTGGTGGTCATGCTCAAGCTCGCACCATGACCACAACAACACTGAGGTCACCAGCACGCCTGTGACGGCCCCACAGGTCACCAGCACGCCCGTGACGGCCCCACAGGTCACCAGCACGCCCGTGACGGTACCACAGGTTCACCAGCACGCCCGTGATGGCACCACAGGTCACCAGCACGCCCGTGACGCACCACAGGTCACCAGCACGCCCGTGACGCCACCACAGGTCACCAGCACACCCGTGATGGCACCACAGGTCACCAGCACGCCCGTGACGGCACCACAGGTCACCAGCACGCCCATGATGGCACCACAGGTCACCAGCACGCCCGTGACGGCACCACAGGTCACCAGCACGCCCGTGACGGCACCAGAGGTCACCAGCACGCCCGTGACGGCACCACAGGTCACCAGCACGCCCGTGACGGCACCAGGACATCCCCAGGACTCAATGTGCTCACCAAGGCATAAATTTTAAGACCACCATATGTGCTGCTTGTACCTAACCTTGTATAGCTGAGTGGTCTACCTTGGAGGGTAGTCTTATACGACAAGTATAGCCCAAAACCTACGTTTTTACTAGAAATTTTGGGGGTCGTCTTATACACCGAGTCGTCTTATACGCAGCCATATACGGTGTGTATATATATATATATATATATATATTTTATATATATATATATATTTTATATATATATATATATATATATATAATATTATATATACACACAAACCTCGATTTCCCGGACTAATAGGGGGGAGCACTGGTCCGGGAACCGCAAAAGTCCGGGAATCGCAAGTAAAAAAAAAAAAAAAAAAAAAAAAAAAAAAAAAAAAAAAAAAAAAAAAAAAAAAAAGTTCCGATGCCATTACCACCCCCGGACGTTTATCCTACTCTAGTATTTACTGTCCGGCAACCGACAATATCAACTACCCCGCCGCGGACTTTTACGTCCGCTGAGCATGCAGCCACCTGGCGGGAGGCAGCAGAAAGTGTTCAATAGTCTCAAGAGACGTTCCTGCACCAGGGGCAGTGGGGGTCAGGGGACTAACGGAGGCTGTGCAGGTGAACCGTGAGTGTCGTGTGCCCAAATGTAAACAATACGACCGCTGAGCATGCTGCCATCTGGCGGGAGGTAGCAGAAAGTGTTCAATAGTCTCAGAAATGTTCTTGCACCAGGGGCAGTGTGAGTCAGGTGACTGACGGAGGCTGTGCAGGTGAACCGGGGAATGTTGTGTGCCCAAATGTAAACAATACGACTGCTGAGCATGCTGTCACCTGGCAGGAGGCGCGGACACTGACCAGGGGGGACAAGAGACGCTCGACCGCCGGACGACTTGGTCAATTTACGAACAGGAAACCCGGCATTTCAATGTAAAAAAAAAAAAAAAAAAAAAATTGTCCGAGACTGATATATCCCCGGCCCTCAATTTTGTCCGGCAAATCCGATATCCGGAAATCGGGTCCGGGGAAACGGGGTTTGTGTGTTTTATATTTTATATATTATAATATATATATATTATATAAAATTTAACCGTATTTGCCGGCGCATAGACGCACCCCCGCATAAACCACCCATTTTTACTAAATATTAGAGAAAAGTTATTATTTTTTTGAGGAAAATTTTATTTTTCGTAAATTTATTAAAAGTTATTAAAATAAAAAGGTTTTTAGGGGAAAACAAATGATTTTGAGATGTACCCAAATGCAAATTCACAGGCTTTGGGGAAATGTGAATAAAAATTATTAGTTAAAAGAAAAGAGAAGACAGTGTAGGGTGGTGCCCTAATGCAAAAGTTTTGAAATGTTGCCACTGTTGTTATTCCGGGTCTCTCTAAAAACGATTGCTTTGAAATTTTGGGCGAATTAAAATATTTGGGGTCCCGAAAAAGTGAAACATTTAGGGACTGACTCAATTCAGGTTTTTTTCAAAATTTTCCCCACTTTTTTTTCCCCCCTCAGGTTATCAACGGGCAACAAAGCCCTAGTAATCTTTGGCTGTGCAAGGCCCAACGTTTTGGAAACCCCCCCGAGCCCCTACCATCGAAGGACGGCCCTCCTCCGTACTACCACCACCCCCGGGAGATGGGGAAAGGGAGGGCGAGGGGAGCAGGAAGGCGGTGGTGGAAAGGGTTTTCTCCCCTTCTGGTCCGCGCCGGGACCCGACAACTACTAATCCCCCGGGCCGTAGCGTCAAAGCTGGAAAAGGCTACAATGACCTCAAGAAAAACAAGAAAAAAGACAGGCCAAAAATCTATGATGGGGAATTTTTCAAAGGAGACCCCCAAAGAAAATTTCGCCCTCGCACACTCCCCCCTTCTCCAACGGACAACGTGAAGGACAGGAAAAGGGTTCCTAGGGTAAAAGGAGAAGAAAAGGGGGGGAATCATCAGGGCTAAAATTGCCCTCGTGACAGCAAAGAAGGGGGAGAACAGGTCAGCGCGAATCGACTCAAGGGGCCCCGGGGAAACGGGAAGACAGCGACATTGCCAGGCACTGAAAGGGCGGAAATCCCCCAAAGCAGTAGCAGCACGAGTCCTGTGTCACGCGTCATCCCCGGCTCTGGATCCCGAAGCCAGAGGAAAAAACTCAACAGTCGCCATCGATCTCCGTGAAGGATTTTAAACCTCATTTCAATTTTGGGATCGGAGAAGTTGTCGGTGCGGCAAGCAACGTCAACGTTCGCATTTACCGCTAAATTCTTGGAATGGACATTGGGATAGGGGGGCCCTTAAAGAGCCACGGTCCATCGAGCACGAATTGCGGGGGAAGAAAGCCGCCGAAAATCGGGGAACTGCGGCCCAGGAGAACCCGAGGGGTTTTGGTCCTGCATTGGGACGGAAAACTCCCCCTCCCTCTCGGCGAAAGGGAGGACCGCATCGCCGTCCCCCTCACAGGGGAAGATGACGCCGAGCCTTTTTGGGGCCCCGGAAAGCTGGTTTAGACTGGCAAAAACTGGCTGCAGTGGTCTTGAAGGAGGGGGACGAAGCGGGGTCAGGGACAAGATATCCCCTTTCTTTTTCGAAAAAACCACGGTTTTCGAACCTGGATGGTGCAAGGTGCTTGCATTCGGATTGAAAAGAATGGGACGAAGCTTGTTTTTGGTTGGCCTGCCGCCATCACCACGAGGTGACCCCAAAGGATGTCTTCGAAGCCAGCCTCGCTTTTCCCTTTGGTCCTGACATTGGATCTTCAAACGACTCCGTGATCGTGGCCCCTTCGTGGATTCCTCGCAGAGAGAGACGGGGGAAACATGGAGGACCCGTAGATTCTTCGCCCCCATGACACTGCCCAAGTGAAGGACAAGCTTTGGCCTTCCGAAGGAGGCTCTGATGTTAAAGAACCATCCCAGGGAGGACTATAAGAATTTTCCATCTCTCCTACCTGTTCCTGGGTGGTGAAGGTCCGCCAAACCATTCGCCGTCCGGGAGTCTCCATCAAGCCCGGGGGATGGCCAAAGGCCCTCTACTGCCTCAAGCTTCAGATGCTGAAATCCAGCTGTCGCTGACTGGTCGGGGAAAGGCCGGAGGGAACAGTGGCCCTCTTCGTTGCTCGGGTACTGCAAGCAATGGGATGAGGCACCGATCTCTGTGAAAGCTCCGTTTAAAACGTGTCTTCCTCGGGTCCTCAAGACATACCCTGACCAAAAACCCTTGCCAAGGCAGCAGAACAAGCCCTGCGAACGCCCCCCTGTGGACTTTCCGAGGAAAATGCGGGACTGGCCTTCTTCGACTCAAAGGGTTGATGGGAGGGAAGAAGCGATGGTCAAACATTGGAACAACCCGCCTCGAAGAAGGGAACTCAAGCATTTTAGGGGAAAAAAAAACTATGTCTTCCTCCCTCCGTCCTTCGTCCTTCGAAGACCGGCTTTTTTTCAGAAACTCGAGGCGGAGAGGGGTTCCTGGGAAAGGACCCCGGGATTTTGGGGGGAGGACGACCGTTCAAAAGGACCGCCCGGGGAAACGGGGACCGGGGGTCTAGTGGTCAAAGATGCCCCCGGACGGGCCGCCCCCCGTCCAGCCTACCCCGGGGCCCCAAGTCGGCCCGCACAGGAGAAGTATCTCCCCAGTTAGTCCCCCCACCCCGAAACTTTTGGGGCGGGGAAAAGAAGGAGGACCATCAAAGGGGGAAGGCTTTCTGAATGGAAACAAAGGGAAAACTGTCTGTTTTGGTTTCCTTTTAAAATTTCTTTCTTGTGGATGTTTTGAGTTTTTTTTTTGTTTTTTGATGGGGTTTTGAAAAATTTTTCGTTTGTCGCGACCCCCCCAAAAATTTCTCTGAATTTCACCCTTTAATTTTACAGGAAAATCTTTTATGCTGGTGACCAAGTAAAACCGAGCAATGGAAAAAAACATGTTTCTTTTTTCCCTCTTGATCTTGGGGGGCACCCTAGTGTAGGGTAACCAAAATCGGTTCATTTATTCGGATGCTCCCAAAAAATTTAAAAATTTTTTCCCATGACATTTAACAGATTTAAAGTTGTAAAATTATGTCGTTCTTACTTTTCGCATTGTTTAGACTGTGGGAAAATTTGCGAAAAGATAAGGGATTATTTTTGGTAGGGGCTTTTAAAAGTCCTAGGATTTTACCTACTCATGGTACTTTCTTCATTCTGTGTATTTTGAGCCCTATTTCCCATGACGCTTGAATAATAATGGCTTACACGTAGTCCGAAATCTACCGTTATTCAGCCGAAAATTAAGTTTAGGTTAAAACAGATTAGGTTAGGGTTTGAGGGGAGGGGGTTGGGTTTTTAAAAAATGATATAGAGAAAAAACGGAATTATCATCTATTTGCAGTGTGAAGCTTAGCAAGTTTGGGGGTGGGCCTGGAGGGGCAGGGCGGGCATCCCCCCCCCCCCCCACATATGAAACAAAAATTGATTTCCGCAAAAACGGAGCCAGATTAAATTTAAAAAAACCAAAACTATTCAGGGAAAAATATAATTTGTGCATCGAAAACGGGGGGGTTGCCGAATAGCAAAAATTTACCCCAAGATATTAAGGTAACCGTAAGGTATCCATTCACCTTGTTTTATTGTTTTAAAGGCACCGATGTCAGGATCGAAGTATTCGCCATGGTTTACAAAACCCGGAATCTATCCAGTCAGAGGGTTTTTAGTCTTTATAGGAAGGGGACCAGGTGAAGGTATATGGTATGGTGTGATTCGGCTTTGAGAAAAGGATGAGGGTTTTTTGTGGAAGATGGGGTTTGGGGTGATGTGTGGAAGGCTTCTGTCCCGTCTACAGGTAGCGTTGCCCTTTAATAGACTCTTTTTCCCGTTTCATTTACAATTTCCCCATCCAAAAGCATAAAGGGGGGGGATTTTTAGGGATCGAGGTGGTATAACGGCCCACCCTGTCTCTCATCCATTTACAGTGGAGAGCGGCAGTGGGACTGCGGGAGGGGGGTGATGTTTACATATGGCGACCATCTTGGCAGCAGAAACAGCCACCTTGTTGCCCCACCTTTTGTTTTCTCTTAAACTCCAACTTTTTCTTGGTATTATGCATTACTGTTGATATTATTAGTAACACAATTACAAATTTGTGTTCAGTGTTCTGCTGCTCAGCACAGATCACTCGAGACCCCCTTAGTAATACACCACTGGCCATTCTGCATTCTCTGCCCGACCTCTCATTAGTAATATGGCCGCATTAGACGCAGGGTGAATTTTACATTCCCTCTCTTGGAAAAAAGATGCGTCTTATGCGCCGGCAAATACAGTATATATATATATATATATATATATATATACAGGGAGGTCCCGAAGATACGAGCAGTTAGGTTCCACCTGGCATACTCGTAAAGCGAAATCTCGTATAACGAAACACATAACTAATGGTAAAATATAGGTTTGGTTCCAGGACCCCATCAATTAAAAATAATAAGAAGAAAAAGACATGTTTTTCATGCTAAAATAATCTATAGCAAACACAACAAACACACAGCGTCTATATTACCCACACTACTACCTATTCTGTAGAAAAAGCATACTGAAAGAGAAAATAGCACACAAAATAACAACTGCACATTAATTAAACATAAAACCTCCATAACAAGCAAAAAAGACGTTGTAATGTAGGGGACGCCGCGTGATACAAGAGAAGGTAGTGTAGCGGTCACAAGGTTGGGGCCGCACACCTGCTAATTACCCCTAAAGATCAGGCTGTGCCATATGCTTAATTACCCTTCAGGTCACGCCTTGCTAGGGATGACCTGACTGCGGTCCCAAGGTTGGGGCTGCACACCTGCTAACTACCCCTAAATGTCAGGCCGCGCCATATGCTTAATTACCCTTCAGGTCACGGCTTGCTAGAGGTGACCTCACTGGGGTCAACCAAATCCCCCTTTGTCTAGCCTGGGAGTGGTAGGGCACGCATTTTGAACTTGATCATTTTACTCACCCCAGTTTGGATGTCGTATCATTGGATTTTCGATCTCGTATATTGAAAATAGACCCTAATTTACACATCTCGTATCATCGGATTCTCGTATACCAAATGCTCGTATAACGGGACCTCCCTGTATATATACACACAAACCTCGATTTCCCGGACCTCGATTTCCCGGATATCGGATTTGCCGGACAAAATCCGAGGTCCGGGGATATATCAGTCTCGGACAATTTTTTTTTTTTTTTTTTTTTTTTTTTTTTTTTTTTTTTTTTTTTTTTTTTTTTTTTTTACATTGAAATGCCTGGTCCTGTTCGTATATTGACCAAGTCGTCCGGCGGTCCGAGCGTCTCTTGTCACCCCTGGTCAGTGTCCACGCCTCCTGCCAGGTGACAGTATGCTCAGCAGTCGTATTGTTTACATTTGGGCACACAACATTCACGGTTCACCTGCACAGCCTCCGTCAGTCACCTGACTCCCACTGCCCCTGGTGCAAGAACATTTCTGAGACTATTGAACACTTTCTGCTACCTCCCGCCAGATGGCAGCATGCTCAGCGGTCGTATTGTTTACATTTGGGCACACGACACTCACGGTTCACCTGCACAGCCTCCGTTAGTCCCCTGACCCCCACTGCCCCTGGTGCAGGAACGTCTCTTGAGACTATTGAACACTTTCTGCTGCCTCCCGCCAGGTGGCTGCATGCTCAGCGGACGTAAAAGTCCGCGGCGGGGTAGTTGATATTGTCGGTTGCCGGACAGTAAATACTAGAGTAGGATAAACGTCCGGGGGTGGGTAATGGCATCGGACTTTTTTTTTTTTTTTTTTTTTTTTTTTTTTTTCTTGCGATTCCCGGACTTTTGCGGTTCCCGGACCAGTGCTCCCCCCTATTAGTCCGGGAAATCGAGGTTTGTGTGTATATATATATATATATATATATATACAGTCAAACCTCGATATAACGAACTAAAGGGGGGAGGAGTGGTCCGTTAAAGCCGATTGTCCGTTATAGCGAGGGTATTTTCCCGAGGGTGGAAAAATATATGAAAAAAATGGAAAAATTGTGAAATAAATGAGAAATAATCACAAACACAACCAGACTGTGTAGCTATGTTGGGAGGTAAACAGTGACTGGCACTGCATGCTGAATTTGGTCCGCTCCTACACGTGAAATAAATGAGAAATAATCACAAACACAACCAGACCGTGTAGCTAGTCAAGCTCAAGCTCTAGTGAAAGGTAAACAAATTACTACGAGCCAGATTCAGCAGTGGCTTCCAAAGGTATTGCTTATTATCATGACTAATGCTCATTATTATATATAGTATATGGTTGTGAAGTGCAGTTCTATACACGTGTCACTATTTAGGTTAGTGTAACACTGCTTGTCACCTTAGATAAGGGTGATTTAGGGTGTTGAGGTGACAGGGAGACAGAGCAGCGGCCACGCCATAACACTAATAGTCACTAATTTAAACAATACACACCTTCTACCACTAAATCACTAGCAACACAGGCTCCTTCCTTATAATATTATATCTTAATATGTGATACATCAAAACTCCTTAAAACCCAAGCATTCCAAAGTAAAATGAGAAAATAATACAATTATGTTGAGTTGACAATTCGAGCGGCGATAAGCGGTCTAATGTGTGAAAAAAAAAAAAAAAAAAAAAAAAAGTCATGCAAAATGAGTCCGTTATATCTGAAGTCCGTTACATCGAGGTCCGTTATATCGATGTTTGACTGTATATACATTGTTACGACTGCGGCCTCAAGCGCAACAGACTGTTCACTAAACCGTGAACCGATAGAAGCCCTCCAGCTTCTATCCCGAGAGAGAGGGGCCATAACCCTCCCTTCTACTCTCCAGTGCTCAAACACAAAAGTATACTACCGATTACAGCCTAGGCTACTGACAGACCCGGCTGTATCACTAAACAAACAAGAGTGAGAGCATCCTCTGCTCTCACCTCCACTCTAAGTGATACTTGAAGAAATATGCTACGTAACACCTCAAAATGCTACCGCGATTGTATCTATGGGCGGTTAAACAGTGGTGATGGAAAGTTCCTCCCTGTTACGTTAGTACTGGAATGCACCTCCCACCTTTCTCATCCCACTGCCCAGAAGGACGGGAAACTGGTATTCGTGTTATGAGCTGGCCTCGCAGAACAAAGGTTAGTTAGTGTACAGGCGATGTGTGTGTGTGTTAGTGTCTCCTGTGCTAGCCAAAACTCCAAAACACGGTAACCATTCGTTTCCCGCCTTCCGTCCTTTCTATACTAAACTTAGCACGTGGTCAGCCCAAAAGCCTCACCGGTATGGTGGAACCCACGTGTAGTCAATACTACGCAAGAAATACTACAACTTAAGACACCCTCTAGCTATTCACTGACTCAAGTGAATGCAGGGCAAACTTCCTACACAAAGACTCAACAACTACCAAAACGTAGCAACACAACAACGATGGATATCAAGAAAGCTACGGAGCAGAGCGGCATGTCCCTACCGGCGCTCTCAGTCTCTACCCCCCTTGCGGTGACACCCTTCTCTCCGAGTTCTTTCTCTGGTGACCCTGATGTACTACAGTCGGTTCCAGGAACCTGAGAGGACACTGGCACATCCTTATCCACAGCCTTCCTGGCAATGGACCTCGTGACGGTGGTGGCCGACCACTCATGGCACTCGGTGGAGTGCCTTCCTGGCTACTCCCCAGTGTACACAGCGCGCCAAAGTATTGTTCGCGACATCATAACACAGCGCTTCCATACGGGAATTCAGAAAATGTACTCTATGGTAGCCTACTGACTTCCGAGAGAGATATCTTACATATGGCAGCTTGTTTAAGGCACTGGCAGTCCATCAAGACCGTTGAGGAATGTTCAGATGCCACTTGTCAATTATAGACGAAGCATTTAAAAAAGTATCGCCTTCCTTCCCGCGAGTAATTTGAACAGACGCGCATTGGTATAACTATAATTATTTTCATAATGAGTGGCAAGAAAGACCTAATAAAAGAGCAAATTAAAGTTATTGTATCTCTACACAAGGCAGAGAGGCCAGTGGAAGAAATATCAAGGATTGTGGATGTTACGAGATGATGTGTGCATAAGTGGGTGGAAAGTTTCACGGTGGGCTGCATCGTCGCGACAGCCGCGACACAAGCGCGCTTTGGCGCGCTGTGTACCTGAGGCCACAACGCCACCCTTGTCCTCCTCCAACCCTCTCCCGCCCCCTTGGCTGGACCCAACAATCATGGCCACTGGCTTGGCAGACTGAGTTGCCTTCCACTTCCACAGTTATATTTATTAAGATTTGATTGCCTTATTATCATCTTTTTAATAACATGTCCTTTTGTTTACAGATTGGAAGATGTCGAGACCACCACAGAAATGTTGAAAGCGGAGGAGTGAAGATTCAGCCATTGGTTCCTGTATCTTGTGTCATCTTGATTGTGATGAAGATCGGAACAACACAAACCTAGATGCCTGGAACAATCTTAAGGAGCATGCAAAGCAATGGGTAGGGCTGGATATCTTTGGTTCAGTGTATGATGAAGTTGTCTGGGAAAATGGATCGAATGGTGTGTACTTCCATCAAAATTGTAAGCTGAACTTGTTCAATAGTAGAAAACTGAAGCAAGCCCTGAGTCGAAAAGAGAAATGCCATGCTGAAAATGTATGAACTGCAGCACAGATGCAAACTGACCCCTCGTCAAGTCAAGGTCCAATTGAAACTGGTACAAGACAAACACGTTCGATCACAGATTTAGTACATGACAAGAACCTATGCATATGGTGTATGAAACCTGAAGACCAGAAACATCATGGAAGAGACAAGTGGCATATCATGCAAAAGCTGAATGTATGTGTAACGCGAGAAAATGGGTTAATACTGTGACTCACGATTGACGAAAAGTTTATATTGAGTGGTGAGAGTAAAGTAATACATATATAGCTAGTTATTAATTGCTCACAATTTTTCTTCACTCCTCAGTCCCTAATCATTTAGATATAGGTTTCCGGCAATATTTTATACCCGTGGTCGCTAGTGAAGTCACGGCAAGAAGGCGTGGCAGGGAAAAAGTACACGCGCTCTCTCTCTCTCTTGCCAACCCTTGTCGAGACAACACGCTCGGAGAGAGTCATGTCTTACAACCCTTTTCGAAGGTAGGTGTGTGGCTGTGTACTTATAAGGATGTACAGGGCATTGATTAGTTCATGATCTTAAATTACATGACTTGAAATTGGGGTTATGTGTATATTCAGGGTCTGATGCTGGGAACAGTGAGCTGAGCTGAGCTGAGTGGGTGGTTGATCCCCTGAGGGACCCACGACCCACGTGTATGCTGATGGCGATGCTTGTGTGTTGCTGAGCTGTGCGGAGTTGGTGACCCGCTGAGACACCAGTATATAGAGCTAAGGCCCTATAGTAGCTCCATTAGAGTTTTTGATAGATAGATATAGTACCTAGTAATGCAAGAGTAGGAACCTTTTTTGTGTGTTAAGCCCGGAGGAGTAATCAGGCGTTTTGTTCAACTATATTCTGTGAAGTATAGTTTCTGTGGGAAACCATTAGCCATTTAGAGCTGGGATGTGATTACTGTTCGAGTATAAAGAAACCCTGTTAACGAGTCATTTATTAAGTCCCAGTTATCCTCACATATTCTCTAAATAAAAAAATTAAAAATCCCACTTATTGTGGGTGGTGGCAGCGTAATCACCAGGTTTGCGGAGCCCTTCAAATTAACATCTAGCCAGAAGGGGGGCGCTACAAGTTGGTGGCAGCTGGTTAGGGATCCATCTCAGGCTTCCCCTTACCCACGTGCTAACTAATTCCTTTTTATTTTTTAAGTGCCAGTGCCCAGTGATCACACCCATGTACAGGGTAGGGCTAGTTGGTCATAGTCAGGTCCCTCAGACCGTGGAAGTAGATGATCCTAACGTAACAGTAGATGTTTATAGAGTGCCAGGAGGCAAGATTAGAACTTTTTTCAGATGATAGATTGAACGGAGTCTTGCAGAAAGAATTTGAGTTAGTCATCCTATGGTTAGGCAGTAATGACATCAAAGAAGCCAGTATGGTCAGAGACATAGTTGAAGATATTAGGAAGGTAGTAGAAGCCGTACAGGCAACGTGCCGCTGTGAGATAAGGATTTGCATGATAGAACCCAGGATCATAACAGACCATTACGCTAGGAGGGTTGAGCAAGAAACATACGATAAAATAGCTAAAGCGATAAATAACCAATTGAACAAGAAACTAACTCAGTATAGGAAATTAAGCTTTAACGGCAAACCATATGCACAAAACTTAGCGCATGATGGAGTGCACTTTAACAGGATGGGCAGGAGCTTTATATATGAGAAACTCGTATATGTAATCATGCACAACTAACAGGCATGGGCTGCAGTGCAGGCCTTAGGAGGCCCGGGTTACCCACCATAGAAATAATAAGTGTATGTCAGTGTTGAGGCTTTATAGATGCCCCGGCAAGTAAGCAACTTCTGCGGGTTGTCGTGGCTGTAATAGCCACCTTAAAAAGCCCAACACTAGACCCAGTAATAGTCATCATATACATTTTTTTTTTTCCAAGATGGAGGATTTGATTAATTTTACGGAGAATGGAGCAGAGGGGTTGGAGATTAGGAAGGAGGAAGTAGTGTCACCCAAGGAAGACGATACCAGTCCAGAACAATACGAGCGGTTAGATAGGATGATTCTATTAGAACAAGAAGTGGAAAGAACGAAAATGGCTCTTGAGTTATTGTTGAGAGATAAAGGAGGGGAGAAGGATGTCAGGAGACCAGTGAGGTCATTGGAAAAGCCTAGAAATATATATGAATGCTGAACCTCAGTGATTTGCAGGGAATCGAAGCCGAGGGAAGGTTGCAAGTTTTCTTTTCCCAAGTAGAAAGTTGTTCAGAGGATTTGGAGGAGAGAAAGAGGACCCTTATGGCAAGAGTGGACCCACCGTTAGCGTTATACATACAAAATACCCTAAGTCAGGTCAATTTTAAATCGTGGGACTCCCTAACTTATTGTTTATATGAAGAACTAACAGACAATAATGTCGACAGAATCCTTAACAGCATTTCGGAGGTCAAGTATGATTGGCTGGAAGATCTTCAAGATTTCGCAACTAAACTTAAATGTAAATACGCCATATTGGAAGCAAAGTCAAAACATCCAGGAGAAATTCCCCGTAGGGATAAGATCATAAAAACAAAACTGTTGAGAGGATTACCAAGCCAAAGTATGGAGAAATTAGAATTTTTCATGGATGAACAAATCCCATTGAGAAAATTCATAGAGAGAGTGGAAACCGAGAGGGCAATAGCCATCGGAAGAGACACAAATAGAGTATACGCGGTAAACCAGAACCTGCAGCTGTCAGAGATAACACCCGCTCCCCAGAGTACTCCTCCCAATAAGCAGGAACAGCCACAGGAACTGTCAGCCAGTCAGTCAGAAGTAAAAGAACTGCGAGCACAGATGGAACGAATGGAGAGGAAATTACAAGATTTGAGAGTAGGTAAAGACCAGAAGCTACCCAGTTTAGATTTGAGAAGGAACTCCCAGACGTTTTGTCCCTACTGTAAAATGAACAACCACTCAGCCGCAGACTGTCGAAGGAAGCCAGGTAGCAACGCTTGTTTTGATTGCTGGAGAGTAGGATGTAGGAGAGGCAATCCGAGTTGTCCTGGGAGGAAAGTGTTCTCCAGGTGACTAGTCAAACATCGATCCCCAATAATCCCCTTAGCCATTAATGACCACGTCACGGAAGTTTTATTAGACACAGGAAGCGAATATTCTCTTATAAAGAAGAGCGCAGCTTTAAACTTACAACTTAAAATAAGAACCCACAGTAACATCCCTAGTTTGACAGGCATAACTGGCAAGGAGTTGAGAATCTTAGGTCAAGTGAAAGTAAAAATAACCATAGGAGCAGATAGAACAATAGAAGTGTTAATGTTAGTAGTGCCAGACCAGTATTAAATTTTATCCACCCAAGCCCTGGTAGGGATGAATATACAGGGAGGTCCCGAAGATACGAGCAGTTAGGTTCCACCTGGCATACTCGTAAAGCGAAATCCCGTATAATGAAACAGATAACTAATGGTAAAATATAGGTTTGGTTCCAGGACCCTATCAATTTATTAAAAAAAAAAAAAAAAAAAAAAAAAAAAAAAAAAAAAAAAAAGACTATGTTTTTCAAGCTTAAATAAACTATAGCAAACACAACAAACTCTCAAACTCTCAAATATAGGGCTCTATATACCACACCACCGCACCACCACACCACCATACAAAACACAGCGAATTAAGAGTGTGACAGCAGAGTAGGACACAGCACAAATAAGTCACAATAAGCACATTTAAGTAAACCAGCAAATCACTAAAATCGACTCACAAGGCACAATACATACAAGCAACAAAGACGTTGTATGTACTCTTGGGGACGCCGCATGATACACTAGACTCGAGAGGGTACGGTAGGTAAGGGACAAGGGAGGGGTGCGCAGACCTCTTCCACTGCCCACAAACTCGTCTCTGCGCATCTGAATCATTGTACATCGTTAAGTCCATCGTTCACTTTTCCTCACGTTTTCCCCAACTGAAACACACGAGATCTGGCTATTTCCACCTCTCACACCCTCCCCGCCCTCCCCACACACCCACACACACGTGGCACATCTTCCTGCACCTCTCACTCACCTCGTCTATGACTTTGTCGTACATTTTGACGTATTTTCATGCTAAAACAAGGCTCGAGATAGGTTGGCAAGCACATGTTGTTGTTGTCCGCCTGCAGTGTTGCCAACAGGGATGTTAATTTTTGCAGGCCACATTGTCGTACCGAGCCACCAGAATTATCATATTTTCAGATTGATTATCGTACAACCTTAGGTAAAATCATATAGTCAGTATATTACTTTATAATTTTAGTAAATAACTTGTAATTTACTTTAGTAAATAACTTGGTAATTTTACTCACCCCAGTTTGAATGTCGTAACATTGGATTTTTGATCTCGTATATTGAAAATAGACCCTAATTTACACATCTCGTATCATCGGATTCTCGTATATCAAATGCTCGTATAACGGGACCTCCCTGTACATTACTTATTGGTTTTCCCTAGTGAACTGAAGCAAGCGGCCTTGGAATTAATTCATAATAAGGAATCATGTCATTTAGGGCAAAGGAAGTCAATAAGTAAAGCAGAGGGATATTTTTATTGGCCCAACTTAAAAACGGATGTGAGAGAATATGTGAGGAACTGTTTAACCTGTCAACAGCATAAGGGTAGTCGTGGACTCCAACAACAATGGCAAGAATTACCATCAGTAAGTAGACCTCTAGAGAGGATAAGCATAGACATAACCGACATGGGAGCGGGAGCCCACGGATACCGCTATATATTAACTATAATATAATAGATCATTATAGTAGGTTTACTGTGTTTTATAAATTAAGAACTAGGATGACGGAGGAAGTATGTAAGAATTTTAGGGAATATATTAGTGTATTTGGAGCACCACATACCTTGTTGTTAGATAACGCTAAGGAATTTACGTCTCAGCAATTTAAAGAATTGTGTGATTCATGTGAAATACAGTTAGGATACACCACGCCTTATCATCCACAAGGTAATAGTATCTCTGAAAGGATGCACCGAACAATGAAAACAATTCTCTCAAACCTGTGCAAGGGTTATCCCAATAGATGGCCCAGTTATCTCTTAGAAACCCAAAGAGTGCTGAATAGTGCAGTGCATGAGACAATGGGTACCCAACCTTTCTATGCTTTCTTTTCCCGATACGCTCCAAGGTTGATTAGTGTGAAGTTAGCACAAATTGATTCAGAGGAGGAAACAGAAGTGGCACACAAAATCATCAGGAGAACAAATTTGGAAAGAGGTAGAAAATGGCAGGAGATAGCTAATGTGAAAAGGAAAAACGAAAGGTTGGAGAAAGGCGAATTGGCGTGGGTGAAAAGAGAACGCTTTGAGCCGGGCACCAACAGAAAACTCTCGGTTAAGTGGTTGGGACCGTACAAAATAGTGGAAGTATTGAGAGATGGTGGTGCATATGTGTTAGAAAATATATTTGAAGGTGTACGTGTACAGAGAGCGGCCGAACAAATTAAGCAATATATAGGACAGGATGGCTGGCTGTTGGAGCCAGCAGAAGTAGTAATAGTTGAGGAGGAACTTGAACAACCACCACCTAGAGAGAGGAGGCCAGTGAGGAGATACGTAGAGGAATGTTAATGACAGATGGTAGAAAGTCATCTCTAGTGAGAAAGAGATATTTTGATGAAAGTCACCTAGACCAACTTGTAAAGGTTAGGAGAATGGTTACATTAGAGGGTGTACATAGATTACACTATACACTAGACCCGCAAAGGATGTCATTAGACTCGAGGATGTACTTGGCTCTGAGCTTTGCTCGTTGGGTGATTGACGCAGGAGTGTATGCCTCAATAAGAAGGTGAGCCTTATCCCAAGTTACGGAAGGGTATGGAGAAAATCCGGTCGTGATTTCTCCCTACGTGCCTATGCCTAGGTTTAGTTGGGTAAAGGAATAACCATTACAGACTAGAGGGATGAGTCCAGTCGCGACTCTACAGGGAGGTCCTGTTATACGAGCATTCGATATACGAGAATCCGATGATATGAGATGTGTAAATTAGGGTCTATTTTCAATATACGAGATCGAAAATCCAATGTTACTACATTCAAACTGGGGTGAGTAAAATTACCAAGTTATTTACTAAAGTAAATTACAAGTTATTTACTAAAATTATGAACATTTACTGACTATATGATTTTACCTAAGGTTGTACGATAATCAATCTGAAAATAACGTGCAGACTGGCCAACGACTGCTCGAGACTGGTATTCGCAGAGGTAGGAAGTCTCCAGGCTCGCTTATTATTGTTTGGTATGCTATGAAATATCATTTCTCTAGGTGAATGTAGACATATGATTGCATTTGGATGGATATCATTCATATATATGAGAAAAGAGATGAAATACAAGCAAGGGACTCATCCACGTTTGGCAGCGCGGCCTTTGGCAGGAGCAGCAGCAGCATGAGCCAGCCCATGAAGCCCGTGAGGTGGATATCAACACCACTAGACCAAGGGAGATAGATGTCTTTGGTAATATTTAGTTGGGGAGCGAGAACCCCTTGAGGAATCCTATGATCCCTGGTGATATCCTATGGTGCTATCACAGGCGTGGGAGCTGACTGTCTTCTTCAGGAAGGCACAGGTGAGGCGGATGACGGCGGGTTTTTACTCAAAAGTTTTGAGTGGCGGCTGGCCGCTGGAGCCGCCACCTCCTCTGCCACTGTAGGTTTGGGCAGGCTTAAACGTCTTAATACTCATTATTATACAACTTAGTGATTATGGTGAGATGTTATATACACGTGTCATTATCTAAATCAATGTAGCACCGTGTGTCACCTTAAATAAGGGTGATTTAAAGATGTTATGATGAGGTGACTGCTGGGGCAGTGAGTGACGGAGAAATTCTTGCCGCAGCCCCACCGCCCCATAACACAAATATTCACTATTTCAACCCACATACACACCTTCTAACACCAAAACACTAGCATCACAGGCTTTTTACTTATATATCTTACTATCTGATACATTAAACCTCCTTAAAAAGCAAGCATTCCGAATAAAACGAGAATTAGTTTGAGATGACGGGGACAGAGGGCGGAGAGGCAGTCTGGCATGCCATTCTTGCCCGGAAATATGTCTCGCTGACTTGTGATTGGTCGAGAAGTTTTAAAAACAGTTTGTCATTGGCTGGTGACTGATGATGAGCTTGATGACATCATTTATGTTTTATGTTTAATTAATGTGCAGTTATGTTATTTTGTTTGCTATTTTCTCTTTCAGAATGGTTTTTCTACAGAATAGGTAGTACAGTGTAGGTAATATAGACGCCGTGTGTTTGTTGTGTTTGCTATAGTTTATTTTAGCTTGAAAAACATGTCTTTTTTTTTTTTTTTTTTTTTTAAATTGATGGGGTCCTGGAACCAAACCTATATTTTACCATTAGTTATGTGTTTCGTTATACGAGATTTCGCTTTACGAGTATGCCAGGTGGAACCTAACTGCTCGTATCTTCGGGACCTCCCTGTATATGGCTTCGGCCTAAGTAAGTAAGAGATGAAGTGAGAAAGTGAAGTAAAGTCATTACATTGATTATGTATCCCCAAACTGGTTAAATCTGCTCTTGGTGAGGGAGGTGAAGAAATTAAGAACGTAATACCACTTAATTATTGTTTTTGTAAAGTTCATTTGAGAATTGTAATGTCCAACTTAAGTATTTTTTTGTGTGGATGGATAGAAGACCCATATGTGAATTTAAAAGGAGAGGAGTCATGATATGTTGTTGTATACATGTTACTGTTTTCTTGTTATACTTAGCTAGATATCTGGTAGGATGTGTGATGAAGGACAGAGGAACAAGAATTTTTTTTTGGGGGGGGGGAAGAAGCCATGTAACGCAAGAAAATGGGTTAATACTGTGACTCACGATTGACAAAAAGTTTACATTGAGTGGTGAGAGTAAAGTAATACATATATAGCTAGTTATTAATTGCTCACAATTTTTCTTCACTCCTCAGTCCCTAATCATTTAGATATAGGTTTCCGGCAATATTTTATACCCGTGGTCGCTAGTGAAGTCACGGCAAGAAGGCGAGGCAGGGAAAAAGTACACGCGCTCTCTCTCTCTCTCTCTTGCCAACCCTTGTCGAGACAACACGCTCGGAGATTAAATTACATGACTTGTAATTGGGGTTATGTGTATATTCAGGGTCTGATGCTGGGAACAGTGAGCTGAGCTGAGCTGAGTGGGTGGTTGATCCCCTGAGGGACCCACGACCCACGTGTATGCTGATGGCGATGCTTGTGTGTTGCTGAGCTGTGCGGAGTTGGTGACCCGCTGAGACACCAGTATATAGAGCTAAGGCCCTATAGTAGCTCCATTAGAGTTTTTGATAGATAGATATAGTACCTAGTAATGCAAGAGTAGGAACCTTTTTTGTGTGTTAAGCCCGGAGGAGTAATCAGGCGTTTTGTTCAACTATATTCTGTGAAGTATAGTTTCTGTGGGAAACCATTAGCCATTTAGAGCTGGGATGTGATTACTGTTCGAGTATAAAGAAACCCTGTTAACGAGTCATTTATTAAGTCCCAGTTATCCTCATATATTCTCTAAATCTTTAAAAAAAATGCCACTTATTGTGGGTGGTGGCAGCATAATCGCCAGGTTTGTGGAGCCCTTCAAATTAACATCTAGCCATAAGGGGGGGCGCTACACATGGTATGCCTTCAAAAGTCACACTGTGTACTTAAAAGATCTTACCATGAGAGATCGGCTGTTGACCTTTATTGAGTCAACTTCAGACCCATTTGCAGTTCAAATCCGGTATCATCGAACATGTTGGGTAAAGTACATATCAGCCACCTCAGATACAGGAAAAGATGATCCCAATCTTCATCTGCAGCATGTGCATTTATCAGAAGTGAAAGAGATGTGGTTCAAACATATTCGAAATGTTGTGCTGGAGCAGCATGAACTTCGCACATTACAGAGCCTTCTTCAAGATTATATTCAGATGCTGCGTAATTTTGGAATGAATGTTGGAGTGGTGAAATCATGCACCATCAAAACTATGATACAGGAAGAATTTCACGATCGCATAGGCTTTCATGAACGATACCAGAAGAACCACAGTGCATTGGTTTATGATTCCTATTCTGGGGGTAGTTATGCAGAAGCTGCTATCAACTGCTGGGGTGTAACTGACGACCAACTGATTTCGACCGTAGCACAACGGATCAATGCACATGCATCACAGGCACAAGTGATGTCATGGCCACCTCATGTCGATGAATTGGTGGACGAGGAGGACTCGGACGAGCTCTTGTACAAATTTGTAACCTTGTTGAAGAAGCCAAAGGCTGGTGAAGACCAAAAAGACCCGGCAGTTCTGGCACTGACATCTCTGCTAACTTCATACATAAGGGGGAAACGAACATCATTCACGGTGAAGCTGGCAGTGACGCTACATGGCCTGACTCGAAGTCGAGAAATAATTGACTTGATGCATAAGTTTTCTCTTGGAATCAGCTACAAGGATGTTCTGAATCTTTATGATGCGTGGGCCAAGTTTGACATCGAAACAAATAGAGCATGTCCTGATGAGCTTGCCATAGGCCAACCAGGTACAGCAGTTATGGACAATGATGACTTCAAAGACGATACTCTGACTAGAGCAAACACATCTCATCGAACCAATGTCATGTTTGTCCAGCCACAAAATTTGGTGGAGACTTCTGCTGTTTCACGTCAATCTCTGAGCATTCCCACAGCCGACGATATGAAAGCCCTGTGTGCTTCTCAACATCTTGTACAGCCATACAAAACAGTTCAACGTGGTACACCAAGCAAAAGACTAGCAGCCAATATAGACGCCCCATATGACACAAATATGCAGCGTAAGAGAAGCCTTATTCATGTATTGGCACGTCTTGATATGAATATGAAGCCCAGAGTAGTTTCTGAACAAACCGTGGGTGCCTTTGCAGGATTCCAAGCCTCTGTTCAGCCTTCAGTGGTGAAGAGCAAACTCTATTATTTCCTGACATTCCCAAATCCACCACATAAATCAGTGGTTCATGAAGTGATGAAGAGATTAGTACTTGTAGCCATAGCCAAGAACATGCCAATCATACAGCTAGTTGGTGATCAGCCTGTGTACACACTCATTGTCCAGATTCGGTATGAACACCCAGACCAATTTAACATCATCTTACCTTGTATGGGGCCTATTCACATCCATTGCTCATTTATCTATGCCATTGACAAACACTTCCATGGATCAGGTTTGTCAGATGTTCTCGTCATGGCAGGAGTAATCACAGAAGGTTCTGTTGACCAGGCGTTAAGAGGCAAACACTACAAGAGAAGCATTCGATGTCTGCGCTTGATGTATGAAGCACTCATGCGGATTCATATTATACAGCCTGTGCTATGGTGCTTCTGTGCCTGAAGATGTCAAATGTCAACTGGTGATTTTGAGAGACCCATCATCATCTTCCAAGAGTGTGAAGATGAAAGCTGGTTGGCTTAAAATCCTCAAAAATGAGAAGATGTTGCTCACTAATTCAAGAAATGTTAACTCCGTCAACCAAGTCAGATCATCTCTACATACCATGGCACAGAGTACCCTGTCAAAACAGCAACACAGTGAAAACACAAAAACACGTTTGAAGCTGGATGAGCAGGCGGTACAGGATATTGATAGCTGCAGCACTGAATTTTCCTGTGACCCATTCAACACAGACAATCCTAATCTGAGATCTCTTCAATCTGGTGTTCTGGCTTCTACTGCACTTGTTGATGACTTCGAGTCTGCTCATCACGATGGTGAAGATCTGTTCAGGATATTTGCAATGACCGCATGTTGAGTGACAATACAGGGAGGTCCCGTTATATGAGCATTCGATATACGAGAATCCGATGATATGAGATGTGTAAATTAGGGTCTATTTTCAATATACGAGATCAAAAATCCAATGTTACGACATTCAAACTGGGGTGAGTAAAATTACCAAGTTATTTACTAAAGTAAATTACAAGTTATTTACTAAAATTATAAACATTTACTGACTATATGATTTTACCTAAGGTTGTACGATAATCAATCTGAAAATAACGTGCAGACTGGCCAACGACTGCTCGAGACTGGTATTAGCAGAGGTAGGAAGTCTCCAGGCTCGCTTATTATTGTTTGGTATGCTATGAAATATAATTTCCTAGGTGAATGTGACATATGAATGCATTGGATGGATATCACATATATATGAGTAAAAAGAGATGAAATACAAGCAAGGGACTCATCCACGTTTGGCAGCGCGGCCTTTGGCAGCAGCAGCAGCAGCATGAGCCGCCCATATGAAGCCCGTGAGGTGGATATCAACACCATAGACCAAGGGAGATAGATGTCTTTGGTAATATTTAGTAGGGGAGCGAGAACCCCTTGAGGAATCCTATGATCCCTGGTGATGTCCTATGGTGCTATCACAGGCGTGGGAGCTGACTGTCTTCAGGAAGGCACAGGTGAGGCAGATGACGGCGGCTTTTTACTCAAAAGTTTTGAGTGGCGGCGCCGCTGGAGCCGTCACCTCCTCCGCCACGGTAGGTTTGGCAGGATTAAACGTCTTATTACTCGTTATCATACAACTTAGTGATTATGGTGAGATGTTATATACACGTGTCATTATCTATATCAATGTAGCACCATGTTTCACCTTAAATAAGGGTGATTTAAAGATGTTATGATGGAGGTGACTGCTGGCGGGGCAGTGAGTGACGGAGAAATTCTTGCCGCCGGGCCTCCCCATATCACAAATATTCACTATTTCAACCCACATACACACCTTCTACCACCAAAACACTAGCAACACAGGCTCCTTACTTATATATCTTACTATCTGATACATTAAAATTCCTTAAAACGCAAGCATTCCAAATAAAACGAGAATTAGTTTGAGATGACGGTGACAAGGCGGAGAGAGGCAATCTGGCATGCCATTCTTGCCCGGAAATATGTCTCGCTGACTTGTGATTGGTCGAGAAGTTTTAAAAACAGTTTATCATTGGCTGGTGACTGATGATGAGCTTGATGACATCATTTATGTTTTATGTTTAATTAATGTGCAGTTATGCTATTTTGTGTGCTATTTTCTCTTTCAGAATGGTTTTTCTACAGAATAGGTAGTACAGTGTGGGTAATATAGACGCTGTGTGTTTGTTGTGTTTGCTATAGTTTATTTTAGCTTGAAAAACATGTCTTTTTTTTTTTTTTTTTTTTTTTAATTGATGGGGTCCTGGAACTAAACCTATACTTTACCATTAGTTATGTGTTTCGTTATACGAGATTTCGCTTTACGAGTATGCCAGGTGGAACCTAACTGCTCGTATCTTCGGGACCTCCCTGTATACCATTTTACTCTACAGTGCACAGAAACTCACGACGGAACTTCAGTAATCCACCACCTGTCATCATAGGTGACAATACTGACAAGGTTACCAAATCAGAGGCCATGGAGAACAAGGCAATGGCATCCATCATAGTACTAGCAGAAGCACACGACGACAAGTTTAACCTCATTAACGTGATGGAATATCGAGTGACAGATGAATGTTTGCCCATATACAACGTTAACGGGACAATGAGAAAGACCCAAAAGTCCAAATTGGTGGATAAATTATATATGGAGACCTTGGATTCCAAGGAGTACATTGCTATAGTTGATATGGGATTCATATGGCATCTGGCAACCCCATCATTTGAGGACCGTGAACAATCAGATGGTACTAGCTTCACATGGCGGGATTATGCTTCCAAGATGTTGTCCATAATAATGTCTAGACACAAAAATGCTTCAAAGATTGTTGGTGAATGACCGCTATGACTTGCCATTTACCATCAAAGACAGTGAACGAAATCTTCGCTCTAGTAATATTGAAGGCTCTAAGAACATCTTCATCCGGCCTTTAGACAAATTTCCCTCAGCGAGAGCTTTCCAGGATTTTTTGCACAATCCAGCTAATAAACAACGCTTGCAGTCATAACTCCAAGATGAGATCCGTCTAAGGTGCTGTGAACATCCCAATGTCCAGTTTGTATATTCAGTGAGTCCAAAGTGTTGGAATTTATCCACAGGAGACAGAATTGGCAATTTTGAATGTGATCACATCGAAGCAGACACGATTCTCTTCTTTCTATATTCCCAAATCAGAAGATCAGGCATTGATACTGATGTTGTCATTGATGCTGAAGATACAGACGTTTTAGTTTTGTCTGCATATGTTGCCCATACAATAGATGGAGTGTTAGCAGTCAAGAGGAAGAAGAACATCATAGATTGTAAAAAACTATGCTCCAAAGAGGTAGCAGAGATTACAATGTAATTGAGATGTTCAATTACATATTCACAGCGGATCAGACACCACAACTGCCTTTTTTGGCCACGGGAAAGCATACATTTTTACCAAGGGAATCTCAGATGATGCACGTGTCTGCTGTGTTGTTTTGGAAAGTCATTGCCGGTCACACGGGTCTGTTCTAAACGACATGGCAATATTCACCTTAAGATACATCTTAATGACAAGGTGAGCAAATCTATGGGTGAAGCAAGGGCACGAAAATGGAACCAGATGAAGAGAAAATCAAACACGGGAGACTTCCACCAGATAGAGATTCACATGACCTGAAGGTAAAAGAGGAAATTATCAAACACACATGCTTTTAAATTTATCATAAGGTAGACCCTTTCCCCTCCGTCTCCACTTCACATGGATGGGCTTTTGAGAATGGCTTGTGTAAGCCAGTGCGATACACAAGACCAGCACTACCAATGCATTTGAAGGATGTCGTTCAACTTCAAGACCTAACACCAGGAGATACTGATTCAGGAGAGAGTGATTCATATGATGAAGACAAGGATAATGACATTGATGTATAATATTGCCCATTCATGTTATCCATAATTGTCAGTTAAATAGTTTTGAAAAGGTTGTGGATTTGCCTGATTTATCTGAAATATGTAATGAGTTAGGGTAAATCAATAATTGTTTTCAATTTTGATTAAACAAATTAATCATGAATTAGCATTGGAAAAACCTTGGTCTGAAAAACCTATTGTTTACACCTTAGAAAACATCGGCAATATACACATACTAATAGAACAAATTCAAATTGTGTATCAGCCATATCGTGTTACTTGGAGTTCTTGTAACACGTTTTGAGATGAATTGGGCTACATCTTTTTTCAGTAACATTAACTTGAGTTATAATCCAGTGATAAAAAGCTTCATGTGATTAGTGGCCAATAAGCATGATACGGTTTTCGAAAATGATGAATATTAAAATGTTTTGTCTTAATTTTTTAATAAAATAATAAATTACAATGACTTTTTGTCCACAAATCCACTCTATGAGATCTTTATTGCTTTCCTTGACCTAAAAAACATACATTTAGACACCAAGAACATATTAATAGCTATTAAATGAGTGAAGATATGACAAATCTAGTTTTCACGGCGGCCATCTTGGATTTTTCCCCCTGGCGGAGTTAGCCCGCACTTTTGCGAGGGACATGGGGGCTTATTTAGTTCAGTATCCTCAAGTCATTTAAAAACCATCTTCAAACCTTGATCAGGAGAAATTGGTCACGGGCTCAATGGTAGGGTCCTCTACTATATCAAATACCTTTTTCAGATCTAGATATACACAGTCTGCCCATCCATCTCTTTCTTGTGTTGTATCAATTACTCTTGAGTAAAAGCTTATTAAGTTGGTCACACAGGATCTCTTTTTCCTAAAACCATACTGCCGGTCTGTTATTATACCTTCTTTTTCTACGTATTCCGTCCATTGCTTCTTTATTATTTTCTCACATACCTAGCATACTGTGCTAGTTAATGACACTGGTCATAGACCACTATATCTCTGGACTGTTCATGCGACAATGTTTTGAAATTGCAAGCTGCATAGAGGCCTGCGGCCTGCCCGACAAAAAGATATAGTGGTCTATGGACTATCATATAGACTGGTTTATCAGTATATATGATATACTGTAATATTTGTAAATGTTTGTTCTATAATATTATCAAATAAAAAACAGTAAAACACGCTAAAGAAATGCCATTACGAGACTGAAGAAATATGCATGAACTTAATATTCACTTCAACTCTTCGCCATTTAAAACTTTGCGAGTCAACTTTTATCATGAAGGGTATCAATAGAAGCGCAATTTTATTAGCTTTCAATTGATATATTTCGTTATCTGATAAATGAATTAGAACCATGCATAAATTAGCGTTAAATAAATAAATAAAATCATCAATCGGGTAATTTTCCCGATTGATGATGTTATTTATTTACTTATATATTTTGTTTTCTGATAAATGAATTAGCACCATGTATAAATTAGTGTTAACTAAATAAATAACCTCATCAATCGGGAAAATTACCCGATTGATGATTTTATTTATTTAGTTAACGCTAATTTATGCATGGTGGTAATTCATTTATCAGAAAACGAAATACATCAATGGAAAGCTAATAAAATTGCACTTCCATTGATACCCTTCATGATAAAAGTTGACTCGCAAAGTTTTAAATGGCGAAGAGTTGAAGTGAATATTAAGTTCATGCATATTTCTTCAGAGTCTCGTAATGGCATTTCTTTACCGTGTTTTACTGTTTTTCATTTGATAATATTATGGAACAAACATTTACAAAGATTACAGTATATCATATATACTGATAAACCAGTCTATATGATCCGTATATATATATATTATATATATATATATATACAGGAAAATACCTTTTATCTGGATACCCAACAACCGGAATAACCCAATAACCGGAATTTGTGGCAGGTAAGTAAATAGTATTAAAAAATAAAATAGTAACGAAATATTTAACTTTTAATTTTGCCGCCGTAGACGTGAGCGCCACCTATCGCCACCTGTTTATTCCCGCCATAATGCGCCATGCGCTATGATAATTCAGTGTTTATCAGTCCGTGGGCAAGGTCAGTGCTACCCGACGACCGGAGTGGTATTTTGAGTCATCCCACATACCACCCAACACACACACACACCCACACATACCACCCAACACACCCACCCACACATACCACTCGTGTATGTGTGTGTATGTGGGTGTATGTGTGTGTGTGTGTGTTGGGTGGTATGTGTGGGTGTGTGTGTTGGGTGGTATGTGTGTGTGTGTGTGTTGGGTGGTATGTGTGGGTGTGTGTGTTGGGTGGTATGTGTGTGTGTGTGTGTTGGGTGGTATGTGTGTGTGTGTGTGTTAGGTGGTATGTGTGGGTGTGTGTGTTAGGTGGTATGTGTGTGTGTGTGTGTTGGGTGGTATGTGTGGGTGTGTGTGTTGGGTGGTATGTGTGTGTGTGTGTGTTGGGTGGTATGTGTGTGTGTTGGGTGGTATGTGTGTGTGTGTGTGTTGGGTGGTATGTGTGGGTGTGTGTGTTGGGTGGTATGTGTGTGTGTGTGTGTTGGGTGGTATGTGTGGGTGGGTGTCATACAATACAAACAATCATACAATATTATGTTTATTTTTAGTAAATGCATCTTTCGTAAGTATACTTACCCATTAACCGGACTTTTCCATTAACCGGCTACCCGGAAGTCCGGATATATCCGGATAAAAGGTATTTTCCTGTATGTATATATATATATATATATATATATATATATATATATATATATATATATATATATATATATATATATATATATATATATATATATATATATATATATATATATACCGTATTTGCCGGCGCATAAGACGCAGTTTTTTCCCTTAAAAAGGAATGCAAAGTTCAACCTGCGTCTAATGCGGCTGTATTAGCGTATGAGAGGTCGGGCAGAGAATGCAGAACAGCCAGTGGTGTATGGAGTTGGGGTCTGGAGTTATCTGTGTTGAGCAGTAGTCCACTGAGCACAAATTAGTAACTGTGTTATCAACAGTAATGCATAATACGTACTAAGAAAAGGTTGGAGTTTAAGAGAAAACATGAGCTGGAGCAGCAAGATAGCGATCGTTGCTGCCAAGATGGCCGTGTCAGATGTAAACATCATCCACCCCCCGCTGCTGCTCTCCATTGTAAAACGTCTGATATCTCAGGTCTGCCGCTTCACCTGGGATATTTCACTCGGCGACGCCCTCCGCGCACCCACCATGGGTCATTACCGCTCAGACTCCTCCTCGCACCCATGGAGTAGACAAACATCCCGCATATTAGATGTAGTCTTACCCGCATTCGACTCGGGCCACAAAAGTTGACACAACAGTTGGAAGGAGATGATAGAAGGGAGGCAGAAAATGGTGATGGAATTTTCGCTGGACTGAATATTGTCGATAAATGGAATAGTGAAACAATGAGCGTGTTAAAGTTTAATTTGAAGGAGTGTGAGCGGTGAGAGGGAGGTGTAGTATCTTGGGGATTCTTTTTATACACACAAGGATGGAGAAAGGGCGTCGTGGCTTTGTAGTTTATTTGACAGCGAGTCATTGTACAACGTGGGGACAAGAGGTGCGCGAAGTCTGTGTCTCTGTGTGTCCTATGGCTGCTTGAATTACCTGGCTGGTGCTGAAGTTGTGTCGGCGAGGACAAGTCAGGTCAGCGTCAGGTCACCCTCGGGCCTCTAATCCTGGTCCCAGACAGGGGGGTGGCCTAAGCCGATGCAGGTGTGTATGTGCGTGTGTGTGTTAGCGCCGCTACAGTGGTAAGCAGGATGGGATAAGAGACAGCATAGGCCTTTGTACCACCTCGACCCCTCAATCCTTACCCCTGTACCTCTACGGATAAGGAAACTGTATGAAAGAGTGCTAGTAAAAAGGCTGCAACGGTACCTGTAGACGGGACAAAGGTCTTCCACACGGTACACCAAGACCAAGACCATCCCGGCGCCACACCGTCCGCCTCAAGGCCGAATCACACCATACCATCATGGTGACAGGGCACCGTCTCATCACATCCATTACAATTTCTTACATTCAAACAAATAGACGTGTTACACTAAACGGTGCGCCGCCGTCACGGCTCCAATACATCACCGTCCTGTCACGTAACGGTTTCTGGGAAAGAATATTTTAACGTAATGAGACTGTGCCGTGCTGATAATTATAATTTTCTCAGGGCTTTATGTACCCAAAATAGTGTCTTTTAGAGTTCAACTCCTCTTCTTCATCCAACAGAAGTGCTATTAATGCAAATTTCTTCAACCATAGCCTCTGAGGCACCATACCATGTCTGCTTAGAGGGTGAGCAGGAACTGCCGAAAATGACGGAACCGTGACGAATAGTGTGAATACAAGGCACGGCTGACGGAACGCTGACGCGATTTCAGAGTGTGAACCAGCCTTCACCTACAGGTACCTTTCTGAAGAAGACTAATCAACCCTCGCGACTGTGATAGATTCATAGGTGTAAACCAGGGCAAATATCGTCGATCCCGACAACGGTGCCCTTCAACAATTACAACAATAACAAGGTAGAGATGGTTACCTTACAATGTTACCTAAATATCTTCGTGAATTTTTGTTATTGGACAACCACCGATTTCGAGGCCGAAACTTTAGTCCTCCTGAATAGTTTTGATGTGTTTTGAATTAATCTGGCTCTCGTTTTTGTCGGACATCAATGTTTGTTTACATGTGTGTGTGATGGAGGGGCAACCTCCCCCTCCATTCAATTATTAGTGTAATTCCATTATTATTCAATTGCGCCATGGGAAATGGGGCTCAAAATACTCATATTGAAGAAAGCTACACGATGATGTAGGTAAGAATCCTAGGACTTTTGAAAGCCCACTACCAAAATAATACCAATATTTATACTGCAAATTTTTCACAAAGTCTAAACACATAGCAGAAAAGCAACAAAGGCATACCTGCAACATTAAATCTAAGCTATATGTCATAGGTAGCAAATTATTAGAATATCAATTCGTGGGGGCATCCTGCAATATATTATGACCGATTTTGGTTACAGTCATTCCCTTGACATTTTAGCCAGTATAATTTTTCATTCACATTCACTGCACTGTGAATATTGTACTATGTAGGTACAGGCTCATAATCATTTGCTTTCCCCTACAAATGCTTTTTTTTTTTTAATAACTTATGATAAATTTACGAATTTATTTTTTCCCTCACAAACACCAATATCGTTTTTCTTCTCAAAACCTCCTTGTAAAATAGGGGTGCATCTTATGCGGAGGTGCGTCTTATGCGCCAGCAAATACGGTTTATGAATCCGAGCGGCCCTCCGACTTCAGGCCCTTGTGCAACAGGCCGATATTCCGTGCGCAGTCCAGATTTACAGTGGTCTATGCACTGGTCTATAATTTAGTGGTTCATCCTTCTTCCCATTTTTATATATTGGCACTATTGGCCGTTCTCTTCCACTCCTTTGGCACTTTTCCTGTTGTTAATGAGCACTCTATTATGTCATATACTGGTTCAACCAACTGCTTTCTGCACTCTTTTAAAACATAACTCGACACTCCGTCTGGTCCCATTGCTTCCCTCTCCTCCAATTCCTTCAACAATTCACAAACTTCCTCCTTCTCTATTTGTATTTTCCATTCCTTTCTGACTGTTTTCATTCCTTGCAGTTCATTTAATATTTATTTTTTTGTGAATACTTGCTGAGAGTTTTTATTTAGAATTTCACTCATTATTTTTAGATCTTCATATTACCTTCCTTCAGTCTCTCCACCTTGTCCTTATGCTTGATTCTTCCATTGATAAATCTGTAGAACAGTTTGGGTTCTTCCTTACACTTTTCAACTATATCCTTCTCATAACTCTTCTCTTCCTCTCTCCTATGTACACATATTCATTTCTTGCTAATTTATAGTCTTCTTTATTTTTTTTTGTCCAATTTTTCTTTACTTTTTTCCATGACTCATCCCTTGTTCTCTTTGCCCTCTCACATCTTCCATTAAACCATTCTTTCTTTCCCTTTTCTCTTGGTGTATATAGTGGTACGTGTTTTTCAACTCCTTGCTCATATATGCTCAGAAAAATGTTGTATTTCGCTTGCACATTGGTCACTCCTTTCATTTCTTCCCAATCAATTTCTCCAGAGTATTTTTTCAGTTCTTCCACGTTAGTTTTTTCAAAGTCTCTTCTGCTCCTTTTGTAGAATTCATCTTCCTCCTTTATTTCTTGTTTCGTCTCTATTTCTAGGATTAAATGGTCACTTTTTCCAATGGGTCACCCATAATTAATCTCATTTGCTAGGTCTATACCTTTTGTTAACACTAGGTCAAGTCTTGCTGGTTCGTCATCTCCCCTATATCTTGTGTTTTCTGTCACCCATTGAGTCATCGTGTTTTCCATTGTCAGTTTCAACAATCTATCTCCCCAGGTATTTTCATTTCCTCCTTCAAATATCTCCCATTTGACTTCCTTGCAGTTAAAATCTCCAACCAGCAGTATCTTTTTTCTATTCTTGATTATTTTGTTTAAGTACTTCAAGGTGTCTTCTTATACTTTCTCATGTTCTTCCTTGTTGCAGGTATTTGATCTGGGTGGTACATAGGTTGCCACTATTGTCTGTGTTTCTCTATTTCTGACTTCTATTTGTACACTCACTATTGCAGCTCTTCCTTCTCCATACTCCACTTTTCTTACCTTCACCCCTAATTTTGTCAGTATCATCTCCAACACCTAACCTCTTCTACCATTTCTGTCCCTTCTCCACATGTTATATTTGCTGCTTAGTATCACTTGATCTTCCTTTACTAATTTTTTTTCTGTTAAACACACTACGTCTGGATCTTTGTTTAATAAGTAATTTTTTAGTTCTAGCCTTCTTGGTATAATTCCAACTATATTTCTATACATCAGTTTCTTTTCTTTTTTTGCATCATTTTTCCCCAACCCATTTTCCTTTAATCTTTTTCTGTATATACCACTTTCTCACTCTTTCGGTCAGAACCCTAAAAAAAAAGTTGCTTTTTCTTCCTCCGTTCTTTCATAATTTTTCTGTTTTACTTCTTGGATTTAGAGTGCTCCCCAAGGGATGCTCGTAGCCCTAAAACACCACCAACAACAATAGGCATATTGTTGCTTACCTCAAATCGAATTGGGATTATTTACAGAGGGCGAGGGGTTCCGTGCCATAAGCCTGGCTTGACTCTCCCTTGCGTGCTTCGCCACTCGCCAGAATGCCCCGGCTGGTCTGGGCTCGCCCGCTCACAGCTGATAACTTGTAAACAAAACCACATCAAAGAAAGTGTACCGTAGAATGAAAGCTATCAATAAATTACGATAACTGACGATATTGTGAATGGATCACAACATATATCCTTCACATGAAAGTTTTTTTGGTAATAATGGACGAGAACTGCGCGGTCTCTACCGCCGTTCCCCACCTCATGCCACTCTCACCTAACCTCCGTGGTGACACGCCGCCGCCGTGCCCCACCTCACCCCATACCAGGGACACAACCTTCGTTCTGTACAATATTTCGGAGCTCTATATGAGAACTACTCAGATTTGCCCTAATTTGATGGCGGAATTGTTCTATATTATCACATTCGTTCCTAACGAATATGTTGGAATAACATTTTAGGTCGTTCGTTCTATAAGGGAGACGTTCTATGCGAACACGTCCTATGCGGGACCCTAGTACAGTAAAACCTCTCATATTTGGACTAATTGGACCAAGGAGTGGTCCGAGTAATGCAAGGATCCGAATAATGGGGGGATATGTAAGAAGAAACAAAAAAAATCTAGTTGAATATAGAAAATTTCTAAGTCATGCAAATATCAATAAACATATAGTGGTGTGGGAGAGCGGGTGGTAGCTAGAGATACCACCTCCGTTGCTGGATCTGGACCCAAGGCTCAATGGCCTCAGATCACTCGCCAATACAACATTTGGACACAACAAAGAAACCACAATTACAGTTTACAAAGTATATGGTCAGTGATGGATCATAAAAGTTCTGCCTGGTTGCTTGGGCCTCTAACCTCACTGACTCACATCATGACACCCTACCTACCCCTAAAAAAGAAGGAAAAAAATAAAAGAAAAAAAAGTTTCAAAAAAGAGGAGGAGGAGGTTCGAATAATGTCGAAGTCCGAATAATGCGGTGTCTGAATACGAGAGGTTTTACTGTATATATACATAGAGTGGTGCACCAAGTTTCGCGCCCAATTGAGACCGTGTAATCAGCACAAAACTATGTGCATTGGACTTTGGGGAAACAGGCTAATCGGGACCCAGAATGGTATAATTTCGGTATTGGGCACTTAAAAACTAACTAATTTAACTAACATCATCATGTAAATCTTTTTATCCTGCGTACTTTCATCCCCTATAACCCATGGCGCTATTGAATATTAATGGCGATATAAATACCCCCTAAATTGTAAAGTTATTTCGGCAAGATAGGGTTAAGTTATGTTAAATCAAAGTTGGTTAGGTTAGGTTAGACGTGTTGTTTGCTGTATCAATCAATCATTGGGGGCATACGCCGGGGGGCGTGTCGACTCGCCCACCCTACGATGCCACTTCCGGGGGTCACCACGCGCGATTCCCCATGCAGGCTCCTTTCCCATACCAAGCAGCTCTCGACAAGAAACATCAACTTATCCCAGCCACGAGCCTTGTGGGCGCCCCCTTGGCCTCCTCTACGCTGGATTGTCTCTTACAGATACAACCCGATGGGAAGGATCGGTTTCAGGATAGCGTGCCACATGCCCATTTAGCCGAAGTTGGCGCTGACGGACTATGCAGGTAAAAGGCCTCGATTCAGTCTCACGGTGCAATGGTTGATTTGACACATAATCATCCCAGCGATACCCCATGCTTCTGCAAAGACATTTATTACCAAAGGCATCAATTTTTCTCTTCAAGTCGCTATTTAGTGTCCATGTCTCACAACCATAGAGTAAGACAGGGATCACAAGCGACTTGAAGATCCGGATCTGAAACAAATGTTATCGCATACTTCAACTAACATCTTCAATGTCTTACTAAAGGTAAATCATATTTATTTGCTTAATTATCTATAGCTATCTTGTGTTGTGGTGTATAGCCCCTCCGTACCATTATTTAAGAACTATTTTGCGATGTGTAGTGTTTTACTGCCTATAACATAAATTTTTCGCATTTGTCCGAATTTTTCTGAAATTTGGCTGGAACATGAAAAAAGTTTGGCCGATTTGGCCGTGAGTTTGGGGGAAACTGGCCGTCAACTCTTGTCGAGCACCTGACAACCCTATCCTACACCTCCACGGTGTAGAAGATGGTGATGTGACTGAACCTCCGGGACGGAACGCTCGCTCCACGTCCTGCAGGAAAGGAGGAAGCTCCTCCACGTCCTCCACGACAGTCACACACATCACGTCCTCCTCGTCGTGATTCACGGACACATCCTCCTGCTGCTCGTCGTGTTCCCAATTTCCACAACCACAAAACCCGGCCACCAGGCACGCCATCACCACGTCCTACGGTGCTCAGTAGCTGAAGGGTGTGACGCCGTACTCCAGCAGGAAGGCGTTGCCCAAAGCGGCCTCTGGGCTCCTGACCTGCGTCTTGTAGAGGACGCCGAGGAAACGTTGGCTTTTGAGGCTGCTGATGGAGGTCGTCACCCCGGGTGACAAGGTAGGCCAGCCAGCAGGACAGCACAATCTCCACGACGTATGGGCACGGCCACGACAAGGCCACCAGCAGGACAAGCAGCAGCACGCCCAGCACCTCCCCGGCCTCAGGTCCCACCCGTGCCCTGGGGATCGGCGGACTCCTTCACCTCCACGCTCACCTTAACCTGCACAGTGCCAGCGCCGTATATCTACGGCGGCGGGTAGTTGCTCGCTCTGTGCCAGCGGCGCATATATACGGCGGTGATTTAAAGAAATTGCAGTTGCCATATTTTGAATGGGAGGCTTTTCATACTTTGTCAGGGCACTTTTCATATCTTTACCCTTCCCCGACTATCACCCCCCAACCAAGGCTGTGGTCACGTTGAGGGTACGCATCTAATACACATACCGTATATGGCGGCGTACAAGTCGACTCTTTGAGCCTGTAAAAATCTCTCCATAACTAGGGGTCGACTTATACGGCAAGGATAAAATGCGAACCTTTACCACCGAGTGCCAAACAAGTGGAACAGCATTACTAACAATCGCTGTACACCAACTACCGTAGCTCCAGTCAGACAACTACAATATGCGCCACTTCCAGAGCAGTAGCGATAACTGGAGAAGTCGTTTAGCGGCAGTTCCACCCACAGCTGTTATTAACAGCTGATGGAAACAGCTGATACACAAAGTGTAAACACTAGCGAATGCAAATAGCAGAGGACACTGGTAAGTGCAGTCCAGTCTTAGGTATTACCGTGTTTTACTATAATATACAGTATGTGGCGGTACTATCAGGAGACTATGGCATTTTTCAAGTGAAAACAAGAGGCGGACCTATAGTAAAGATTCATATCTTCATATAAGTGGTGTGGTGTTATATGTTTTTGCGACAGGTTACCATATACCGTACCGTAGCCTCTCCACATTCAAGCTTTGGCCTACAAGTAGCCTACTGTATTTTTGGGGCCAACTTATACGGCAAGTATAGGCCTAACTCGTAATCTTGAGCTAATAATCTTGGGGTCGACTTGTACGCCTGGTCGACTTATACGCTGCCATTTACGGTATAATATAACACGTATAATAAAAGTCGCCTTACAAGAGAATAAGGTGCCTAAAACTGTATGTATATATATGTGTTCTCTACTTATAGTTATTTATTTTTACAATATCCGCTGAAAAGCAACAATTTACGCACGTTTACAATGAAATATTTTTGTGCGTCAAAACACAAAACCTTTGAATTTGCGTACACGTAACTCGGTTCGTAGTCTCGCACAACCACTCATAACTCGTACCAGACCTCTATGCACTCCAGTCTCCTGGAACCCATGCCCTCAGCCTCCTTCGTGCCCTATAACCACATTTCACGGACCTCCAAATTTGGCTCAGCGAGTTCCCTTGAGCTGGTGCCTAAAATTCTGGTGCCTAAAAATCATGGAAATAATGAGAGGCAAGTCCCAATATGTATTAATTATGTGTTTTCGAATCATTCTACACACTTTCCAGCAAAAAAAGAATATTCCAAATTTGCCCAGCACCACGGGTAAGTTTTTGTGAAAAATGCTTGGCACTTTAAGGGTTAAGGTGAGCAAGGGAAAATTAAGTTTTTTATCCGGATATATCCATATTCCTTTGCCCCAATTCCTGCAACAATTCATAAACTCCTTCTTTCCTTCTTTATATTTTTCATTCCTTCAGGACCTTTTCCATTCCTTGTGGTTCGCTAAATTTTGATTATTGGGTGAATACTTACTGGAAATTTTTATTCAAAATCTCACTCATTATATTTGGATCTTCATAGATTTCATTTTCTTCTTTCATGCTTTCTACTTTGTCCTCATCCTTAATCCTTCCATTGATAAAGCTGTAGAATGATTTAGTTTTTTCCTTACACTTTTCAACTATATCCTTCTCATACCTCTTCTCTTCCTCCCTTCTTATGCACACATATTCATTTCTTGCTAATCTATATTCTTCTTTATTTCTTTGAGACCGATTTCTCTTCATTCTTCTCCATGCCTCATCCCTTATTCTCTTTGCTCTTTCATATCTTCCATTAAACCATTCCTGTTTTCCTTTTTCTCTTGGTATATATAATGGGACATGTTTTTCAGCTCTTTTCTCATATATGCCCAGAAAAAAAAAAAAAAATTCTTGCACATCATTCACTTTTCATTTGTCCCCATCCAGTTTCTTAAAAAAAAAAATCAGTTCCTCCATGTTAGTTTTTCATTTATTCTGCTCCTCTTGTACGATTCATCTTCCTTCTTTACATCCTTTTCGACCTCTCCATTTCTAAAATTACATGGTCACTTTTTTCCATGGGCCACTTATCTCCTTCGCTAGGTCCATACCTTTTGTTAACACTAAGTCAAGGCTTGTTGGTTCATCATTTCCCCTATATCTTGCATTTTCTGTCACTCACTGATTCATCATGTTTTCCATTGTCAGCTTCAACAATCTATCCATCCAAGCATTTTCATTTCCTCCCTGAAATGTCTCAAATTTTACTTCCTTGCAGTTAAAATTTCCAACCAATAGTACCTTTTTACTACTCTTGATTATTTTATTTAAATACTTCAAGGTATCCTCTAACCCTTTCTAATGTTCTTCCTTACTCCATGTATTTGTCCTGGGTTGTACATAGGTTGTCACTACAGTCTGTGTTTCTCAATATTTGACTTCTATTTGCACACTCACTATTTCAGCTCTTCCTTCTCCATATTCCACTATATTTTTATTTCACCCCTAACTTTGTCATTATCATAACTCCACCACCTCTTTTACCACTTCTGTCCCTTCTCCACATGTTGGAGTTATTACTAATCACCACTTGGTTTTCTTCTATCAATCTAGTTTTCCACTAGACACACCAAGTCTGCATCTATATTTAATAAATAATATATCTCAGTTTCAGCCTTCTTGATATAATCCTATCTGTGTTCGTGTACACAGGAGGATGTTCGTGTACATCACTTCCATTCCATTTTTATAAAATGTTTCCTCACACCATTTCCCTTAAATCTATTTTCTTTATAGACCACTTTCTCACACTTTCATCTAATACTCTAAAAAAAAAAAAATATTGCTATCTCTTCCTCCGTTTTTTCTAAATTTTTCTGCCTTACTTCCTCTTTCATTTCCTTAAACTTTTTTCCTTTCCTTTTCATTCATCGCTTTTATTTACATACACCTCCCTGTAACCATCCATTGACTTCAGCCTAAAAGCTCATGCCAGAATCTCTTCGGTTGCAGTCTGTGATTAAAATTTTAGGTTTATTGGTCTCTTCCTTCTGCATAAGGTCCCAGTATTACTACTTCTTCCACTTCATCTACAAGTCTCGTCTCTTCCTCTTCTTTATCTAACATATCTTTTACTGTCTTTATTATTTCTCTGTCTTCATATTTTCAACAAGATGTTCTTCTCCTTCAAACCAAAAATAAACACTTTTTTCTTTTCTGCTGCATCTCTTACTAAATTCTCATTATGCTTTAAAACTTTCACTACGTCTTTTAACTTGTTCCATCTTTTGATGATCCATAACTTCTTGAAAATTAACTTTGGCGTGCTCATTTTCTTCTTTCCAGTTATTCACCTCTTCTTTCATCAAAGTTTCCACTTGTTCCTTAACCTTTTTTCGACATTTTCTAATTTTGCTATTAGCTCACTATTTTCCTTTTTCAGTTTCTCATTTCTTTTTTCAACTCTTTATTTTACCTTGTTCTTTGTCTTTCCATACTTTTCATTTCCTCTAGTTAACTCTCAATCCTTCTATCTCATCATATCTCCCTTTCATCCTTTCAAGAATACCTTGCATTGATTTAAACTCCTCCATCAGTCTCCTAAGGTCCCACCTTGTTTTGCCTCCATCCACTTTCACTTTACTCAGTCTGTCCTTTAACTTCCCTATACGTTATTCCTTTACCTCCTTATCGCTGAAGCCAGAAAAATCTAGTTGAGTTCGGTTTGGCAGACGTAGAGACCACACCCACTCAGACTCTGTAATGATGCATATTATATGCTCCTGGGTAGTTGTTGTCCAATCTTCTAGCCACTTCAACTTCTTCACTGTAAATCGCCGATAAATAACAATTTGTCTGGGAGCTTCCTGGATCATTGTTTACATATCGGCGTCGGCAGAATGTGTGTGTAGTGTGTACCTTGCTACAAAATGCCAAATCTGGTCAACACATCGCACCCATAGAAGGTGAACAGGCATTGGATATGAAGAAAATAAATCAATAAAAAAACAAAATAAATATTTGGACACATTAATAAAAATAATAATAAGCTGGTGCACCTAGTTTCACGTCATCTCGATTCGCAGATACGAGGTTTACCAGTACCTCCAAATATTCCTATTTTAAGTTTCGCACACCATGAAGTTTCGGGGTCTCAACTTCAATTACTCTTCCTCTGTTTTTCAGTGGAATACTCTTGTTTATCAGCAGTCCCGCTATCTCTCTCCACTTCATCCATGTAGTTGCTACTCGCGTTCTTACTGCTCTCTCCACTCCACCCTCGCTATCTAACATGTCACCAAGATAACAAAACTGTTTCACTACTTCTATTATATCACCAAACACTTCTATAGTTTCTTCCTCTCTGGCGGTTCCCCTCCGTAGATGCTCCTCACACATGCTGGACAGCAGAAATCTACCTCCCTATTCAGGTTTCCTAGTCCCGAACATCTGTTATGGCACCACTTGTCACATTCCTTGCAACGAATAGAGTTTACTCCTACTCCACTACCGCACACTCCACAGGGAAACCTTTCCACTTGTATATTTTGCTTTATTTTCTTGCCTGTTACCATCATCTAGTACAGTACTGTACAATAAAATGCCTATAGCGCGTGTAGGCAGTGAGCTCCAGGGGTGGGATGGTAGGCCCTGGAGGCTCACTCGAGGGCTGGGATGGTTGGCCCTCACCCAAGGTGGCGCAGGCAGGATTGTTATAGTGACACCTGTGATTAGAGGCTCATGCCGCCCCCCTGTGTCCTCCCATGCACTCGCAGTCGAAGGTAGAGTTAATGGACAGGGCATAGTGTTGCAGTAATTAAGTGCTCAAGTGATGTAAAATTAAGTTGTACAGGTACAGTGACTGTATACAATACAGTACAGAGTTGTGATTATAAAGTGATTAAAGTGATACCAGTGTTAAAATGCGACTGAGTCCCCCTAACATCTTCTACATGTTACAACAAGGCTCCCCTTTCCTTGGATTACGAGTATATGCCTGCTGCTACCCGTTCACTGGTAAGTGTTGTAGTATTTTTTTTTTTATTTTTTTTTTTTTTTTTTTTTTCCCCCCCCCCCCCCATATCAGAGGAGGACATTGCATAACTCGGCACATTGAATAACTCGGCAAGGGCCAGAGCCCCTATCGTGCCGAGTTATAAGGGATTTACTGTACCATAAAATTAATACAGTACAGTACAGGGAGGTCCCGTTATACGAGCATTCGGTATACGAGAATCCGATGATACGAGATGTGTAAATTAGGGTCAATTTTCAATATACGAGATCGAAAATCCAATGATACGACATTCAAACTGGGGTGAGTAGAATTATGAAGTTCAAAATGCGCGCCCTACCACTCCCAGGCTAGCTGGTTACTAGGGGTCACCCCTAGCAAGCCGTGACCTGAAGGGTAATTAAGCATATGGTGCGGCCTGACATTTAGGGGTAATTAGCAGGTGTGCGGCCCCAACCTTGGGACCGCAGTCAGGTCACCCTTAGCAAGGCGTGACCTGAAGGGCAGTTAAGCATATGGCACGGCCTGGCCTTTAGGGGTAATTAGCAGGTGTGGGGCCCTAACCTTGGGACCATTACACTACCTTCTCTTGTATCACGTGGCGTCCCATACATTACAACATCTTTTTTGCTTGTTATGCATGTTTTATGTTTAATTAATGTGCAGTTATGTTATTTTTTGTGCTATTTTCTCTTTCAGAATGCTTTTTCTACAAAATAGGTAGTACAGTGTGGGTAATATACACGCTGTGTGTTTGTTGTGTTTGCTATACAGGGAGGTCCCGTTATACGAGCATTCGGTATACAAGAATCCGATGATACGATATGTGTAAATTAGGGTCTATTTTCAATATACGAGATCGAAAATCCAATGATACGACATTCAAACTGGGGTGAGTAAAATTATCAAGTTCAAAATGCGTGCCCTATCACTCCCAGGCTGGACAAAGGGGTATTTGGTTGACCCCAGTGAGGTCACCCCTAGGAAGCTGTGACCTGAAGGGTAATTAAGCATATGGCGCAGCCTGACATTTAGGGGTAATTAGCAGGTGTGCGTCCCCAACCTTGGGACCGCAGTCAGGTCATCCCTAGCAAGGCGTGACCTGAAGGGTAATTAAGCATATGGCGGGGCCTGACCTTTAGGGGTAATTAGCAGGTGTGCGGCCCTAACCTTGGGACCGCTACACTACCTTCTCTTGTATCACGCGGCGTCCCCTACATTACAACGTCTTTTTTGCTTGTTATGCATGTTTTATGTTTAATTAATGTGCAGTTATGTTATTTTGTGTGCTATTTTCTCTTTCAGAATGCTTTTTCTACAGAATAGGTAGTACAGTGTGGGTAATATAGACGCTGTGTGTTTGTTGTGTTTGCTATAGTTTATTTTAGCTTGAAAAACATGTCTTTTTTTTTTTATTTTTTTTTTATTGATGGGGTCCTGGAACCAAACCTATATTTTACCATTAGTTATGTGTTTTGTTATACGAGATTTCGCTTTACGAGTATGCCAGGTGGAACCTAACTGCTCGTATCTTCGGGACCTCCCTGTAGTTTATTTTAGCTTGAAAAACATGTCTTTTTTTTTTTCTTTTCTTTTTTAAATTGATGGCGTCCTGGAACCAAACCTATATTTTACCATTAGTTATGTGTTTCGTTATACGAGATTTCGCTTTACGAATATGCCAGGTGGAACCTAACTGCTCGTATCTTCGGGACCTCCCTGTACCGTACTGTAGTGTACAGTAAATAGAGGTGAGGGATGGGAGTTCTGGCTGTACTGTACAGTAAATGGAGGTGAGGGAGGGGAGCTCTGGGTCCCGATTAGCATATTTACCATAAGGTCAATGCATATAGTTTCGTGGATTGGGGTTTCGCGCCGATTACAACGGTCCCAAACTGGACTTTTGCAAAGGTGCAAAACTCGGTGTACCAATGTACAACATTTTCTTTATTGTCATATGATACCTCATCGTACTAACAATGTTACAACGCCCAACTGTAGCAGCACAATTTAAGGAATATAAATCATGCTCATTCCCTTGATTTAATAAATAATATAAAAATACATGACATGTATATTATCCTGGAACATTGGTGATAAAATTATTTATAATTATGGATTTACTATTTACGTATAATCTGTTGGCTCCAAACCTTTATAAGTGGCATAGTTGAACCTCCAAGGATGAATATGGTAAAGAGAACAATGATGAGAGTTGTGGTCACAATCACATGGCGCTTCTCATCACTAAACTCCAAATGAAGAGCCAAGGCATAGGCAATGGACCCCCTCAAACCTGCAATGAGTATTGTTATTAATTGAAGCCGAAACATATTGAATAATAAGATCTTACATACTTCTATTGTTGTGTTAGCACCTATCTTATTCCTGACAAGAAGAATATTAAATGTTGGGAATTTGGTAAATATTCATTTGAATATTCATAATCTATCCAATATAGAAATAAATCTATTAATTTAGGTTCATGGAATATACTTGATGCGTAAGCACATTACCACATATGCCTGTATAAATATGGGCTGCCCACCATTATTCAGACCGATTCTTCTGCGTCAACCACCAATCACTCAACGCAGTTCACCATCATTGTTCATTCAACATCCTTCTTATTCACCACAAAAATAAGTCTATCCTAGTACTAAATTGCAGTTTAAGTTAGGAGGGGCTTACACACTTCAAATTACTTCACATTCTTTTGTGGCAAGTCAATAATTCACCCAAATTGGTCCTTCGAACCAGAGGGTGGAAATTTAGAAGAAAAAAAGAATCGGGGAAATAGTCCAGGAACATTAGGTTTGACCTAGAAAAAATTCCTAACAAGCAGATTTTTTCAGGATTCACATAAAATGGCAATCTTAACCACATACTAAAAGTCCCATGGAATTCGAGACCAGTAAAGCCCTGAAATGCAAGATGGCACCCATGACGTCATTTGCGTAAATGGAAATATTGGCATATCCGAAATATTGACATATCCGTATACTATCCCGGTCTGTGATTCACTGGAGGTATTCACAGGAGTCCATGCAACATCATCCGAGCAACACAATGACCTACGGACCAGTAGTGCAGCCAGAGATGCAAGAGACTTTAAAGTTTTTGCTCAATGGCTGCGGGCCCATTCACCCTTTGCTTACACTGATTGTGAATCTCTTATATCCATCTCAACGGGCAGGGTTGATGGGAAGGAAGTAAACTGTGATGAAGCCTATGCCATTGGCATGACTGCAGCATGTAGTCTAGATGGCAAATGTCTGGCTGATGTAAAACTTAGCCGCAAAGATCGGGTGTCCACCATATCTGGGTCAACAAACACCATCAAAGTACGAGGACAAGATGCTGTAGTGAATCCAACACTTCTTTTCCTGCGCATAACATGTATAATCAAAGACTCCACTGAAATGGGAGAGCACTTATGCTATGAGCTGGCCCAGCAACCTCCCTCACTGTTTGATAATGGGTCTATGAGAAAAGCCAATAAAAATATACTAGGGACACATCTTAAATCAAAAGTTAGTGCCAGTACTCAAATACCAGAGAATGCTCAGTTTGTGTTAGATGGGGGACACCTTCTCCACAATGTGCTATGGCCCAATGATGCTACCTATGAACAAGTGTGTGATACATATGTAACCTATGTAATGCATCATTATGGTAAGGAATCAGTTGTGGTATTTGACGGATACAGTGACTGCCTGACAACCAAAGCTGCAGAGCAGCAGCGCCGTGCCCTGCAATGTATATCAGCTGACATACTGTTTGAAAGGTCCATGAAAGTCACTACTACTCAGAAAGCTTTCCTACAAAATAAGAAAAACAAGTCTCGACTAATCAACTTCCTTACACTGAACCTTCAAAACAGTGTGATTGTAGTGAAACAACATAAGGCTGATGCTGATCCTCTGATAGTCTCAACGGCACTCAGTGTGAGTGAACAGACTGAGAGGCCAGTTATTGTAATTGGAACAGACACAGACCTTTTGGTGATGCTGGTGGCACAAGCCTCCCCAACTGCTAATATCCAAATGCTCTGCAGCCGAAACCCAGTCCAACTCTACAGTATTCAAGCAATACAATCAGCCAATAGCAGTGTCAAGGACCACCTTATGTTTGCACATGCTATCACTGGCTGTGACACAACATCTGCCATCTATATGCAAGGGAAATTAAAAGCTCTAGATTTTATCAGCTCTAGCGAAGAATGGAATGTACTGGAAACCTTTAAGTCACCAAACAGTACCCATGAAAAGATATAAAAAAATGGGGAAGCTTTTATCCTGCGGTTATATGGATCAGGGAGAGCAAGGTCACTGGATGAGCAGCGCCATGTCATGTACACTCGATCAGTCAGTAAAGCATCTTTGACCTGTATTTAAGATAGAATCACTGCCTCCTACAAGTGCTGCAGCCAAATTTCATTCTTACCGCACCTATCACACTGTGCAACAGTGGATGGGCAATGAAATGTCTCCCTTGGAATGGGGTTGGAAAGTGACAGCAATTGGTACATTGGCAGCCATAGAGACAGATAAGCCAATTGCCCCATCAAGAGTGCTGCGCATGATCTCCTGTGGCTGCAAAACTGGATGTGGTAGGGCTTGTAGCTGCCGAAAAGGGGGTTTAAACTGCTCAATTATGTGCAGTCAGTGTTACGGACTTTCATGTTTCAACATCCAAGTTGATTCAGATGTACCTGGGATACTTGGAAATTAACTAAACGTTATGTAACCTATGTAGACATGGAATTGCACAAACATTAAGCACTTGACAGCTATTTTCAGCTACAATTCCACTGAATGAGATACAGCAATCATGTAATGATGAAGTTAATTGAAAGCATTTGTGTTATGACTTAACCTGTTTTTACAATGGCGTTGTGAATACATTTCCACATTCTATAAATAAATATGATTAGTAAACTTTTTCACCGTTGTACATTAAGTGTTATTCTTTTTTTTCTTTACATGAACAATTTATCAGTTGTTTTACTTTAAGTTACTGTAAAAAATATTCTGACATTTTATATTTTTTTACACCAAAATAATGTCATGTCACACATTTGCCCACTTAAAAATGTCTGTAGTGATTTTTAGGGTTTATAAATAAATTTCCCATACCAAAAGATCTATATATACAGGTATTACACACCACTGTTTGACCACTTGATGCAGAGTTACTGATTTTCCAATGTTATCGATATGGAATAATCATTATGGCTGCAATCCTGAATTTCAAGGTTTTCCTGTTCTTCAATTCCACGGGACTTTTAGTATGTTATTTAGAACCCAATTCTGAGTGAATCCTGAAAAAATCAGCTTGTTAGGAATTTTTTCTAGCTTTTAGTTATATTTGACCTAATGCTCTTGGACTAAAAACAATTTAGCGGAAAACTCGATATAACTGAACTATACTTGGCTGAATTAGGCCTATAAATTAGTCCATTTACTTGCATAGCGCATTTAGCAATCGCGTTTTAAAGCTATGACGCCTACCTATACAGTCGACCCTCGATTTAACTGGCCTCTGATTAACGGAGTTCGGATTTAACAGACTCCATTTGCATGACAAATTTGCGGGCAAGAATGGCATGCCAGACTCGCCGCTCGAATTGTCAACTCAACATGATTTATTTTTTTCTCATTTTATTTTGGAATGCTTGGGTTTTAAGGAGTTTTGATGCATCAGATATTAAGATATATAAGGAAGGAGCCTGTGTTGCTAGTGATTTAGTGGTAGAAGGTGTGTATTGTTTAAAATAGTGAATATTAGTGTTATGGGGTGGTCGCTGCAAGACTGTCTCCCTATCACCTCAACATCTTAAATCACCCATATTTAAGGTGACACACGGTGCTACACTGACCTAAATAGTGACACATGTATAGAACAGCTCATCACAACCATATAATATAATATACCGTATTTGCCGGCGCATAAGACGCAGTTTTTTCCATTAAAAAGGAATGCAAAGTTCACCCTGCGTCTAATGCGGCCATATTAGCGCATGAGAGGTCGGGCAGAGAATGCAGAACAGCCGGTGGTGTATTACTAAAGGGGTCTGGAGTGATCTGTGTTGAGCAGTAGTCCACTGAACATAAATTTGTAACTGTGTTATCAACAGTAATGCATAATACTAAGAAAAGGTTGGAGTTTAAGAGAAAAAATGAGCTGGGGCAACAAGATAGCGATTGTTGCTGCCAAGATGGCTGTGTCAGATGTAAACATCATCCACCCTCCGCTGCTGCTCTCCATTGTAAAACGTCTGATATCTCAGGTCTGCCGCTTCACCTGGGATACTTCACTCGGCGACGCCCTCCGCGCACCCACCATGGGTCATTACCGCTCAGACTCCTCCCCGCACCCATGGAAAAGACAAACATCCCGCATATTAGATGTCGCCTTAACCCGCATTCGACTCGGGCCACACAAGTTGACACAACAGTTGGAAGGAGATGATAGTAGGGAGGCAGAAAATGGTGATGGATTTTTCGCTGGAATGGGTATTGTAGATAAATGGAATAGTGAAACAAAGAGCGGGGTAAAGTTTTATTTGAAGGAGTGTGAGCGGTGAGAGGGAGGTGTCGTATCGTGGGGAGTCTGTCTATACACACAAGGATGGAGAAAGGGCGTCCTGGCTTTGTAGTTTATTTGACGGCGAGTCATTGTACAACGTGGGGACAAGAGGTGCGCGAAGAGGGCGAAGAGGGCGTGTCTCTCTGTGTGTCCTGTGGCTGACTGAATTACCTGGCTGATGTTGCAGCTGTGTCGGCAAGGACAAGTCAGGTCAGCGTCAGGTCACCCTCGAATCCTGGTCCCAGACAGTGGGGTGGCCTAAGCCGATGCAGGTGTGTATGTGCGTGTGTGTGTTAGCGCCGCTACAGTGGTAAGCAAGGTGGGATAGGAAACGGCATAGGCCTTTGTACCACCTCGACCCCTCAATCCTCACCCCTGTACCCCTATGGATAAGGAAACTGTATGAAAGAGTGCTAGTAAAAAGACTGCAACGGTACTTATAGACGGGACAAAAGTCTTCCACACGGTACACCAAGACCAAGACCCATCACGGCACCACACCGTCCGCCTCAAGGCCGAATCACACCATACCATCATGGTGACACGGCACCGTCTCATCACATCCGTTACAATTTCTTACATTCAAACAAATAGACATGTTACACTAAACGGTGCGCCGCAGGCACGGCTCCAATGCATCACGTAACGGTTTCTGGGAAAGAGTATTTTAACGTTATGAGACTGTGCCGTGCTGATAATTGTCGTTTTCTCAAGGCTTTATGTACCCAAAACAGTGTCTTTTAGAGTTCAATTCCTCTTCTTCATCCAACAGAAGTGCTATTAATGCAAATTTCTTCAACCATAGCCTCTTGAGGCACCATCTCTGCTTAGAGGGTGAGCAGGAACTGCCGAGAATGACGGAACCGTGACAAATAGTGTGAATACAAGGCACGGCTGACGGAACGCTGCCATGATTTCAGAGTGTGAACCAGCCTTCACCTGTACCTTCCTGAAGAAAACTAATCAACCCTCGTGACTGTGATAGATTCATAGGTGTAAGCAGGGCAAATATCGTCGATCCCGACAACGGTGCCCTTCAACAATTACAACAATAACAACAAGGTTGAGATGGTTACCTTACAGTGTTACCTAAATATCTTCTATAAAAATGTTTGTTATTGGGCAACCACCGATTTTGAGGCCAAAACGTAGTCCTGAATAGTTTTCATGTGATTTGAATTAATCTGGCTCTCGTTTTTGTCGGAAATCAATGTTTCTTTACACGTGTGTGTGTGTGTGTGTGGGGGGGGGGCAACCTGCCGCTCCAGGTTCTCCCCGCAAACATTGCTACGATTCACACTGCCATATTATGGGTAATTTTCGTTTTTTCTCTATCATCTGTTACGAAACCAAACCCCACCTCTAACCTAACCTAATCTGATTTAACCTAACTTAACTTTCTGGCTGAAATAACGGTAGATTTTTGGTACTACGTGTAGTGCCATTATTATTCAATTGCGCCATGGGAAATGGGGCTCAAAATACTCAGAATGAAGAAAGTTACACGATGATGTAGGTAAGAATCCTAGGACTTTTGAAAGCCCACTACCAAAATAATACCAATATCTATGCAAATTTTCCATAAAGTCTAAACACATAGCAGAAAAGCAACAAAGGCATACCTACAACATTAAATCTAAGCTATATGTCATAGGTAGCAAAATATTAGAATATCAATACATAGGGGCATCCTGCAATATATTATGACCGATTTTGGTTACCCTGTCATTCTCTTGACATTTTAACTAGTATAATTTTTCATTCACATTCACTGCAATGTGAATATTGTATTTAGGTACATGCTCATAATCATTTGCTTTCCCTTACAAATCCCTTTTTTTTTTTTTTTTTATATATTTACGATTTTTTTTTTCCTCTCAAAAAACACCAATATTTTTGTTTTCTCAAAACCTCCTTGTAAAATAGGGGTGCGTCTTATGCGGAGGTGCGGCTTATGCGCCGGCAAATACGGTATATAATACAGGTTGAAGTTCCCAAACTCGGCAACCTCGGGACCAGCGCCGAGCCGAGTAATGGAATTTTCCGACTTTTAGAACGTAGATATATTAAGGGGAAAAAAAACATGCAAAATTCAAAAGGTCAATTTTCTCAGAAATAGTTAACACATTGTTCTTCCTTTTCTTTTCACTTCCACCAGTAGGTGTTCCTGGACGTTTGGGAGCCATAATACCAATAACAGACCTGTAGAAGTACACAAAATAACAGTGTACACAACTCTACAGTCACAACACCACTGAACAATAACAACAAACAAATCGGCGGGAGAAACCAAGCGGCCTAGTGTGGTGACACCTAGCGGCCGACCCGGCAACTACGCGCCGGGTTTTGGGTGTTCTGCCGTGTTTTGGAAAATCCAGAACCATAGCAGAGTTTTGGGTGTTGCCGAGTCTTGGGATGCCGAGTTTGGGAACTTCAACCTGTAATGAGCAATAGTCATGATAATAAGCAATACCTTTGGCCAGCGTTTGTCTTGTTGTTGTTGTTCTTCTTCTTGTGACCTCTTCTGCTTAGGATCGCTTTGTAGATCTGTCAAGCTCGGGCTCGAGTTTGACACATATCTCCTTCGTTGTCACACTGTAGCCCTTTCTTTCGTTTTCTTTCTTCTCCGTTTTTCTTTTAGTTGTGATAATTTGTTTACCTTTCACTAGCCAGACGGTGAGAGGAAACACCAACATTTTAGGGATAACTCATCACTTTACGGGAGACTTTTTCTTCCTTTTTATCTCATTTTGGGGTAATTATAATGTCTCATGATGCTGCTGTTGCTGCCGCGGCCGCGCTGCCAGGCGTGGATGAGCGCCTTGCTTGTACACTAGGGTCCCGCATAAAACGTGTTCACATAGAGCGTTTCCCCTATAAAACGAACGACCTAAAATATTAAAATTTATAAATGTATTAATTATTATTGCCTTTTTTTAAATGAATAAAATTCCAAAATTTTCGTTAGGAATGAATGTGATCATATAGAACGATTCCGCCATCAAAGTAGGGCAAATCCGAGGTGTTCACATTTAGAGCGCCAAAATATCGTACAGAACGAAGGTTGTGTGTCCATGGGGTGAGGTGGGGCACAGCAGCGGCATGTCGCCACGGAGGTGGGGTGAGGTGGGGAACGGCGGTAGCGACCGTGCATTTCTCGTCCATTATTAACAAAAAAACCCATTCATGTAAGGGATATATGTTGTGATCCATTCACGATATCGTCAGTTATCGTAACTATATGAAAACTATATGTTACGATGGCTTTCATTCGACGGTACACTTTCGTTGTTGTGGGTTTGTTTACAAGTTATCAGCTGTGAGCGTGCGAGCTCCGACCGATGTGACGATGAGTGACCTCCAAGATGCCTCGGAACCCCTCGCCCTCGGTACATAATCCCTATTAGATTTAAGGTAAGCAACAATATGCCTATTTCATCATTTCTATGCATAACTTATCATTTATATACAGTGGTACCTTGGCTTACGAGTTTAATTCGTTCATTGGTCGAGCTCGTAACAGAATTTGCTCGTATATCAAATAAATTTTCCCCATTGAAATTAATTGAAATACCATTAATCCGTTCCAGCCCCCAAAAAAACGCCCCAATTTTTTTACTGTACCTATATGACTGGACTGCACTCACCCTCCGCCATTTGCATTCGCCAGTGTTTACACTCTGTGTATCAGCTGTTGGAAACGGCTGTGGGTGGAACTGCCGCTAAACGTACTGCACTCACCCTCCGCCATTTGCATTCGCCAGTGTTTATAACTTTATACTCTGTGTATCAGCTGTTGGAAACAGCTATGGGTGGAACTGCCGCTAAACGTACTGCACTCACCCTCCGCCATTTGCATTCGCCAGTGTTTATACTCTGTGTATCAGCTGTTGGAAACAGCTGTGGGTGGAACTGCCGCTAAACGTACTGCACCCACCCTCTGCCATTTGCATTCGCCAGTGTTTATAATCTGTGTATCAGCTGTTGGAAACAGTTGTGGGTGGAACTGCCGCTAAACGTACTGCACTCACCCTCCGCCATTTGCATTTGCCTGTGTGAGCACAACAAAACAGAGATGTTTCCACGGCGAGGTAACCATGTGAAGTGAATGAGTGAGACGCGGGATGCTGGGAGGATGTTGTGGCGTTCACTGCGCCAACTAGCGGTGGCGTCTCTGAAGAAAGAAAAAAAAAAAAAAAAAAAAAAAAGTTCGTTACTCGGATTTTGGCTCGCAACTCAAAGCAAAAAATCTACTGAGCGACTGCTCATAACTCAGAAAACTCGTAAGTTGGGGCACTCATAAGTCTAGGTACCAGTGTATGTTTTGATATGCATGGGTGTGAATGAGTATAAATGTACGGGTATGCACGGCAGGACCGATCGACCAATATCAATTTTTCCCATAGGTTATGTGTTTCACATAGAACGACCTCGTTTATCGACCAATTTCTTGTTTTATGTACCCTAGTGTACTTTCATATCTTTACTCATATGTATGAATAATAGTCATTAAAATGCGATTATATATCTACACTCCGTAGTGTAGTGGTTAGCACGCTCGGCTCACAACCGAGAAGTCCCGGGTTCGATCCCCGGGCGGAGCGAAGATGGATGGGTGGTCTTTCTTAAAACCCGAGCCCCTGTCCACCCAGCAGTGAATGGGTACCGGGTGTTAGCCGGGGGTTTGTGACCCCCCTCCCGGGGTGGTGGCTTTGGCCAAGACTAAGCTGCAGCGGTAGATCACTACAGCTCTGAGGGATTATCCTCTAACCAAACAACAAACAACAAACAATATTCACCTAGAATAATGATATTTCATAGCATACCAAGCAGTAATGAGCAAGCCTGGAGACTTCCTACCTCTCCTAATACCAGTCCCGACCAGATGTGGGCGAGCGTGCCAAATCCAGCAGTTAGCGCCAATCTCAAGCGAGTTTACCTCCCAACATAGCTACACGGTCTGGTTGTGTTTGTGATTATTTCTCATTTATTTCACAGCGTGCAGGAGCGTACCAAATCCAGCATGTAGCACCAGTCACTGTTTACCTCCCAACATAGCTACACGGTCTGGTTGTGTTTGTGATTATTTCTCATTTATTTCACAGCGTGCAGGAGCGTACCAAATCCAGCATGTAGCGCCAGTCACTGTTTACCTCCCAACATTGCTACACGGTCTGGTTGTGTTTGTGATTATTTCTCATTTATTTCACTATTTTTCCTGTGCTTTTCCTATATTTTCACACCCTTGGGAAAATACCCTCGCACTAACGGACAATCAGCTTTAACGGACCACTTCTCCATCCCTTTTAGTCCGTTAAATCGAGGGTCGACTGTACATCTGTACGTACAGCCGTTTACAAAGCCCGGCGAAGGAACCCTCACCCCAAACTTCCTGGCGTGTCATCTCCTTTTAAATGCCTTATCGAAGGTCACTAGATAGTAGAAGGGGAACACACACACACACACACACACACACACACACACACACACACACACACACACACACACACACACACACACACACACACACACACGGCCAGTTTGGATTTAGAGGAGGAATGTCATGTACAACAAATCTATTGAGCTTTTACTTGAGTGATCGATGTGACACAGGAAAGAGAAGGGTGGGTCGATTGCATTTACTTGGACCTAAAGAAGGCATTTGACAAGGTACATCATAAGAGACTACTCTGGAAGCTAGAACATGTAGGAGGATTGAAGGGTGGTTTGCTGAAGTGGATGGAAGACTTTTTGAGCAACAGAGAGATGACAACAGTACTAAAAGATCAGAAGTCAGAATGGTGCAGTGTGATAAGTGGAGTTCCTCAAGGATCAGTATTGGCCCCAGTGATGTTCTTGGTCTATGTAAATGATATGGCAGAAGGAGTAAACAGTTATATGAGTTTATTCGCTGATGATGCTAAATTACTAAGAAAAGTAGAAAGTAAAGAGGACTGTGAGGATTTACAAAAGGATCTAGATAAGATTTTCAGAGGGAGTCAAATATGGGAAATGGAGTTTAATGCCAAAAAGTGTAAGGTGATGGAAATGGGCAGTAGCAAAAAGAGACAGAGAGGAAAGTATTCGATGGGAAACGAATGGATAATCAAAACAAAGGTCGAAAAAGATCTGGGAGTATGGATTAAGGACAATTTGTCACCAGAGAAGCATATAAACAAGATCACAGGAGATACATACCAGTTGCTGAGGAATATAAGAATGGCATTCAAATATCTGGATGAAGAGATGATCAAGAAATTAATAACATCTCTGATTCAACCAAGGTTGGAATATGCGGCAGTGATTTGGTCACCACATAAAAAGAAGGGTATAAGGAAGATTGAGAGAATACAAAGAGCAGCCACAAAAATGGCTCCAAACCTAAGAGATTTAACATATGAAAAAAGACTTTCAAGACTAAAACTCCCAACACTTGAGAAAAGAAGAGAAAGGGGAGATTTTATAGCAGTGTATAGACCATCAATGGGTCTGGAAAAAATTGATAGAAAAGATCTGTTTGTGTGGGATGACAGAAGTACAAGAGATCATGAGAAGAAATTGAAAAGGACAACATGCAAGAGGGATATAAAAAAATACAGCTTCCCGTATAGAAGCATAGAAGCCTGGAACAACCTTGATGCATAAGTGATTAATGCAAGAAGTATTCAGGACTTCAAAGGCAAACTGGATAATAGTAGATTTGGAGACGGGACAGTACGAGCATAGCTCTTTTCCTGTATGTTACAACTAGGTAAATACAACTAGGTAAATACACACACTACTCGTATATGTTCCACCTAAGACAAATTCCTGGGGGAGAGAAGAGTATGGAGACATGATAAGAGACACAGGTAAATGTTTAAAGAATATGATGGAAAATTGTGAGAACATAATTATGATGGGAGATTTTAACTGCAAAGAAGTTTGCTGGGAGGAATGGTATACAGAAGGAGGAGAAGACTCATGGGGTGGTATATTGTTGGATTTGGTAATGAATAACATTATGACTCAGTGGATTAAAGAGAATATAAGATTCAGAGGTAGCGAAGATCCATCAAGACTAGATCTACCATTGACGAAAGAACTGGAAGTAATCAGTAAAGTAAATTATCAGTGCCCACTTGGAAAGTGTGACCATGCACTTATTGAACTTGAAGTAAATGATAGCAAAAAAGAGGGGAGAAGAGAAGAACATAAGAAAGGAAGATACAATTATGGAAAAAGCAGATGTTGACGGATTAAAAACATTTTTCGGAGAGACAGACTGTAGTAGTTTCCATGCAACAAGGAGTACCCAGAAAAAATGGGATGAGTTCATCCGAATGTACACAGAAGGAATAAATAGATATGTTCCAAGGATAGTTATCAGAGAAAAGAAAAAGTATGAATGGTTTAACAGAAAATGTGAATTAGCATGACTAGAAAGAGAAAAAACATGGAATAGTTGCAGGAAAAAAGGAGGTATCAACCTTTGGGAGAAGTACAAAACAACTAGAAATGAATATGTAAGAATCCAAAGAGAAGAAGAAAGTAACTATGAGAGAAATATAATAGAAAACTGTAAGAACGAACCAAAACTTTTCTATAGATATCTAAATGGAAAAATGAAAAACAAGGAAGGAGTAGATAAGCTGCAGGTAGAAGGCATAGTGTACGAAGATGCATTACAACAGGCTGAGGTGATGAATAAGTGCTTTCAGACTGTATTTATAAGAGAAAGTGAATCTAAAACGAAAAATATAATAGCAAAAGAAAATATAATGGAAGACATAAAAGTAGCCGTAATATAAGTAAAAAGGCTAATGGAAAGTCAAGATGTGAGAAAAGCCCCGGGTCCAGATGGAGTGTCGAACTGGATAATGAAAGAGTGCAGTAACCAACTAGCAGGAAAGTTACATAGTGTAATTGAGAGTTCACTCAAGGAGAGCAGAGTCCCGCTTGATTGGAAAAGAGCAAATATTGTGCCAATTCACAGAGGAGGTGACAAAGAAGAACCACTAAATTACAGGCCAGTATCATTAACAAGTGTAGTGGCAAAAATGTGTGAAAAAATTGTGAAGGACAGATGGTTGAAATATTTGGAAGAGACAAACACACTCGCAGGTGGCCAGTTTGGATTTAGAGGGGGAATGTCATGTACAACGAATTTATTAAGCTTTTACTCGAGTGATCGATGTGATACAGGAAAGAGAGGGGTGGGTCGATTGCATATACTTGGACCTAAAGAAGGCATTTGACAAGGTACCTCATAAGAGATTGCTCTGGAAGCTAGAACATGTAGGAGGATTGAAGGGTGGTTTGCTGAAGTGGATGGAAGACTTTTAAGCAACAAAGAGATGAGAACAGTAATAAAAGATCAGATGTCAGAATGGTGCAGTGTGATAAGTGGAGTTCCTCAAGGATCAGTATTGGCCCCAGTGATGTTCTTGGTCTATGTAAATGATATGACAGAAGGAGTAAACAGTTATATGAGTTTATTCGCTGATGATGCTATATTACTAAGAAAAGTAGAAAGTAAAGAGGTCTGTGAGGATTTACAAAAGGATCTAGATAAGATTTTCAGATGGAGTCAACTATGGGAAATGGAGTTTAATGCTAAAAAGTGTAAAGTGATGGAAGTGGGCAGTAGCAAAAAGAGACAGAGAGGAAAGTATTTGATGGGAAATGAATGGATAATCAAAACAAAGGTCGAAAAAGATCTGGGAGTATGGATTACAGACAATTTGTCACCAGAGAAGCATATAAACAAGATCACAGGAGATACATATCAGTTGCTGAGGAATATAAGAATGGCATTCAAATATCTGGATGAAGAGATGATTAAGAAATTGATAACATCTTTGATTCGACCAAGGTTGGAATATGCGGCAGTGATTTGGTCACCACATAAAAAGAAGGATATAAGGAAGATTGAGAGAATACAAAGAGCAGCCACAAAAATGGCTCCAAGCCTGAGAGCTTTAACATATGAAGAAAGACTTTCAAGACTAAAACTCCCAACTCTTGAGAAAAGAAGAGAAAGGGGAGATTTCATAGCAGTGTATAGAGCATCAATGGGTCTGGAAAAAATTGACAGAGAAGATCTGTTTGTGTGGGACGATAGAAGTGCAAGAGGTCATGAGAAGAAATTGAAAAGGACAACATGCAAGAGGGACATAAAAAAATACAGCTTCCCGTATAGAAGCATAGAAGCCTGGAACAACCTTGATGCAAAAGTGATTAATGCAAGAAGTATTCAGGACTTCAAAGGCAAGCTGGATAATAGTAGATTTGGAGACGGGACAGTACGAGCATAGCTCTTTTCCTGTATGTTACAACTAGGTAAATACAACTAGGTAAATACACACACACACATTTTTATTGGTTTCCCATTCTGGATGGGAAACAAATAAACCTTAAAATTGTCTCAACTGTTTCCAGATTTTTCCCCAAATGTTTTCAAAGTTTTCCCAAATTCTTCCCAACTGTTTGCAAACTGTTGGGAAACATTGTTTCTAAACAAAATTTCCTGGTGTGAACGGGCCTAAATTTGCATAAATAAAAAATGGCCACCACAGGAGCAGTTCCAGAGCACCCAAACTACTTTTGGTGATGGTACAGGACTTTTGTTATTGATATGGGATATGAAACTGAGCATAACAGGCTAGACACAGCCACAGTGATGTAGTGTGGTATGGATAGTTAACAGTTAACTGAAAACTAAGCATTATGTAAATCAAACTAGTGGAATTATAGTGCGGTGTCAATGATTAAAACCGGACATGAGGATGAGCCATGATGGATGAAGAGGAAACTTGCGTTGTGTGGCAGAAACCCATATTATTTGGTGAACCAAGTTCTCAACTAACTGAAAAGGGTTGTGCGGGCATCAACAGAGCAAGTGATGCTAGACAGAGATACATTCATGCAGTTCCCGGACAGAAGGTTTACCAGAAGTATCGCCAAGTGTTTACAAACCCTCGATATATTGAACAATCCAATCGTAAAAGACTTGGTGATAATCCTTCTACCAGTCAAAAGCCATCTTTGAAATCATCTTTTGGTGCTTTTGATTATGGAACCCAGTGCCTATTTTGTGGACAAGGAGATCCCCGAGTTAGTCAGAGCCACTATGTAATTTCGCTGGATTTTTGTGGGAAGTTGCTATTTTTTGCATTTTCATGCAGGTAAAGGTCTATATAAATTTAAAACCAATGTTTCCAATTTTTTGAAATCCGTTATGACGGCCATTTTTGAATTTCAAAATGGCCGCCAATATTCACCGTGAATGTTCACTATTTTGACTTAATTTTTTTTTTTTACATCACAAGGAACTGGCCAAGGGCACAACAAAAATGGGTAACACAAAGCCCGCTTAGTTGCCAGTCCCTATAAAGAAGACAGTAAGAGAATAAAATAAAAACAGAGGGGTAGGCCAATTTAGTTCGGGAGGTGTCTTGTTACTCTTCTTTTGAAAAGATTTAAGTCATAGGAAAGTGGAAAAATAGAAACAGAAAGAGAGTTCCAGAGTTTACCAGTGAAAGGGATGAAAGAGTAAAGATACTGATTAACTCTTGCATTAGGAAGATGGATAGAATAGGGATGAGAATGAGTAGAAAGTCTTGTGTAGCATGGCTGAGGGAGTGGGGGAGGCATGCAGTTAGCAAGTTCAGAAGAGCAGTGAGCATGAAAATAACGGTAGAAGAGAGCAAGAGAAGCAACATTGCGGCGGTGATTTAAAGATTGAAGACAGTCAGTCAGAGGAGAGGAGTTGATGAGACGAAAAGCTTTTGACTCAACCCTGTTTAGGAGAGCTGTATGAGTGGATCCTCCCCAAACATGTGAGACATACTCCATACATGGGCGGATAAGGCCCCTGTAGAGCAAGCAATTGGGAGGGAGAAAAAAAAGGACGCAGATGCTACAGCACACCTAACTTCTTAGAAGCTGTTTTAGCAAGAGATGAGATGTGAGATTTCCAGTTCAGATTTTTAGTAAGGGATAGTCCTAGAATGTTCATTGTAGAAGAAGGAGACAGTTGAGTGTCATTGAAGAAGAGGGGATAGTTATCTGGTAGGTTTTGTCGAGTAGATAGGTGAAGAAATTGGGTTTTTGAGGCATTGAACAAAACAAGGTTTGCTTTGCCCCAATCAGAAATTATAGAAAGATCAGAAGTTAGGCGCTCGGTATAACTACATATATACCAATTTAAGGTGTCTTTTCTTAGGTTTTAAGGGGTGCTGAATCCAAATAAATTACTTATGAAGAGCCCAAATCACCACAACACCTTAATTATATGAATGAAGTACCTTCCGTACACACTGACGCCCAAAGAGTCATGGTTGTTTCTTTTCTTCATTAAGATTCATAAATTTGTGAATAAAAGTGCATTTTTCCTTAATCACTTTGACAAAATAGACAGTTGTGTAACATTTTACCCAACATTTATATCATGAGAATTAAGTATGAATGGTTAAAATAATGTGAGCAGACTTCTACAACATATGACGTGACATACACACTTGCATTTATTTACAAATATCTACATAATATGCACTCTTTTCTTACTAAGAATCTCAGGACCTTTAAATGCCATGAAATTTACAAATATTTAAACCTAACATTGCAACTGTTATTTTGCAGATTGGTATGTGATTGAGATAAACCATACTGTGACCACGACTGACAGAAATATATACTGTTCTTGTTCATCCTATTATTAGGTACAGTGGGCCATCATGAATGCAATACAAGACCTTGGACATCGATCAGAAAGAATTGAAGAAACCAATTGGAAAGTGTATTATCTGCCAAAAAGATACTACTCGCATGGGCCTCATAGTATCTAATCCAAGGGCTACATCGTTTGATCGTTTGTTGACGGCAATAAAAGAACGGGCAAAGTCACAAGATGTTGACTGTCTTCAAATCCAAAGACGACACGGTGAAGCTACTAAAGAAACGTTACAGGCAGCACACACGATTTGGCATCGAAAATGCTACGCAAAGTTAACTAACAAAGATCATATTTCACGTGGCATAAAACGCAACCAAGAAGGATATGTATCAGGTAATCGACTCGGTAGGAAAAGTAAGCGCTACAAAAGAGAGAAAGGATTCAACAAACAGTGGCAATCTACTTTTACTTGATCAGCTACGAAACCCTTCAACAAGGATCAGTGTTTTTTCTGCCACAACCAGAAGTATGATGAACAAGAACCGCTGTACACTGTGTGGGAGGATGCACCTGGCGAGACTCTTAGGAAGGCTGTTGAACTATCAAAAAATCCAGTTTTCCTGACAAGACTGAACACAGCCATTGCACCAAATGATGCACATGCAATAGATGTCCGGTATCACAATCCATGCTGGAGAGATAGCGTGTTTCTTGTTTTACGCAGAAGTCATGGGGAACCAAACACAGATAGCAGGCAGAGCTCGATGCAAATGGCGTGTTTGGTTGAACTTATCAATCGATAGTTTAACAGCCTTCCTAAGAGTCTCACCAGGTGCATCCTCCCGCACAGTGTACAGCGGTTCTTGTTCATCATACTTCTGGTTCTGGCAGAAAAAACACTGATCCTTGTTGAAGGGTTTCGTAGCTGATCAAGTAAAAGTAGATTGCCACTATTTGTTGAATCCTTTCTCTCTTTTGTAGCGCTTACTTTTCCTACCGAGTCGATTACCTGACACATATCCACGTGTGCTGAAATGAACTCCGTATATGCGGCTTGTCAATGTTTACCCAAAGGCGAATTTTGGTGAGAAAGCCGCCAAAAGCCTGGCTTCTCTCTTGCTTGCGTGCCTCGCCAGAACGGCTGACAGTTGCCAGCTTCTGGTCGGGGCTCGCCCGCTCGGCTCTCACAGCTGATAATGTAAACAAAACAACCACACAATGACAAATTCGGGTTGCCGTCTGCCAGCCCAGCTGTGTAGACATGCCAGCTTGTCTCTTCGCTAACATCGCCAGCCCATGTTCGTGACCGCTGTGGGTACACAACACTTCGCTGGGCGGTGTTTCAGGCTGCTTAACGACAGTGAATCAGTGTTTACGTCTCCGTTGCCAGCCATAGCAGGTTCCTCACCGGGGCTCATGTCTACTATGGATATCGAGGTGACGAAGAGTCCTTCCCCCACCTTTCCTCCTCCACCACTGGCAAGAGAGCACAGGCTCCATCTCCCTCGCAGGAAGGTCGTGATAAGGCCCCTCGAACCGGCCCAGACCCCCAGCCCCCTTCGGCCGAGTGTGTTCTGGCATCCTTCTTCCTCCGGGCTGCCTCAGGCGCATGGGTATTTGCTAATCCCAGCAGGGTCTCTCATGCTCTCCACCTCTCCCCCCTCGGAAAGTACATCCTCGAGGGGGAAACCCGCTCCTTGGGAAACGGTAGTGCCCTCATTGTTGTGGTCTGCGAGCACAACATCCCCAAGGTACCAGATCTGGGAAAAGCCACTTTTACCCTGGGGGAATGGGAGGTTACCTGCCGCAGGGCTAAGCGTGACAGCCCTGACTACCTTTACGCCAGGGTGGGGCCCCTGGCGGATGACACTGTCCTAGATGAGGTCCGGAACGACTTCCGGCCTTTCGATGGAGGCGAGGTGGTCGAGATCACTTGGATCCAGCCCTGCAATCTACCAAGATCCGCCACTGGGAAGTGGCTCCGCCTGAAGGTGAGGGGGACCCTTCCCACGAAGGTGTCCATCTCCCAGGTGGTGTACTGGGCGCGCCCCTACCTCCTCCTGCTCCGCTGCCCTGGGTGCCATTGGATCGGCCACTCCCTCAACACCTGCAGGTCTCTGGTGCGATGCTCCCGCTGCAGCGGGCCTCACCCATGCAAGCGTGACGACATTACCTGCACCAGGCCCTTCCGCTGTCTCCAGTGTGGGGGTCCACATGGGCCCAGGTCTGCGCTCTGCCTATTCAATCGTCTGGCTCAGCAGCTCTATGCTGACTTGGCACGGGAAGGGAAGCCCCTGCATGCCATCAATAGGCAGCTGAGGGACCTCAACCTGCCTAACCTTCCAGCCCACCACAGGCCACAACCATCACCACCCAAGCCTGCACCAGCTATCACCCCTGTGATTCTTCCTATATTTTCCAATTTCCAAAGTAGTCTCATGTGTATTTACCTAGTTGTATTTACCTAGTTGTAACATACAGGAAAAGAACTATGCTCGTACTGTCCCGTCTCCAAATTTACTTTTATTCAGCTTGTCTTTGAAATCCTGAATACTTCTTGCATTAATCACTTTTGCATCAAGGTTGTTCCAGGCTTCTATGCTTCTATACGGGAAGCTGTATTTTTTTGTGTCCCTCATGCATGTTGTCCTTTTCAATTTCTTCTCATGACCTCTTGTACTTCTATCGTCCCACACAAACAAATCTCTATCAATTTTTTCCAGAGCCATTGATGCTCTATATACTGCTATAAAATCTCCCCTTTCTTCTTCGTGTGTGTGTGTGTGTGTGTGTGTGTGTGTGTGTGTGTGTGTGTGTGTGTGTGTGTGTGTGTGTGTGTGTGTGTGTGTGTGTGTTCCCCTTCTACTATCTAGTGACCTTCGATAAGGCATTTAAAAGGAGATGACACACCAGGAAGTTTGGGGTGAGGGTTCCTTCGCCGGGCTTTGTAAACGGCTGTACGTACAGATGTACAGTCGACCCTCGATTTAACGGACTAAAAGGGATGGAGAAGTGGTCCGTTAAAGCTGATTGTCCGTTAGTGCGAGGGTATTTTCCCAAGGGTGTGAAAATATAGGAAAAACACAGGAAAAATAGTTAAATAAATGAGAAATAATCACAAACACAACCAGACCGTGTAGCTATGTTGGGAGGTAAACAGTGACTGGCGCTACATGCTGGATTTGGGATGCTCCTGCAGGCTGTGAAATAAATGAGAAATAATCACAAACACAACCAGACCGTGTAGCTATGTTGGGAGGTAAACAGTGACTGGCGCTACATGCTGGATTTGGGACGCTCCTGCACGCTGTGAAATAAATGAGAAATAATCACAAACACAACCAGACCGTGTAGCTATGTTGGGAGGTAAACAGTGATTGGCGCTACATGCTGGATTTGGCACGCTCGCCCACATCTGGTCGGGACTGGTATTAGGAGAGGTAGTAAGTCTCCAGGCTTGCTCATTACTGCTTGGTATGCTATGAAATATCATTATTCTAGGAGAATGTACACTTAAACTTCGGCTATTGCGCCTAATTGGTGCGGCTACTGGCGCGCGATAGCCGAAATCGCGATAGCCGAACAATAGAACTAATGGTAATAATTCTAATTGGTGCCAGGATCCCCAAGATCACCACATATTTTACTACTTTTTTCAGTTTTTTGGTATTTTCAACCAGTAATTGAGTATGAGGTTAGATGTGCTCTTTTCTTATACATGTTAATGTGTTAAGAATGATGGCGACATTAAAAATCATCAAAAATGCTTCATTAGGTTAGGTTAAGAATTTTCCAGAAAAATTTGGTAATTCCCATAGACTTTGTGGGATTTGTATTTTGATGTATTTCTGGCCAATGTCATCCCATAGTGTGTTCACCGGATATATTCTATGCCATCAAACATAATTTATTCCCAGCACAAAACTCGATTGCACTTTCCCCACCCAAAACCTCAGATTCGTGAGAGGTCTCCAGGTTTGTTAGGGAGGAGGGGGGGATAACAGCCACCCACCGGGCAGGACAAAGACGTTGAGACAGTGTATTGAAGAGGATCTGGCAGCATTGGACATTGAAGAACTTGACGCATTTGATGAGATAGTTGGAAGCGTATCATAGGCCGTCTAACCTCATAAGATATGGGAAAATCTGACGTTAAACAGAAAGAAGACAGATCAGTAAAACTAAATGTAGCGAAATGTTGAGTTTCATGGGTATGATACCCTCGGGCAGTCATAGTCTCCATTTCAATGTTATAATGATTGAAAACGATACCATTATCCTCACAACATGACATAATCTTCTGTATGCACGGTCTCGTCTTTGTTTATATATGGACAGCTGACTTGAATGTTTTCCTTGGGCCGCCATGTTTGACTAGCGGCGGCAACTCCAAAACCTGTTTGTAAAGAGGCAATAGTGCTCCCCGGCACATTTAAGGCTTTATCAGTATTGCTAAAACTTACAGTTTTGTGAATAACCATTTAGTGCTTAACGGTCAAATATTAGTTAATCAAAATTTCTTGGCCTGAACAGCTGTTAAGGTCAAGTAACAAATTTGTATATGCAGCCCCTGACGTCATAACAAACTAATCTGCAGCCCTTCGCTACGTCTGGCCACGACTGGCTGCAGCCATGGCAAACCTAGTGCGATAGACATGTTTGTGAATACATATACAAGGTGTGAGAGTGAAAACTCTCACGCAGTAAAACTTGTTAGCTTGATGTGCTATAACCGAGGTTTGGTTTGAAGACACAGGGGGCAACATGAGCCTGTAATCACAGGCACCAGTCACTATAAAACTCCTGCCTGCACCTCCACCACGGGTATATAGCCCTGAAGTGAACCTCCAGGGCCTACCATCCGAGCCCTGGAGGTCATTACCAACCAGCGCTATAGGCCGAAATGTAAAAAAAAAAAAAAAAGAAGGAATGCGTGATACCCGTAAAATTTGATAGCTTGATGCGCTATAGCCGAGGGTTGAGGTACATTCAGGTATGCGTGACAGCCATAAAACGCGATAGCCGAGGGTTGAGTGGTAGACATATAATCGCATTTTAATGGCTATTATTCATATATATATATATATATATATATTATATATATATATATATATATATATATATATAATATATATATATATATATATATATATATATATATATATATATATATACAGGGAGGTCACGAAGATACGAGCAGTTAGGTTCCACCTGGAATACTCGTAAAGCGAAATCTCGTATAACGAAACACATAACTAATGGTAAAATATAGGTTTGGTTCCAGGACCCCATCAATTAAAAAAAAAAAAAAAAAAAAGGACATGTTTTTCAAGCTAAAATAAACTATAGCAAACACAACAAACACACAGCGTCTATATTACCCACCCTGTACTACCTATTCTGTAGAAAAAGCATTCTGAAAGAGAAAATAGCACACAAAATAACATAACTGCACATTAATTAAACATAAAACATGCATAACAAGCTAAAAAGACGTTGTACTGTAGAGGACGCCGCGTGATACAAGAGAAGGTAGTGTAGCGGTCCCAAGGTTGGGGCCGCACACCTGCTAATTACCCCTAAAGGTCAGGCCGCGCCATATGCTTAATTACCCTTCCGGTCATGCCTTGCTAGGGGTGACCTGACTGCGGTCCCAAGGTTGGGGCCGCACACCTGATAATTACCCCTAAATGTCAGGCCGCGCCATATGCTTAATTACCCTTCAGGTCAGGGCTTGCTAGGGGTGACCTCACTGGGGTCAAGCAAATCCCCCTTTGTCCAGCCCGGGAGTGGTAGGGCGCGCATTTTGAACTTGATAATTTTACTCACCCCAGTTTGAATGTCGTATCATTGGATTTTCGATCTCGTATATTGAAAATAGACCCTAATTTGCACATCTCGTATCATCGGATTCTCGTATACCGAATGCTCGTATAACGGGACCTCCCTGTATATATATATATTATATATATATATATATATATATTATATATATATATATATATATATATATATATATATATATATATATATATATATAAAATATATATATATATATATATATATATTATATATATATATATATATAAGTAAGAGATGAAAATAAAAGCAAGGTGCTCAACCATGCCTGGCAGCGCTGCCGCGGCAGCAGCAGTGTTGTCGTTAGATATGTAAGACAAGTTACCCATGTAGGGCTACACTCTGAGGAAGTTTCATGTGCTGGCAAGAATGTATTACTCCTTTCCTATTCTTACTTGCATCAACATTGAATGTCACAGCATATTCTCTGAGTTTGTCCTTAGACTTGCGAATATCACTCACTGTTTGTTTCTTTACAGCATACTCGTCACACACCCGGGCGACAGAAACACCATATTCCACCTTCTTAATAAATTCTACAGTAAACAATCTCCAATTCGATCCCGTATGATTCGAACTTCGGATATTTCGATCTGTTTCAGGTCCAGTTAAAATATTTCAACAACTTTCCATAATCCAAAAAAGTTCTAATTGTGCACTTCCTGAGCACATTGTCAGTTTTCTTAAATAAGTAACACAAAGCCCGCTTAGTTGCCAGTTCCTATAAAGAAGACAGTAAGAGAATAACATAAAAAAGAGGGGTGAGCCAATTTAGTTCGGGAGGTGTCCTGTTACTCTTCTTTTGAAAAGATTTAAGTCATAGGAAAGTGGAAAAATAGAAACAGGAAGAGAGTTACAGAGTTTACCAGTGAAAGGGATGAAAGAGTAAAGATACTGATTAACTCTTTCAGTAGGAAGATGGACAGAATAGGGATGAGAATGAGTAGAAAGTCTTGTGCAGCGAGGCCGCGGGAGTGGGGGGAGGCATGCAGTTAGCAAGTTCAGAAGAGCAGTGAGCATGAAAATAACGGTAGAAGAGAGCAAGAGAAGCAACATTGCGGCGGTGATTTAAAAATTGAAGACAGTCAGTCAGAGGAGGGGAGTTGATGAGACGAAAAGCTTTTGACTCAACCCTGTTTAGGAGAGCTGTATGAGTGGATCCTCCCCAAACATGTGAGACATACTCCATACATGGGCGGATAAGGCCCCTGTAGAGAGCAAGCAATTGGGAGGGAGAAAATAAAGGATGCAGACGCCACAGGACACCTAACTTCTTAGAAGCTGCTTTAGCAAGAGATGAGATGTGAGATTTCCAGTTCAGATTTTAGTAAAGGATAGTCCTATAATGTTCATTGTAGAAGAAGGAGATAGTTGAGTTGAGTGTCATTGAAGAAGAGGGGATAGTTATCTGGTAGGTTTTGTTGAGTAGATAGGTGAAGAAATTGGGTTTTTGAGGCATTGAACATAACAAGGTTTGCTTTGCCCCAATCAGAAATTATAGAAAGATCATAAGTTAGGCGCTCGGTGGCATCTCTCCGTGAATCACTTATTTCCTGTTGAGTTGGACGTCTAGTAAACGACGTTGAAAAATGCAGGGTAGAATCATCAGCGTAGGAGTGGATAGGGCTTTGAGTTAGATTTAGAAGATCATTAATGAATAATAGAAAGAGAGTGGGTGATAAGACAGAACCCTGGGGAACACCACTATTGATAGATTTAGGAGAAGAACAGTAGTAGTAGCTGCAATAGAACGGTTTGAAAGGAAACTTTAGATGAAGGTACAGAAAGAAGGATAGAAACCGAATGAGGATAGTTTGGAAATTAAAGATTTGTGCCAGACTCTATCAAAAGCTTTTGATATGTCAAGGGAAACAGCAAAAGTTTCACTGAAACCCCTAAAGGAGGATGACCAAGATTCAGTTAGGAAAGCTAGAAGATCGCCAGTAGATCGCCCTTTACGGAAACCGTACTGACGATCAGATAGAAGATTGTGAGCAGATAGATGCTTAAGAATCTTCTTATAAAGTATAGATTCAAAAACTTTAGCAAGGCAGGAAGTCAAAACTATAGGATGGTAGTTTGAAGGATCAGAACGGTCACCCTTCTTAGGAACAGGTTGGTTGTGAGCAAACTTCCAGCAAGAAGGAAAGGTGGAAGTAGATAGACAAAGACGGAAAAGTTTGACCAAGCAGGGTGCAAGCACAGAAGCACAGTTTTTGAGAACAATAGGAGGGACTCCATCAGAACCATAAGCCTTCCGAGGATCTAGGCCAAAAAGGGCAAAGAAAACATCATTACGAAGGATCTTAATGACAGGCATAATATAGTCAGAGGGTGGAGGAGAAGGAGGAACAAGCCCTTCATCAACCAGAGTGGAATTTTTTGCAAAGGTTTGAGCGAAGAGTTCAGCTTTAGAAATAGATGAGACAGCTGTGAATGAAAGAGTTTTTGGTAAGTTGAAGTAAAGATTTGGCATGATTAAATGGCATGGTCTGCCACCTCCCCTGTGCCATCCACTTCGTCAGCCAGACTCCACATCGCCTCTGACACATTAACCACCTCAAGCACGGAAGAGCTTACCTTACAAATCCCCAGTGACACCTGCCAGGGCTGCGTTCAGTAGCGGTCACCCCCTCCCCCTGCACCCTCCCTACTAAACGATACTAAATGCTTCACAATTTACATTGCTACCAAGATAGCAGCTGCCTAAATTTATCTCTGAGGCTATTCATATTGTCGCAGAATAACTTGTTAATGACCCTGTATTTAATGCAGCAAAATTTATAGCAGCAGGAAATTCATTATTAAGGAGGCAAGAAGAGGAGAGAAAAGAGCAGAAGCTTTCTTTGCCTTTTGTTTACATACCCTTATTGTGGTGCAAGTTGGCAACTCAGTGGCGATTCACCTCCTCGGGCTGTAGTGAGAGGGTAGCTTGCGCTAGGCATACTGTATAACTACGTTACCAAGGGCCTGCATGTCCATGCGTGCGCTTTGCCCTACTGAATGCAGCCCTGGCAGACTTGCTTGAAGATGCTATCAGTGATAGCTGAGTGCTCAGTGAGCAGTAGTACTGCATTTCAAGACTTACATATCAACCATGTTTTGGTGAGTACAAGTAATACAATCTGTGCTGTTTCGGTATGTTTTAGAGAGTTTTTATTGTGTGGAGGGGATAGTAACCTAGGGGATAGTAAACATCGGATAATTTGGACTTTTGGCTAATTCGACCCCGATCTCCGCCCAGTTAGTTTGAATTAGAGAGGGTTTACTGTAATTTCTCTGCAATACTTAGATTCACACGTTTTCTTTTACCACTTCCCTTCTCTTTTGACGCCATAATGACTTCACTGCACTGAACAAGTCTAAATAAACATAAAAAAACACCGAAAAACAGGCAAAAACACAGCTAGTTTCATCGCGAACACAGCTTACACTGAGCTTGTAAACATGCACTCCGACTGTCATAAACATGTACCATGCGCTCCAACTGGCGGACACTTAAAGGCGCCGTCAAACTAGCACTTTTTCCATCGATGTCAGACGACGAGTCTGACATGTTCCGACGAGCCAACCATGAGCGCATCCATGCACGTTTTTAGCTAGTTATCCTTGTCTATGATTGACAATATACATAAGTAAGTGTATAGCAGCGATAGCCTGCCTGGGTGTCGGAGCCATGTTTGTTTACAATCGACGAAAACAGTGCAGGCGAACAGCTGTGTGTATTTACCTAGTTGTAACATACAGGAAAAGGACTATGCTCGTACTGTCCGTCTCCAAATCTACTATTATCTAGCTTGCCTTTGAAGTCCTGAATACTTCTTGCATTAATCACTTTTGCATCAAGGTTGTTCCAGGCTTCTATGCTTCTATACGGGAAGCTGTATTTTTTTTGTCCCTCTTGCATGTTGTCCTTTTCAATTTCTTCTCATGTTCTCTTGCACTTCTATCGAACCACACAAACAGATCTTCTCAATCAATATTTTCCAGACCCATTGATGCTCTATACACTGCTATAAAATCTCCCTTTTCTCTTCTTTTCTCAAGAGTTGGGAGTTTTAGTCTTGAAAGTCTTTCCTCATATGTTAAATCTCTCAGGCTTGGAACCATTTTTGTGGCTGCTCTTTGTATTCTCTCAATCTTCCTTATATCCTTCTTTTTATGTGGTGACCAAATCACTGCCGCATATTCCAACCTTGGTCAAATCAAAGATGTTATCAATTTCTTAATCATCTCTTCATCCAGATATTTGAATGCCATTCTTATATTCCTCAGCAACTGATATGTATCTCCTGTGATCTTGTTTATATGCTTCTCAGGTGACAAATTATCCATAATCCACACTCCCAGATCTTTTTCGACCTTTGATTTGATTATCCATTCATTTCCCATCGAATACTTTCCTCTCTGTCTCTTTTTGCTACTGCCCACTTCCATCAATTTACACTTTTTAGCATTAAACTCCATTTCCCATAGTTGACTCCATCTGAAAATCTTATCTAGATCCTTTTGTAAATCCTCAGTCCTCTTTACTTTCTACTTTTCTTAGTAATTTAGCATCATCAGCGAATAAACTCATATAACTGTTCACTCCCTCTGTCATATCATTTACATAGACAAAGAACATCACTGGGGCCAATACTGATCCTTGAGGAACTCCACTTATCACACTGCACCATTCTGACTTCTGATCTTTTATAACTGTTCTCATCTCTCTGTTGCTCAAAAAGTCTTCCATCCACTTCAGCAAACCACCCTTCAATCCTCCTACATGTTCTAGCTTCCAGAGCAATCTCTTATGAGGTACCTTGTCAAATGCCTTCTTTAGGTCTATGTATATGCAATCGACCCACCCCTCTCTTTCCTGTATCACATCGATCACTCTCGAGTAAAAGCTTAATAAATTCGTTGTACATGACATTCCTCCTCTAAATCCAAACTGGCCACCTGCAAGTGTGTTTGTCTCTTCCAAATATTTCAACCATCTGTCCTTCACAATTTTTTCACACATTTTTGCCACTACACTTGTTAATGATACTGGCCTGTAATTTAATGGTTCTTCTTTGTCTCCTCCTTTGTGATTTGGCACAATATTTGCTCTTTTCCAATCAAGCGGGACTCTGCTCTCCTTGAGTGAACTCTCAATTACACTATGTAACTTTCCTGCTAGTTGGTTACTGCACTCTTTCATTATCCAATTCGACACTCCATCTGGACCCGGGGCTTTTCTCACATCTTGACTTTCCATTAACCTCTTTACTTCTATTACGTCTACTTTTATGTCTTCCATTATATTTTCTTTTGCTATTATAGTTTTCGTTTTAAATTAACTTTCTCTTGTAAATACAGTCTGTAAGCACTTATTCATTACCTCAGCCTGTTGTAATGCATCTTCGTACACTATGCCTTCTACTTTCAGCTTATCTATTCCTTCCTTGTTTTTCATTTTTCCATTTATATTTCTATAGAAAAGTTTCGGTTCGTTCGTACATTTTTCTATTATATTTCTCTCATAGTTACTTTCTTCGGATTCTTACATATACATTTCTAGTTGTTTTGTACTTCTCCCAAAGGTTGATACCTCCTTTTTTCCTCCAACTATTCCATGTTTTTTCTCTTTCTAGTCTTGGTAATTCACATTTTCTGTTAAACCATTAATTCTTTTTCTTTTCTCTGATAACTATCCTTGGAACATATCTATTTATTCCTTCTGTGTACATTCGGGTGAACTCATCCCATTTTTTCTGGGTACTCCTTGTTGCATGGAAACTACTCGTCTGTCTCTCCGAAAAATGTTCTTAATCCGTCAAAGTCTCAATCAATCAATCATTGGGGGCATACGCCGGGGGGCGCGTCGCCTCGCCCACCCTACGACGCCACTCCCGCGGGTCACCACGCGCCAGTTCCCATGCAGGCTCCTTTCCCATACCAAGCAGCTCTCGACAAGAAACATCAACTTGCCCCAGCCACGAGCCTTGTGGGCGCCCCCTTGGCCTCCTCCACGCCGGATTGTCTCTTACAGATACAACCCGATGGGAAGGATCGGTTTCAGGGTAGCGTGCCACATGCCCATATAGCCCAAGTTGGCGCTGACGGACTATGCAGGTAATAGGCCTCGATTCAGTCTCACGGTGCAATCGCTGATTTGACACGTAATCATCCCAGCGATACCCCATGATTCTGCGAAGACACTTATTACCAAAGGCATTGATTCGTCTCTTCAAGTCACTATTTAGTGTCCATGTCTCACAACCATAGAGTAAGACAGGGATCACAAGCGATTTGAAGATCCGGATCTTTGTCCTCCTGCACAGGTACCGACAACGCCAAATACTCCCGCTGAGCGAGTCCATAACACCGTGGGCTATGCCAATCCGCCGTAAGACTTCTTGACGTGACCCGCCATCATTATGGACTGCGCTACCAAGGTATGTAAAACTTTCCAAGATCTCAATGTCCTCGCCACACGCATGAACAGACTGTACTGCTTCATCTAGTAAGTCTCCAAACACCTGGACCTTGGTCTTGAGCCAGGAGACCTCAAGTCCCAAAGGCTTTGCCTCCTCGTGCAGCGCCTCGAGAGCCATCACCAGGACCTCCAGCGACTCAGCAAAGATTACTGCATCATCGGCAAAAACAAGATCAGTGATCTTGGTGTTGCCAACGGATGCTCCACAATCACTTTGATCTACAACCTTGTCCAATACCCAGTCCATACAAGCGTTGAAAAATGATGGGGCAAGGACGCACCCTTGCCTCACTCCTGTATTCACAGGAAAGAAGCCGGATACACCTGCCCCACACTTCACAGCACTCTCAGTCCCAGAATACAGACCAGTTATCAAACCAATAGTCCTTGCAGGAATCCCTCGAAGTCGCAGAAGATCCCAGTGACTCACGTTGCACTGAGTCAAACGCCTTCTTGAGATCAACATAGGCTGCAAGCATCCCCTGTCGAAACTCACGTCGGCGTTCCACCAGGACACGAAGCACTAGGATACGGTCCGTTGTTGACTTACCAGGCGTGAACCCAGACTGCTGAGGTCTCTGATGCTTCACCAGATGGCTGCGAATCCATGTCAGCAATATATGGGCAAGCACCTTGCCTGGTACGCTGAGCAGTGTAATACCACGGTAATTGTTGCAGTCCTGACGGTCCCCTTTCCCTTTCCAGATAGGGACGACCAGCCCCCTTTTCCAGTCAGGAGGAATGGTACCTGATTGCCACACGGCAGTCAGGACAGCATGCAACCCGTGGATCATGGCCTCACCCCCAGCTTTGAGGAGCTCCGCACTGATATTACAAACACCAGCTGCCTTTCCACCCCTCAACTTTGCTACAGCCTCTCTGACTTCGTCAAGAGAGGGTGCGCTTTCGTCAATGGGAGGATCGGCATCCACTGCCTGTAACCCAGTGGTGTGAAGCTGCTCAGTTGGAGGGTCCACCGTGAACAACTGCCCAAAGCACTCAGCCCAACGAGCCATCTGCCCATCCATGTCCGACACGAGGCGCCCATCTGCTGTTCGAATAGCACTCGCCCGAAAAGGAGACTTGGAACGGAGTTTCTTCAGGGCTCGGTAGGCGGGTCGGAGGTCATTAGCGTTCAAATGACCCTCGACATCCTCAGCGAGACTCCTGACATACCTCTCCTTGTCTCTTCCCAGGAGGGTTCTAGTCTGGCGTGACAAGAGCCCTGTGCTGGTCCCGGTTCCCAGCCAGCCTGGCAGCGCGACTCTCCTCGATTTTCTCCAGCGTCTCCGTCGAGACAAAACCACGCCTTGACTTCGGGCGCTCCCCAATACACTCCTTGGCAGCCTGTAGAGTTTCACGTTTGAAGGTATCCCACAGTTCTACAGAGTCCCCGAGAACACCGAGCACATCAAACCGATTTGAGATTGCCACCGCATACTCATGAGCACATGTCAAGTCCTTCAGTTTCTCAAGATGAAACACAGTATGGTTACCTCTTGAGATTCTTCTGGACTTGACATGAAGCTTAAGTGTAGCAACAACAAGTCTGTGATCTGTTCCAAAGACTCAGCACTCCGGTAAACCCTGCAGTTCTGGAGGATCCTCCAACGAGTGCTAACGAGGATGTGGTCGATCTCCTTTGCTACCCCTCCGGCATTACTATACCATGTCCAGCGGTGCAGCTCTGGTCTCTGATACCAAGAACCTGCAATTCTCAACCTTCTGGACCTTGCAAAGTTCAGAAGCAGAGAACTGTTGGTGTTTCTGGTACCGGAGCCATGGGGAACAACACATAACTCGTAGCCACCTCTCACAGTGCCAGTAGTAGCATTAAAGTCGCCCAAGATAATGAGTGTGTACCGAGGAGGACACTGGTCTAATACAGAGTCGAGTTTGGCGTAGAACATCTCCTTCTCTTCAGTTTTACGCATCTCGGTAGGAGCGTACACAGCAACAAGAGACATGAAACCCAGAGTGTGTTTCATCCTCACTCGCGTTATACGCTCATCAACTGGAGTAACCTCAACAACTGACGGCTGCAGTTTGCTTGAGATGCCTATAGCTACTCCCCGTACACGGTAACCCCGTCAAAGTCTGCTTTTCCATAATTGTATCTTCCTATCTTGTGTTCTTCTCTTCTCCCCTCTTTTTTGCTATCATTTAGTACATGGTCACTCTTTCCAGGTGGGCACTGATAATTTACTTTACTAATTACTTCCAGTTCTTTCGTCAATAGTAGATCTAGTCTTGATGGTTCTTCGCTACCTCTGAATCTTGTGTTCTCTTTAATCCACTGAGTCATGATGTTATTCATTACCAGATCCAACAATGTACCACCCCATGAGTCTTCTCCTCCTTCAGTATACTGTTCTTCCCAGCAAACATCTTTGCAGTTAAAATCTCCCATCAAAATTATGTTCTCACAATTTTCCATCGTATTCTTTATACATTTGCTTGTGTCTCTTATCATGTCTCCATACTCCTCTCTCCTCCAGGAATTTGTCTTAGGTGGAACGTATACGAGTACTAAGTCTCTTATTCTTCCTTTTTTCATCACCAACTCTACCTTCAACACCTCTGCCATACCTTCTCCTTTTTCCACATTCCCTACTACCACATCCTTCCTTGTTAACACCATTACACCACCTCCCTTTTTCTGATTTCTGTTTTGCCTCCATACATTATATTGACCCTCCCCAACTGGCACATCCTCAGAATCACTCAGCTTCTTTTCTACTAAACCCAATATGTCTGGTTTCTTGGCTCTCAGGTAATCGTTTACTTCTGTTAATGTTGACACTAGCCCATTTATATTTGTGTACGATACCCGCCATCCTTTTTCATTTTCCTTTGAACTGTCTTCTCCTACTCTTTCTCTTTTAGATACCACTTCTTCAGTTTTTGGTCCAAAACTCTCCAATAGAATTTCTGTTTCTCCTCTTCCGTTCTCAATTCGTTTTTTTCTTTGGCTTCTTTAAACAGTACATTCAAACTGTCTCTTTCTTCCTCATTCATATCTTTTCTTATCCATATTTTCTTATATTCTTCTGTCTTTGCCAGTTTCAATGCCTTAGACAATATATCTAGTGCTGTATTTTGTGACCTAAACTTAACTTTTAAGGGGCGGGCCCCTCCTTCCTCATATTTGCCTAACCTATGTATCTCTTCTATTTCTTCTTCTATCACCGTATTTTCTTCTACTACTTTAAATATTTCTTTTGCCACTTTCTTTTCTTCCTCTTCTCTTATGTTTTTCTTGGGCAGCACTTTTTCCTTCAAACCAAAAATTATGACACATTTCTTTTTGTCCACCGTATCTCTAACTAAATTTTCCTTTTGTTTTATCACTTTGATTACTTCTTTGGTCAGATTTTTCTTTTCATTTTCTTGATCTTCAATTATTTGGCATAAGCTCTCTTGGTCTTTTTCTTTTTCTATTTTCCATGTCTTTCTTTCATTTTTCATTTCCTCTTGTGTCATTTTCCATTTCTTATGTACTGCATTAATTTCTGCATGCATTTTCACTACCTTTTCGTCGTCTTGTTTACCATTTAATTCATCCACTCTATTTTTCGTAATAATATTATCTTTTTCCAGTACGAACACTTTCTTTTCCATCTTCTCTAGTCTATCCATCATTTCGTGAACTACATTTTCTAGCATTGAGACTCTTTTCCGGTTCGTTTTCAGCTATAATATCTTTTTTTCTTTGGTATTGAAGCCATCGAAATTGATCACGGGGTCTTCCATCTTTGTTTACGTCCAATGTTTTTCACTTTTTAGGCTAATCATGTGGAGACGGGACTATCTAACTGCATAGCTCTCACCTGTAAGTATTCAAGGTCTTTTTGGGTCCTCTGCATCCTTGTTGGTCACTGCAGCCAGTCAGCATATCCAGTTTTGTAGGAGCCTACCAGAGCGCATCTTGTACACACAGCTGATGCAGTGTGTGTGTATTTACCTAGTTGTAACATACAGGAAAAGAGCTATGCTCGTACTGTCCCGTCTCCAAATCTACTATTATCCAGCTTGCCTTTGAAGTCCTGAATACTTCTTGCATTAATCACTTATGCATCAAGGTTGTTCCAGGCTTCTATGCTTCTATACGGGAAGCTGTATTTTTTTATATCCCTCTTGCATGTTGTCCTTTTGTGTGTGACGGTTTGCAGTCTCCCGGGGTGGTGGCTTCGGCCAGCACTAGAGGAGAGGAGAGGAGAGGAGAGGAGAGGAGAGGAGGAAGAGGAGGAGGAGAGGAGAGGACCTACGAAGCGATACTAAGCGAAAGAGGTCACAAGAAGAAGAAGAAGTCAAGAAATTGTAATACCTACTAATATTCACTAATTTAATCCACATACACACCTTCTACAACTAAATCACAATCAACACAGGCTCCCTCCTTAGGTATCTTAATATCTGATACATTAAAACTCCTTAAAACCCAGGCCTTCCAAAATAAAAGAGAAAAAATTATGTTGAGTTGACGATTCGAGCGGCAATAAGCTGTCTGATATGCCATTCTTGCCCGCAAATTTGTCTCGCTAATGGAGTCAGTTAAATCCAAAATCGGTTAAATTGAGGTCCGTTAAATCGAGGGTCGACTGCATTTTATACATCCAAAACACTTATTTTTTTCTGTCCAATTATTTAAAGCGCTTTGCTTTAACAACACAACACAATTTCTGGTGAAAATACCAAATTGGACATGCTACCACTGTATATATTTTAACTCACCACTGAACCACATAATGAACATCATCTTATAGTTGATCTGATGGTCACGGAATTTGTTAGCCAAGCAGGAGAGGGGAAAGATGTTGAAGGCCCGACCAGCTAGGCAGAGTATAATGCTCCACACCACCAGTGCAAGGTGAAACTGCAATATAAAAACTAAATTATTGTCCAACAACGAAGCAAACAAATATACAAATACATTAACATTCTATCAACTCAATACAAATACCATTAAAAAATATATACTCACCTGGTGTCTAAAACTAAACAGGGCAAGTCCAAGATATATGAAGACTGTACATTCAGCTATAAGGGCCAAGGTGCGCATAAGATGCTGCATGGTGATTTGCATCACAGGAGACATGTTGAAATGGGTGTAGTGAGACATTACTATGCCATTGAAGAGGATTGCCATTATTCCTGGAGAAGAAGAAGTCAGTAAGTATTGTTTTATGTATACTATACGGTAATTTAATGTTGGTCAAATCTTGAAATAAAAATATAATGTTCTTTACTACCGTTCAGGGTTTCCCTATTGCAATCCAATTTTCTATGTAGTATAAAAACACCAATTCTAAAATTGTAAAAATGGCTTTTGCACTGCCATAATGAATTTCAAATATTTCCATTACTGATGACACCAGCCTATTGTTGCGTAGATGGTAAATGTAGTGTGTGTGTGTGTGTGTTATGAGCGAGCGGTGTGCAGAGGGAGGTGATGCACACAGCGAGGCAGTTGATAAGAAGGGAGCGGCCAGCAGGACAAGACACATCCGTCTTCCCTCCTTACTCCTTCCTACCAGGATTTATGCTTTGTTTGCTGTCTAGGGGAGGCAGCAGGTCTTTTCACGGCCTGCCCTATTATCACTGGTGATATAAACAGTTGTAACAGTGCGTAGAGAGTGGTGAGGTGACGGTAATACAGTGTTAACAGTAGGTAGACTGTGGTGGGGTGACTGAGGGAGCCACGTGTGTGCTGCCGCCTTTGTGTGTGAGTGACGCGATTCCCTCTGTACCGTTTGTGTGTTCTGTGACTAACTGCTGTGCCTTTTGAATTAACGTTCTAGTAAATACGCCAAACGCCATGTGAAGTGTCTTTCCTTCCCTTCCTCTAGTGTTCTGAGTAAAACTTTGTGTGTCATAATCCACGCCGGACACTAGGTGAAGTTTTTCTCTTTGCACCCTTCCCTCTTACCGCGGCCTGCCTGGAGTGAAGGTGGGTTACAGTGTGACGGCTGTGACGAGCTGACCGGGGGATGCAGGGTTAGCGTAAGAAGTTTTTGTCAGGAGTGGGATTTGACACGCATAGCGCTGTGATAAAAATTTTAAGCATATCTACTACTACTAAGTACAGTGGAACTCCATTCCTTTATCCGGTATTCTGACATCCGGCATATTAGAAGAAAAATACGCCAGAGCGCACACCTAGTCAGCCCGCCACTACTTGTTTGTGCAGCAGTCCTGCCTCCTCCTTGCAACCTCGCATGTGTCACCTTTATAGCCAGTGAATAGCTTATCTATTCATGTTGAAGGTTGTAAAGTGGAAAAGGATGGTCCTTACACTTAAGCAGAAGGTGGAGATATGTAAGCGGCTGAAGAAGGGGAAAATCAAAAGAATATCATGGAAGAATACAACATTGGATCGTGCATAAGTATTGATGTAAGTGTATGTATAGAGTGAAATGTAACAATGAGTAAAGTTATATGTAGTAGGTACAGAACTAATAAAGTGATAACCAACTCTCCACCAAAACTAAGACACTAGGATCAACACACTTCACATTATCTTTGGGATATAGGTAAGCAAAATAAAAAAATTTGAGTTCTTAATTATTCATGGGTACACATTCAGTATTTATAAAGTACGTACACCTTCCCGTATCCGGCACACACTAGGTCCTAATGATGCCGGATAAAGGGAGTTCCATTGTACTAACTGATTGGAACCAGCCAAAGTGAATAATAAAAGCCCCTTCATATGACACCACCATGGTGGCACTAACAAGTTTGCAATAATTCAAATGTAAATTTCAGACGTGACCATGCAACCACGTCTGGAGGCACGGCCAGATTTGTGGTGGCGAGGAAAGGCATTTTTTAATGCGACCAAGCTTATGTCTACATGTTTAAATGGAAAATAACGGAGCTATTCACACGAGACACGACTTTCAGTGCTGCCAGATGTTCCTATAATTAATATATTCTTCACATTTATGCCTATGGCACTTGTAGGCTACTTCCATGAGGGTTTATATGGATAGCCTTCTATAGGTCTATATGAGGGCCATGATGGTTGGCCCTCGCCCGTGTTGGTGCAGGCAGGATATTCATAGTGACGCCTTACAGAGGGTCATGGCGCCTCCCGGTGTTCTCCGATGCACTTGCCGTCGAAGGTAGAGTTGATGGGCGACATGTGGGTAAACTTAGGCCACTCAAAGAAGGGAGAAAGATCTGCACACGGCGAGACTCGAACTCGGGTCATTATGCTCACTACTTCCAGACACTAACTACTCCATGAGTAATGACTTCTCCGCTGGTGCTATACTGTCTCTCACGTTTGTGTCACCCGTCAGGGTGGCTCTGTTGGTAGAGGTGTGGGCTCGCGTGCAGCGTCCCTGCATTTGGTCAGCGGTTCGAGCCCACCAGGTTCGTCCTGGCGTGATGGCGCTTTGTATAGTCAATAACCTTGTCGTTGGTAATTGCAAAGTGTCTAGATAGGATCAAAGTATCTTATCTTATATCATGTTTGTGTCCAAATTGGTCAGCTGATCTTGTATACACTCCAGTAACACATCATAAGATGCAATACTCATATAAGGCGTCAGGGACCAGTAGGGCGACCGTGCCAAAAGTAAGTTTTCCTGTATTGCAATTTAAAGTTAGAGAATGTAAACTAGCCTTGGGACAGGTGTAAAACTATACATATTTAATATCATTGGATTTCTCTCTCCAGCATTTTTTTTTTTTTTATTTTTTTTTTATACATCACAAAGGACTGGCCAAGGGCACAACAAAAATAGGTAGCACAAAGACCGCTTAGTTGTCAGTCCCTATAAAGAAGACAGTATGAGAGAAAAAAAAGAGGGGTGTGCCAATTTAGTTCGGGCAGTGTCTTGTTACTCTTCTCTTGAAAAGATTTAAGTCGTAGGAAAGTGGAAATATAGAAACAGGAAGAGAGTTACAGAGTTTACCAGTGAAAGGGATGAAAGAGTAAAGATACTGATTAACTCTTGCATTAGGAAGATGGACAGAGTAGGGATGAGAATGAGTAGAAAGTCTTGTGCAGCGAGGCCGCGGGAGTGGGGGGAGGCATGCAGTTAGCAAGTTCAGAAGAGCAGTGAGCATGTAAATAACGGTAGAAGAGAGCAAGAGAAGCAACATTCCGGCGGTGATTTAAAGATTGAAGACAGTCAGTCAGAGGAGAGGAGTTGATGAGACGAAAAGCTTTTGACTCAACCCTGTTTAGGAGAGCTGTATGAGTGGATCCTCCCCAAACATGTGAGACATACTCCATACATGGGCGGATAAGGCCCCTGTAGAGAGCAAGCAATTGGGAGGGAGAAAAAAATGGACGCAGATGCCACAGGACACCTAACTTCATAGAAGCTGTTTTAGCAAGAGACGAGATGAGAGATTTCCAGGTCAGATTTTTAGTAAAGGATAGTCCTAGAATGTTCATTGTAGAAGAAGGAGATGGTTGAGTGTCATTGAAGAAGAGGGGATAGTTATCTGGTAGGTTTTGTCGAGTAGATAGGAGAAGAAATTGCGTTTTTGAGGCATTGAACAAAACAAAGTTTGCTTTGCCCCAATCAGAAATTATAGAAAGATCAGAAGTTAGGCGCTCGGTGGCATCTCTCCATGAATCGCTTACCGTATTTTACGGCTTATAAGATGCTGCATCTTGGAAGATGCACCCTGATTTTGGAAAGAAATTTCTAAGAAAAGAGAAAAAAAAAAAAAAAAAAAACAGACCACCAAAACTGTTGTCCAATATACAGTGTCGGGTCGAGTGTAAACACCTCCTCTCACGTCCTCTCATGCCTCACTACATTACCTGCCTCCTGTGCCTCAACACGTATTGTTTGAATTTTCCTGTATGCGTGTAGTATTTGTGATGGCTGCAAGTACATATGTATACAAACTTTCATCTAATGTAACAAACAAAGTTCCTTATACACGGAATGGCTGTTGGCGCCAATCTGCCGAGGCGGAATGGCTCCCGCCTGTACCGCAGTAAACATCACAGCGTGAAGACTGATTAGTTGATTTGAATGTCTTTTTGTATTCAAAATACAGTAAAACCCTTATAACTCGGCACTGTATAACTCGGAATTTGATATAACTCGGCATGGCAAAGACTAATTTTTTTTTTTTTTTTTTTTTTTTTTTTACACACACACACACACACACACACACACACACACACACACACACACCCACACACATACCCACACACACACACACACACACACACACCTATGCCCATAGCACATGTAGGCAGTGAGCTCCAGGGGTGGAATGATAGGCCCTGGAGGCTCACTCGAGGGCTGTGATGGTTGGCCCTCGCCCGTGGTGGCGCAGGCAGGATTGTTATAGTGACGCCTGTGATTAGAGGCTCATGCCGCCCCTTGTCCTCCCATGCACTCACAGTCGAAGGTAGAGTTAATGGACAGGGCATGTGGGTGTTCTTAGGCCACTCGACGGTGCAAAAAGATTTCAAGTGGATTTATGGGTCTCACTCGGGATCGAACTCGGGTCTTCGAGAACGCCACTCGGTGACGCTAACCACTCTGCTACCGCCTCACCTAAACTGCATCTCATGGTTTTCACTCGGCATATCATGCCCTCACAACCTCTTGTGTGAACATGTAAACAGAAAGTTGGCAAAAAATAATGTATCTCGGCATATTGATGTTATAACTGCATCTCTTCGCTTACACTCTGCATATCGTCAGTCGCATAAAGTCGTATTTTTGTCCTTTTGATCTTTTCCTGCAAGCTCAGGCTCTTCAATTTCATTCCCTTCCTGCTGGAGACACCCTTGCGTGATGGAGCTGACATCTTGAAATACAGTACTGTATGATGTAATCCCAAAACACGTAAAATAGGTGGCAAAGTAAAGCAAAGGTCGGGAACCAGCGTGTAGGCTGTCAGCTGCTGAGCCGTGTTTATGTCGTCAAAGCACCGTCTTGGATACGAATTCCGTTTTTTGTCGAAATTGAAAAAGGATTGGTTTCTGCTTCAAAAACACAAGCTTGGTAGGAGCCGAAATAATAATCAATGCAAAACATTGCAAACAATATCACAGAGTAGTATAACACACATTTCAGCAAGTGTTATTGGATTGGGTTTCGTAATCCAAGACGGTGCTTGGACGACAAAAACACGGCTCAGCCTACGCACTGGTTCCCGATCTTTGCTTAATTTGCCACCTATTTTACGTGTTTTGGGATTACATCATACAGTACTGTATATCAAGATGTCAGCTCCATCACGCAAGAGTGTCTCCAGCAGGAAGGGAATGAAATTGAAGAGCCTGAGCCTGCAGGAAAGGGTGAAAGTGCTGGCAAGGATGGATGCAGGTGCGTCCATGTGTGCTATTTGTGCTGAGTTTGATATCAAATCCAGCACATTCTACCCGTTCACTGGTAAGTGTAGTTTTTATGCTTTTACAGTACTGTATTTCCTTTTTTTTTTTTTTTTTTTTTTTTTTTTTTTATTATATAACCCATATCAGAGGAGGACATTGAATAACTCGGCACATTGAATAACTCGGCAAGGGCCAGAGCCCCTATCGTGCCGAGTTATAAGGGTTTTACTGTACTTGTAACAGATTAGTACTGAGGTTACATCATATCAGAGGCTGCATTGAATAGCTACCTAAGCTAACCTCCTACAACATTCGTCTTGGAAGACGCATGATTCTTTTTAAGGCTATTTTTTAGGGGAAAAAATGCGTCTTATAAGCCCTAAAATACGGTAGTTCCTGTTGAGTTGGACGTCTAATAAAAGACGTTGAAAAATGCAGGGTAGAATCATCAACGTACGAGTAGCTAGGACTTTGAGTTAGACACAGAAGATCATTAATGAATAATAGAAAGAGAGTGGGTGATAGGACAGAACCCTGGGGAACACCACTATTGATAGACTTAGGAGAAGAACAATGTCTTTCTACAGTAGCTGCAATAGAACAGTTTGACAGGAAACTTAAGATGAAGGTACAGAGAGAAGGTTAGAAACCGAATGAGGGTAGTTCGGAAATTAAAGATTTGTGCCAGACTCTATCAAAAGCTTTTGATATGTCAAGGGCAACAGCAAAAGTTTCACCAAAACCCCTAAAGGAGAATGACAGAGATTCAGTTAGGAAAGGTAGAAGATCGCCAGCAGATCGCCCTTTACGGAAACCGTACTGGCGATCAGATAGAAGATTGTGAGCAGATAAGATAGATGCTTAAGAATCTTCTTATTAAGTATAGATTCAAAAACTTTAGAAAGGCAGGAAATCAAAGCTATAGGACGGTAGTTTGAAGGATTAGAACTGTTACCCTTCTTAGGAACAGGTTGGATGTGAGCAAACTTCCAGCAAGAAGGAAAGGTGGAAGTAGATAGACAAGGACAGAAAAATTTGACCAAGCAGGGTGCAAGCACAGAAGCACAGTTTTTGAGAACAATAGGAGGGACTCCGTCAGGACCGTAACCCTTCTGAGGATCTAGGCCAGAAAGGGCAAAGAAAACATCGTTATGAAGGATCTTAATAACAGGCATAACATAGACAGAGGGTGGAGGAGAAGGAGGAACAAGAATTGTTTAATCTTCATCAACCAGAATTTTTTTTTTTTTTTTTTTTTTTACATCTGTGCCTATAGCGCCTGTAGGCAGTGGTGACCCAGGGCTCGGATGGTAGGCTCTGGAGGTTCACTTGAGGGCTGCGATGGTCGCCCTCGCCCGTAGTGGTGCAGGCAGGATTTTTATGGTGACGCCTGTAGAGGCTCATGCCGCCCCCCTGTATCCTCCGATGCACTCGCAGTCGAAGGTAGAGTTGATAGGCAGGGCATGTGGGTGTTCTTAGGCCACTTGACGGTGCAGAAAGGTTTTTGGTTTCTTCGGGGATCGAACTCGGGTCACCGAGAACGTCAGTCGGAGACACTAACCACTCCGCTACCGCCTCCCCGAAGAATGGAATGGAATATGAAGAATGGAATTTTCAGCGGTTTGAGAGAAGAGTTCAGCTTTAGAAATAGATGAGACAGCTGTGGAGCCATCTGGGTGAAGCATAGGAGGGAAAGATGAAGAAGAAAAATTGGTAGAGATGTTATTAGCTAGATGCCAGAAGTCACGAGAGGAATTTGATTCAGAAAGATTTTGACATTTTCTATGAATGAAGGAGTTTTTGGTAAGTTGAAGTATTAAGATTAAACAATTCTTGTAAAAAATTATAGTTTCATGCTATTATGGTAGCATATGATATGGTATGGTATAGGAAGGATTTCCTTGCAACATAGTGCAAGAGTTAGAGGGGTTAACAATAGGTTTTACTTCCCCCCAGTTAGTGTTGCCAGTGAGATGGTTTATTCATCAATCTAGCTATCTATCTTCTTTTGACATATATAGTTAATTAATATGATAATAGATTACTATGTGTATCACTTAACATTTACCATGTCAACAATTATAGATTATTATAAAGGCAGCTTATATCCCTGGCCGCCAATCATATACAGGGAGGTCCCGTTATACGAGCATTCGGTATACGAGAAATCAATGATACGAGCTGAGTAAATTAGGGTCTATTTTCAATATACGAGATCGAAAATCCAATGCTACGACATTCAAACTGGGGTGAGTAAAATTACCAAGTTCAAAATGCGCGCCCTACCACGTGTGCATCTGGGCTGTATGATGATGTACAATGATTCAGATGTGCAGAGACGAGTTTGTGGGCAGTGGAAGAGGTCTGCGCACCCCTCCCTTGTCCCTTACCTACCCTACCCTCTCTTGTATCACGCGGCGTCCCCTACAGTACAACGTCTTTTTTGCTTGTATTGTGCCTTGTGAGTCGATTTTAGTGATTTGCTGGTTTACTTAATGTGCTTATTGTGACTTATTTGTGCTCTGTCCTACTGTGCTGTCACACTCTTAATTCCCTGCAAACGCAGTCACCGATGTTTTCTCTCAAGCGTCGGAGAGAAAAACAGGGACTCTCAGCTGGCTACGTGCCAGCTTCCAGTCTCCCACACAACATTACCACTTGTGAGTGTTATGCATGTTTCATGTTTAATTAATGTGCAGTTATGTTATATAGGTGCTATTTTCTCTTTCAGAATGCTTTTTCTACAGAATAGGTAGTAAAGTGTGGGTAATATAGACGCTGTGTGTTTGTTGTGTTTGGTATAGTTTATTTTAGCTTGAAAAACATGTCTTTGATGGGATCCTGGAACCAAACCTATATTTTACCATTAGTTATGTATTTCGCAATACGAGTTTTTCGCTTTACGAGTATGCCAGGTGGAACCTAACTGCTCGTATCTTCAGGACCTCCCTGTACACACCTGACAGCCACACCTTATTCCTCACTCCATGTGGATCTGCTGATGAGGATGGAAGGAGATGGGGTGAAGGCAGAGAAGCTGTTGGGCTGTGGTACTAACAAGAAGTGTTGTGTGTGAGGTCAAGATACTGACACTTCGTACGGCTGTAATTATATGTTACGATTACGAGTGATAAAATTGTATACAGTAAAACCCTTATAACTCGGCACGATAGGGGCTCTGGCCCTTGCCAAGTTATTCAATGTGCCGAGTTATGCAATGTCCTCCTCTGATATGGGGTAAAAAAAAAAAAAAAAAATAATAATAATAATAATAATGTAAATACAGTATACAGTACCCTCCCGAGTTTCACGCTATGCGAGTTTCGCGATACTCGAGTTTCGCGCTGAGTCCTAAATTCTTATCATCCCGACTTTTGCGCATTATATCCCCGAGTTTCGCGTTGTTTTTTTTTTATTGTTTTTTTTTTGTGTGTGTGTGTGTGTGTGTGTGCCTGCAGCGCCTTTAGGCAGTGACCTCCAGGAGTGGGATGGTAGGCCGTGGAGGTTAACTTGAGGGCTGTGATGGTTGGCCCTTGCCCGTGGTGGCGCAGACAGAATTTCTATAGTGACGCCTGTGATTATAGGCTCATACCGCCCCCTGTGTCCTCCGATGCACTCGCAATCGAAGGTAGAGTTAATGGGCAGTGTGTGGGTGTTCTTAGGCCACTCAACGGTGCAGAGAAAGATTTTAAGTGGATTTTACAGCCCTCATCAAGGATCGAACTCGAATCACCGAGAACGCCACTCAGAGACTTCTTCTTCTTCTTGTGACCCTTTCTGCTTAGTATCACTTTGTAGGTCATCTGTCAAGCTCGTGCTCGAGTTTGACATATATCTTAATGCTAACCACTCTGCTACCGCCTCCCATAAGAGACGTACGGGACACATCTTCCTACCTTCCTGCTTAGTATAGTATTATAATAGGCTTAGTATAGCTTGTAGTTTTGCTTTGTTTTTTTCCCATTTGTTTGTGTTTTTCTCTACAGGAGAAGCCGGTGTCACATAAGATAGGTAACACCTCAAAATAAGTAGCACCTTACCATACACCCCCGCCGTTCCTTACTATTTACCACAAAATACTCCTTTATAAGTGATTAACCATGACGTGTGTAGTACTGTGGTTTCTGGAGGTACTGGAGGAGACAGGAGAGAAGAGAGGAAGGCATTGTGACAGTGTTATTGCCGTAAAACACTGTCACACAACCACCAGCTGACACGATATGTGTCAAGCTCACTCACTCAGACCAAAACAGCATCCGCTGGGTGACTCCCAACTCGAGCTCAATCTCAAGCTCCTCTCCTCCCTCCTCTTCTCTACGTAGTGTTGGCCGAAGCCACCACCCCGGGAGGCGGGTCACAAACCCTAGGCTAACACCCAGTACCCATTCACTGCTGGGTGGACAGGGGCTTGGGGCATTTTCAGGATATTTTTTGGGGGAAAAAGTGAGTCTTACAAGCTGTAAAATACGGTAGGTACACAGCCCTCAAGTTAACCTCCAGGGCCTACCATCCCACCCCTGGAGGTCACTGCCTAACGGGGCTGTAGACACGCACACACACACACACACACACACACACACACACACACACACACACACACACACACACACACCACACACACACACACAACAAAAAAAAAAGCAGACTAAATAAGCATTTTTAGTGTTTTTAATACCCGAGTTTCGCGATCCGCGAGTTTCGCGCTATGCCTCCGGAAGAAAGCAAGCGCGAATCTCGGGAGGGTAGTGTACTGTAAAAGCATAAAAACTACACTTACCAGTGAACGTGTAGAATGTGCTGGATTTGATATCAAACTCAGCACAAATAGCACGCATGGACGCACCTGCATCCATCCTTGCCAGCACTTTCACCTTTTCCTGCAGGCTCAGGCTCTTCAATTTCATTCCCTTCCTGCTGGAGACACCCTTGCGTGATGGAGCTGACATCTTGATATACAGTACTGTATGATTTAATCCCAAAACACGTAAGATAGGTGGCAAAGTAAAGCAAAGGTTGGGAACCAGCGTTGTAGGCTCTGAGCCGTGTTTTTGTCGTCCAAGCACCGTTTTGGATTACGAATCCCACTCCAATAACACTTGCTGAAATGTATGTTATACTACTTTGTGATATTGTTTGCAATGTTTTGCATTGATTATTATTATTTCGGCTCCTACCAAGCTTGTTGTGTTTTTGAAGCAGAAACCAATCCTTTTTCAATTTCGACAAAAAACGGAATTCGTATCCAAGACGGTGCTTGGACGACATAAACACAGCTCAGCAGCTGACAGCCTACACGCTGGTTCCCGACCTTTGCTTTACTTTGCCACCTATTTTACGTGTTTTGGGATTACATCATACAGTACTGTATTTCAAGATGTCAGCTCCATCACGCAAGGGTGTCTCCAGCAGGAAGGGAATTCAATTGAAGAGCCTGAGCCTGCAGGAAAGGGTCAAAAGGACAAAAACACGACTTTATGCGACTGAGGATATTTAGATTCTCGTATATCGAATGCTCGTATAACGGGACTTCCCTGTATATATATAATTATATGGATAACTTTCCTCCTATGTTCCTCCGTGAGAAAGAGTGATAGCTTGCACTCTCTAAGTACAGTAAAACCCATATAACTCGGAATTTGATATAACTCGGCATGGCAAAGACAATTTTTTTTTATTTTTTATTATATTCATATATATATATACACACACACTTATGCCTATAGCGCGTGTAGGCAGTGAGCTCCAGGGGTGGGATGGGAGTCCCTGGAGGCTCACTCAAGGGCTGTGATGGTTGGTCCTCGCCAGTGGTGGCACAAGCAGGATTCTTATAGTGACGCCTGTAATTAGAGGCTCATGCCGCCCCCCTGTGTCCTCCCATGCACTCGCAGTCGAAGGTAGAGTTAATGGACAGGGCATGTGGGTGTTCTTAGTCCACTCGACGGTGCAGAAAGATTTCAAGTGGATTTATGGGTCTCACTCGGGATCGAACTCGGGTCTTTGAGAACGCCACCCGGTGACATTAACCACTCTGCTACCGCCTCACCTAAACTGCATCTCATGGTTTTCACTTGGCATATCATGCCCTCACAACCTCTTCTGTGAACATGTAAACAGAAAGTCGGCAAAAAATAATGTATCTCGGCATATTGATGTTATAACTGCATCCCTTCGCTTACACTCGGCATATCGTCAGTCGCATAAAGTCGTATTTTTGTCCTTTTGATCTTTTCCTTCAGGCTCAGGCTCGTCAATTTCATTCCCTTCCTGCTGGAGACAGCCTTGCGTGATCTTGAAATACAGTACTGTATGATGTAATCCCAAAACACGTAAAATAGGTGGCAAAGTAAAGCAAAGGTCGGGAACGAGCGTGTAGGCTGTCAGCTGAGCCGTGTTTATGTCGTCCAAGCACCATCTTGGATACGAATTCCGTTTTTTGTCGAAATTGAAAAAGGATTGGTTTCTGCTTCAAAAACACAACAAGCTTGGTAGGAGCCGAAATAATAATCAGTGCAAAACATTGCAAACAATATCACAAAATAGTATAACACACATTTTAGCAAGTGCTTTTGGATTGGGATTCGTAATCCAAGACGGTGCTTGGACGACAAAAACACGGCTCAGCCTACACGCTGGTTCCCGACCTTTGCTTTAATTTGCCACCTATTCTATGTGTTTTGGGATTACATCATACAGTACTGTATATCAAGATTTCAGCTCCATCACGCAAGGGTGTCTCCAGCAGGAAGGGAATGAAATTGAAGAGCCTGAGCCTGCAGGAAAAGGTGAAAGTGCTGGCAAGGATGGATGCAGGTGCATCCATGCGTGCTATTTGTGCTGAGTTTGATACAAAATCCAGCACATTCTTTCCGTTTACTAGTAAGTGTAGTTTTTATGCTTTTACAGTACTGTATTTATTTATTTATTTATTGTTTTATTTTTTTTATACCCATATCAGAGGAGGTCATTGCATAACTCGGTAAGGGCCAGAGCCCCTATCATGCCAAGTTATAAGGCATTTACTGTATGTCATAGGACAAATGCCTAGCTGTCAGCATAGAGTTAGGGTCAACGAACTACGTACCAGAAGTGATAAGAAGCCAGAATCACGAGAGGAGAGACAGAAAGCCTCGGAACACACTCGCTACCAGAACTCATCCCTGGCACTCCCTGGCTGTGTTCAAGACATTCATTGCACTTGGTTGTAATCTCTACGCTTCTTATTGGACTCTAAATAAATGTGTACAAAGCTGGACGTACATATTTATCTCACCTAAATAAGTCTACTAATATACACGACTTATACGTCACAGCTTCCTGTCTCCCCACACAACATTACCACTTGTGAGTGTTATGCATGTTTTATGTTTAATTAATGTGCAGTTATGTTATTTTGTGTGCCATTTTCTCTTTCAGAATGCTTTTTCTACAGAATAGGTAGTACAGTGTGTGGTAAGTTTATTTTAGCTTGATAAACATATCTTTCTTTTTTCTTTTTTTAATTGATGGGGTCCTGGAATCAAACCTATATTTTACCATTAGTTATGTGTTTTGTTATACGAGATTTCGCTTTACGAGTATGCCAGGTGGAACCTAACTGCTCGTATCTTCGGGACCTCCCTGTACTTATACTATGGATTTACCGTATTTTACGGCTTATAAGATGCTGGATCTTGGAAGATGCACCCTGATTTTGGAAAGAAATTTCTAAGAAAAAAAAATACAGATTTTCTACCTGAAGGCGGTAGTAAAATCTACCGATTTTCTCGGTAGGTGTTGGTCCGTAGTGTATTTCTGCTGCTCTGTTTCCATGTTCTCTGGGGTATCGTACAACTTTTAGCTTTTATGCTAGTACAGGGAGGTTCCGAAGATACGAGCAGTTAGGTTCCACCTGGCATACTCGTAAAGCGAAATCTCGTATAACGAAACACATAACTAATGGTAAAATATAGGTTTGGTTCCAGGACCCAATCAATTAAAAAAAAAAAAAAAAAAAAAAAAAAAAAGACATGTTTTTCAAGCTAAAATAAACTATAGCAAACACAACAAACACACAGCGTCTATATTACCTACACTGTACTACCTATTCTGTAGAAAAACCATTCTGAAAGAGAAAATAGCAAACAAAATAATATAACTGCACATTAATTAAACATAAAACATAAATGATGTCATCAAGCTCATCATCAGTTACCAGCCAATGATAAACTGTTTTTAAAACTTCTCGACCAATCACAAGTCAGCGAGACATATTTCCGGGCAAGAATGGCATGCCAGACTGCCTCTCCGCCCTCTGTCCCCGTCATCCCAAACTAATTCTCGTTTTATTTGGAATGCTTGCGTTTTAAGGAGTTTTAATGTATCAGATAGTAAGATATATAAGTAAAAAGCCTGTGTTGCTAGTGTTTTGGTGTTAGAAGGTCTGTATGTGGGTTGCAATAGTGAATATTTGTGTTATGTGGCGGTGGGGCCGCGGCAAGAATTTCTCCATCACTCACTGCCCCAGCAGTCACCTCATCATAACATCTTTAAATCACCCTTATTTAAGGTGACACACGGTGCTACATTGATTTAGATAATGACACGTGTATATAACATCTCACCATAATCACTATGTTGTATAATAACGAGTAATAAGACGTTTAAGCCTGCCCAAACCTACAGTGGCGGAGGAGGCGGCGGCTCCAGCGGCCAGCCGCCACTCAAAACTTTTGAGTAAAAACCCGCCGTCATCCGCCTCACCTGTGCCTTCCTGAAGACAGTCAGTTCCCACGCCTGTGATAGCACCATAGGATATCACCAGGGATCATAGGATTCCTCAAGGGGTTCTCGCTCCCCTACTAAATATTACCAAAGACATCTATCTCCCTTGGTCTAGTGGTGTTGACATCCACCTCACGGGCTTCATGGGCTGGCTCATGCTGCTGCTGCTGCTGCTGCCAAAGGCCGCGCTGCCAGACGTGGATGAGTCCCTTGCTTGTATTTCATCTCTTTTCTCATATATATGAATGATATCCATCCAAATGCAATCATATGTCTACATTCACCTAGAGAAATGATATTTCATAGCATACCAAACAATAATAAGCGAGCCTGGAGACTTCCTACCTCTGCTAATACCAGTCTCGAGCAATCGTTGGCCAGTCTGCACGTTATTTTCAGATTGATTATCGTACAACCTTAGGTAAAATCATATAGTCAGTAAATGTTTATAATTTTAGTAAATAACTTGTAATTTACTTTAGTAAATAACTTTGTAATTTTACTCACCCCAGTTTGAATGTCGTAACATTGGATTTTCGATCTCGTATATTGAAAATATACACAAACCTCAATTTCTCGGACCTCGATTTCCCAGATATCGGATTTGCCGGACAAAATCCGAGGTCCGGGGATATGTCAGTCCCGAACAATTTTTTTTTTTTTTTTTTTTTTTTTTTTTTTTTTTAACGTTAAAATGCCTAGTCCTGTTCGTAAATTGACCAAGTTGTCCGGTGGTCTGAGCATCTCCTGTCACCCCTGGTCAGTGTCCACACCTCCCGCCAGGTGGCAGCATGCTCAGCGGTCGTATTGTTTACATTTGGGCACACAACATTCATGGTTCACCTGCACAGCCTCCGTCAGTCACCTGACTCCCACTGCTCCTGGTGCAAGAACATTTCTGAGACTATTGAACACTTTCTGCTGCCTCCCGCCAGGTGACAGCATGCTCAGCGGTCGTATTGTTTACATTTGGGCACACAACACTCACGGCTCACCTGCATAGCCTCCGTTAGTCCCCTGACCCCCACTGCCCCTGGTGCAGGAACGTCTCTTGAGATTATTGAACACTTTCTGCTGCCTCCCGCCAGGTGGCTGCATGCTCAGCGGACGTAAAAGTCCGCGGCGGGGTAGTTGATATTGTCGGTTGCCGGACAGTAAATACTAGAGTAGGATAAACGTCCGGGGGTGGGTAATGGTATCGGACTTTTTTTTTTTTTTTTTTTTTTTTTTTTTTTTTTTTTTATACTTGCGATTCCCGGACTTTTGCGGGTCCCGGACCAGTGCTCCCCCCTATTAGTCCGGGAAATCGAGGTTTGTGTGTAGACCCTAATTTACACATCTCGTATCATCGGATTCTCGTATATCGAATGCTCGTATAACCTCCCTGTATATGTAAATAGACCTCCCTGTATATGTAAATAGTTTTGATGAATTCGCCATGGGTGCCAATTTCCAGGACCGAAAAGAGCTTTTGATACGTGTGACAGCCTGGTGGTAAATTATACATCAACACTAGCAGACGATAGTTGGCGCCAATCTGCCGATGCGGAACGGCTCCGCTCAGTACCGTAGTAATTATCACAGCGTGAGGACATATTAGTTGATTTGAATGTCTTATGGTATTTGAAATACAGTCAAACCTCGATATAACGGACCTCGATGTAACGGACATCGGATATAACGGACTCAATTTGCGTGACTTTTTTTTTTTTTTTTTTTTTTTTTTTTTTTTTTTTTTTGCATATTAGACCGCTTATCGCCGCTCGAATTGTCAACTCGACATTATTGTATTTTCTCATTTTATTTTGGAATACTTGGGTTTTAAGGAGTTTTGATGTATCACATATTAAGATATAATATTATAAGGAAGGAGCCTGTGTTGCTAGTGATTTAGTGGTAGAAGGTGTGCATTGTTTAAAATAGTGACTATTAGTGTTATGGTGTGGCCGCTGCTACGTCTCCCTGTCACCTCAACACCCTAAATCACCCTTATCTAAGGCGACACGCAGTGCTACACTGACCTAAATAGTGACACGTGTATAGAACTGCAGTTCACAACCCTATAATATATATAATAATGAGCATTAGTCATGATAATAAGCAATACCTTTGGAAGCCACGGCTGAATCTGGCTCGTAGTAATTTGTTTACCTTCCACTAGAGCTTGAGCTTGACTAGCTACACGTTCTGGTTGTGTTTGTGATTATTTCTCATTTATTTCACGTGTAGGAGCGGACCAAATTCAGCATGTAGTGCCAGTCACTGTTTACCTCCCAACATAGCTACACAGTCTGGTTGTGTTTGTAATTATTTCTCATTTATTTCACAATTTTTCTGGTATTTTCATATACCCCCCTTGGGAAAATACCCTTGCTATAACGGACAACCGGCTATAACGGACTCCTCCTCCCCCCCTTTAGTCCGTTATATCGAGGTTTGACTGTACTTGTAACAGGTAAGTACTGAGGTACAACATTTGTCTTGGAAGACGCATGAGTATTTTTTAGGGTAATATTTAGGAGGAAAAGTGCATCTTATAAGCCGTAAAATGCGGTACTTATATCTTTAGACAAGAGATGTTATGTTTTTATATCCTTCATTTTTTTTAAATTTTTTATTTTATTTATTTCCGAAACCAGGGGACGTCTTCCAAGATGCAGCGTCTTATAAGCCGTATAATACGGTACTCTTCCATTGACCACTAGTAGTATTGTAAGAGACATATATCGGTGATTGAGTCGTGACCTTTGGACACGCCTACCAGGGCAATTCAGGTTGCCTCTTATCAAACAGTCATAACACACTTTAGGGGCTGGCTGTCGGTAAGGTAAGGTAAAGATGGGGGCAAACGCTTGGCTGCGCGTGGACTCGGTGCTTGTCTCCGTCGCATTGGCCTTTGAGCCTGTGGTGAGTGAAAACCAGTTACCCCGGGACACAGGGTTAGTGTGACATCCGGGTTACCACAGTTACCTTCCCCAGATTACCCCAAGTAACCATTTATCAACCCTGAAATGAAAGATTAACAGCTGGTTGGGCTGGCCGCCGACTTGCCCTGGCCCGGATTCGAACCAGGGCCCACAGATTCGTTGATAGATACCCTAGCCACTACACCCCGGGGGCGACACTCGCCCCAGGCTGCATTCCCTAATGTTATGGATATTAAGTGAAGTGATGCTGAGAGTGTGATAATATCCACCCATAACCGTAGCTCATAGAGCACTGGCAATAAATCATATGGTATGATTTATTGCCAGATTCATACCCCGCGCCACCCAGGCACCCACATGTGCCTGTCAACCACACTGTGGGTTGCCAGAAGTGTAAACAAAAATTATTCAAGGGCACGAAGCCACAATGTATAGTGAGTGACTCGTACCCTAACGAATGCCGGCGGGTGGATGCACTTTTTTTGCGGATACTGCATGTATAATGCAAAAACACCTAGGTATTAACAGAATGCTGTACCAGTGTTTACAAAACAATAATGAAAGACCACACAGCATGAACCAACTGATGCATGAGCGACTGGCCCCGGCCTGGAAAAGTTCCTACCCCTCTCCCTCACACCTTCAATGAAGGTTTCTTATTGGCTGTAAATCGAAGCAGTTTCATTGAGATTATTACTGTGGGAGGAGCCTGCGGTAGGGTAAGGTGTCGCTTTATCCCCTTTAAAAATGTGGCAGGCATGGCTTGTGAGCAGGATAGTGCACGTTTGGTCAATCAACACATGTTGTTTTATATAATTCCCAGCTATAAAGTTGTTGTCTAATGGGGACAATGGATGTCTCTCCATGTAAAAGAAAGATTGTAATGGATGTTATGAGTATAAACAGCATTTATGCTTGGCTGGCATTTGGCCCCATCCGGCTCTGCATGCCTCAAATTAAGCATTTATACGTATATATATATATTTTTCATTAAACATATTCTCTTACCATAATCCTGTGTTTCTCTACTGGGGTCACCTTAACTGATCAGACATAAATCGATGGTAATAGGCTGCGCACAGCTTCTCACATATTTATCAAAATGTATTCAAATAATTTCAATTAAACTCAATTAATAGACCAAACACTGTATCAACTTAGTGTACCAAAATTAATGAAAAAAAACAACACTGACAATGCTTAACCCCTCCCTCTTTTACATATAGACAGCATGTGGCTTGTATTGTCTCTGTCACTGGAGCCGTCATCTTCAAGAAAGACATGCATTTTTGGTGGTTATAGCTGGACACAACAAATAATAAGCAACAAATAGGAAAACAATCAGTAGCAATGATTTGGGACAAGTAATGTCATGGCAAGGAGCTAACTTATGGCTAATTGTTTGTTGGGACACATTTGCCAATGTATTTCATATACAATAAACCCTTCATGCTCGCGGGTTTCAGGGTCGCGGATTTGATTACTCGCGGGTTTTCAACCCCCCCCCCCCTTTTTTTTTTTTTTTTTTTTTTTTTTTTTTTTTTTTTTTTTTTTTTATACTCCCTCCCAATTGCTTGCTCTCTACAGGGGCCTTATCCGCCCATGTATGGAGTATGTCTCACATGTTTGGGGAGGATCCACTCATACAGCTCTCCTAAACAGGGTTGAGTCAAAAGCTTTTCGTCTCATCAACTCTTCTCCTCTGACTGACTGTCTTCAATCTTTAAATCACCGTCGCAATGTTGCTTCTCTTGCTCTCTTCTACCGTTATTTTCATGCTCACTGCTCTTCTGAACTTGCTAACTGCATGCCTCCCCCACTCCCGCGGCCTCGCTGCACAAGACTTTCTACTCATTCTCATCCCTATTCTGTCCATCTTCCTAATGCAAGAGTTAATCAGTATCTTTACTCTTTCATCCCTTTCACTGGTAAACTCTGGAACTCTCTTCCTGTTTCTATTTTTCCACTTTCCTATGACTTAAATCTTTTCAAAAGAAGAGTAACAAGACACCTCCCGAACTAAATTGGCCTACCCCTCTGTTTTTATTTTATTCTCTTACTGTCTTCTTTATAGGGACTGGCGATGAAGCGGGCTTTGTGTTACCCATTTTTGTTGTGCCCTTGGCCAGTTCCTTGTGATGTATAAAAAAAAAAAAAAAAAAAAAAAAAAAAGGGTAAATGAATGACTAATGTCATGCTCGCGGATTTACGATACTCGCGGGTGTCTCTGTTCCCTAACCCCCGCGAGCATGAAGGGTTTATTGTACAATATATACAACCTACACTATACTCCCCTTGCTCTGATCGCTAAATATATGTCATATCCTACCTGAACTGGAAAACACCACACAATATAACATAAACATACAAACTGCCACAGCCAATACCTGATAAGTGTATCCCTTCAGCAAGTGTATAGGGAGCATAGATAAAGATGAGGATGATGCAGAGTTCCAATGATGTGTATTCTCTGACAGGTACATACTTTAGCAGTAAAGCACTGAGAAGGGCAAAAGCCACTCCAATCCCTGCTGATGCAAAGAACATGACACAAAATCGCCATATCGTGTACAACACTGCTTCCCCAGACCCCATGTTGGCCATTGCAGGTGATGCCATCTCTATCACCGTACTGAAATCAAATATATAGAAATCATTAGATACATATTTTGGAATAAAATACAAGGTATTGTAAAAATGTATGAAATTTGTTACCACATCATGCACATTATTTTCCTACATGAGAACCTGCCCACGTGTACAATTTCACAAGGTTACTTTGTTGAACTGCTATCATTCACAATTTGTACTACCGTCAATAACGCTATAGTCGCCACTCCACTAATGTCACCAGGCAAATTTTACAGGCGAATATTACAAATTTTAGCATCACTACAGACTTGAATGTGCCACTGAAGACAGGTACATAATATAAACTACTGTGCATGCTTCTTTAGTGGCACATACAAATCTCTAGTGATGCTAAAATTTGTAATATTCGCCTGTAAAATTCTGCTCACAAGAGAAGATCACAGATCTCTTCATCACAAGACATCTGCAGGAGAAATATAAGGAGAAGAAAAGGCTGTATCATGTGTTTGTGAATCTGGAAAAGGCATATGACAAGATTCCAAGTAGAACAATTAGTGGGCATTACGAAGACAAAAAAGTAACGGCGAGACTTGTAAGGTTGGTAATGACACTGTATTGTATGAAGGGTTGAAATAATGAGTGAGAGTAGCTGGAGGAACATCAGATGCTTTTGAGATAGGAGTAGGGGAGCATCAAGGCTCAGCCCTCAGTCCTCTTTTTGTTTGTAGTTATGGAGCAGGCTACAAAGGAAAGCAGAAGAAGAGATCCATGGGAGCTGCTATATGCAGATAATTTAGTATTGACAGCTGAGACAAAAGATGAAGTTGAGAGGAGATTTACAGATTGGAAACAAGCAATAGAGGGAAAAGGTCTGAAGGTGAATATGTCCAAGACGAAGTTGATGGTAACAGACAAGAAAATAGAGCAAAATATACATGTGGGAGGGTTTCCCTGTTGAGTTTGTGGTAGTTGAGTAGGAGTAAACTCTATTAGTTGCAAGTAATGTGACATGTGGTGCCATAAAAGATGTTCGGGACTAAGAAACCTGATTAGGTTGGTAGATTTCTGCTGTCCAGTGTGTGTAAGAAGAATCAACGGAGGGCATCTGCCGGAGAGGAATGCCTGCAGAGGAATCCGCCAAAAGATGAGGAGATAGAAACTATAAAAATGAATGGTAGTGTAATAGAAAAAGTAAAAAAGTTGTGTTATCTTGGTGACATGTTACATAGCGAGGCTGGAGTTCGGAGAGCAGTAAGAACACGGGTAGGAATTATATGGATGAAGTGAAGATAAAGCAGGACTGTTGATAAACAAGAATATTCCACTGAAAAACAGAGAAAGAGTCTTTAATGCATGTATAAGACCAGTACAGTAATATCTCGCATCTAAGAGTTCACATCTAACGAATTCGCATATAACGACACTGTTGGACCTCTACCTATATTCGTATCTAACGAGGATGTTTTGAATCTAACGAAATCCCGGGCGTGCGGTTCAAATCAGTCGCCACCTTGGCTGATTGTGTGAAGTCCTTTGCATCCACCACCCCACCACCCATGTCTCTCCCCAGTCTCCTATCATCGTGTTGAATAGCCTCTGTTGTAGTTAAAAGTGAAATGCCATTTAAAGTGATATCCTACCAGGCAGCTACCCAACATATCGTACTGCACCACTCACTAGGCATTGGGAGCTCCTGGAGCTCCTAATAGTACGGAGGCACAGGAAGGTGTCTGACAAAGCGTCAGTCATTGCAGCACCCCTCATGTTGGCCAGCTCAAGCCTCTGCTCGCCGAAATATTTAGTTTATGTCAACTTTTACCCACACAGTACGTCTTCATTATTATGTATTATATATCAATGGCCTCGTTATTGGTTGTAGTTGAACATAGGTCAATAAAAAAATAACAAAGAACAACTAGAGACCAATTGATGTAGAATAAAGTACATATATATATTTCCTTCAATATTTACTTGATGTCATTCTAATATTTCTGTAAATCTTAGTACAGTGATCCCTCACGTTTGGCGATTTAATTAGTCTTGCCAAACCATCGCCAAAAGTGAATTTCGCCAAATGCGAATAGTACTTTCAATGGGAACATTTTCCATTAGTCTTTGATGAAGCCCGAGTTCCCCTTTTTACCTCCATTTTCATACTTTAACTGCTTAAAGCAAAGACATTATATATGAAACATTAACAGCAATACAAAAGATAATAGATAACAGATGTTATTTACCATGAATTATTTAGAGTTAGGCGCCAATGTAATGCATAATACTAAGAAAAAACAAGAGCTGGGTCAACAAGGTGGCGGTTGCTGCTACCAAGATAAACATCACCCCCTTCCCGCTGCCGCTCTCCACTGTACAACGTGATATCTCTGGTCTGCCGCTTCACCTGGGATACCTCGCTAGGCGACGCCCTCCGTGCCACCACCATGGGTCATTACAGCTCAGACTCCTCCCCGCACCCATGGATAAGAAAAACATCCCACTTCCTGGATGTCTCACCACTCCAAGACGCTAACCACTCAGCCACCAAAGTGTCTTTCTGTTGTTCTGTTCCCATGTTTTCTGGCGTATCTTACAACTTTTAGCTTGTATGCGATATTATTAGTAAATAGTTTTGATGAATTCGCCATGGGTGATAATTTCCAGGACTGAAAAGAGCTTGTGATACGTGTGACAGCCTGGTGGTAAATGATACATCAACATTAGCAGACGATAGATGGCGCTATTGGCAGCAATCTGCCGAGCCTCAGGCGCGGAAAATAAACATCACAGAGTGAGGAGAGATTAGTTGATTTGAATGTCTTATGGTATTTGAAATACTTGTAACAGGTAAGTACTGAGGTACTGAGTACTGAGGAAGTACAGGGAGGTCCCGTTATACGAGCATTCGATATACGAGAATCCGATGATACGAGATGTGTAAATTAGGGTCTATTTTCAATATAAGAGATTGAAAATCCAATGCTACGACATTCAAACTGGGGTGAGTAAAATTCCTCGTACAGGCGCCGCAACACCACCACAGGGGCTACACCATGGTGGCCGCCTCATCACGGCGCCACACAGTGCCACGGGGAACGTCAGGTCGCCTTACCTCACACCGCCACCACACACAGCTGGAACAGTCCATTTGTCACCTCCACAGGCGTCTCTTACCACAGGGAACTTCCTCTACCCTTGGCTTACCTGACCCTGAGGTAATTACGGGCCAGGCGAGTCTCTAAACTCCCCTGGGGACCGCATTTTCCCCCTCTATTCCCTGCTCGCCGGCGTCCCCTCTGCGCCTCGTGGCTCCTCCGGTCTCGGCCTGAGTCTGGGCCAAAACAACCGGCTTCACCCTCGAACTTGAGCTAGAGTTGTCTCTCAGGAGCACGTTCGTAACATTATTTTGTGTGCTATTTTTTCTTTCAAAATGCTTTTTCTACAGAATAGGTAGTACAGTGTGGCTATTATAGACGCTGTGTGTTTGTTGTGTTTGCTATAGTTTATTTTAGCATGTATTTTTTTTTTTTTTTTGATTGATGGGGTCCTGGAACCAAACCTATATTTTACCATTAGTTATGTGTTTCGTTATACGATATTTCGCTTTACGAGTATGCCAGGTGGAACCTAACTGCTCGTATCTTCAGGACCTCCCTGTACTACAACATTCGTCTTGGAAGATGCATGAGTATTTTTCAGGGTATTTTTTGGGGGAAAAAGTTACTTATAAGCCGAAAAATACGGTACAGGTTCACAATCTCTTATCCGAAAACCTTGGGACCAGACACTTTTCGGATTTAGGAATTTTTCGGATTTCAGAATGGAAGATTTTTAGCGTAGATTTTAACGCTTTTTAATACTCAGAGGAAGTTCATCACAAGCTGAAAGAAATTGTCACCCAGTGGAGAGAGAGAGAGAGAGAGAGAGAGAGAGAGAGAGAGAGAGAGAGAGAGAGAGAGAGAGAGAGAGAGAGAGAGAGAGAGAGAGAGAGAGAGAGACGAGAGAGAGCGAGAGAGAGCGAGAGAGAGCGAGAGTGAGCGAGAGTGAGCGAGAGTGAGCGAGAGAGAGAGAGAGAGAGAGAGAGAGAGAGAGAGAGAGAGAGAGCGAGAGCGAGAGCGAGAGCGAGAGCGAGAGAGCGAGAGAGCGAGAGAGAGAGAGAGAGAATGTTCCGTCCTCGCGAAGGGCACAGTCACCTGATGGTCGATGTTGTGGGCCGGGTAGAATGGGAGGGCCTGGCCCGTGGGTTGAGGCGCAGCTCTGCTAGTTGTAGGAGCTGCATCCTGTGAGCCTTGTACATGACGCACATGCCTGCCACGTCACGCCGCTGCTGGAGAGGTTGAATGATCTGTGCAGCAGCCTCAGGGGCTTTCAGCGGCTGGCCCGGCTGAAAGCCCCTGAGGCTGCTGCACAGATCATTCAACCTCTCCAGCAGTGGTGTGACGTGGCAGGCATGTGTGTCATGTACAAGGCTCACAGGATGCAGCTCCTACAACTAGCAGAGCTGCACCTCAACCCATGGGCCAGGCCCTCCCATTCTACCCGTGCGGCCCACAACATCGACCATCAGGTGACTGTGCCCTACGCGAGGACAGAACTTTACCTCCGCTCCTTCCTACCCCGCTATGGTCGACTATGGAACACCTTGGTGCGCCAGACCGACCTGCACGCCTTCAAATCGGGCGTAAATGCCTGGCTGCAAGCGGAACTAACGCAATAGAAACATGTAATAAAAATAATGACTAAACATTTGTATTATAAGATTAATGTTATACATAAGTATAATTTCTTTATATATATGTGTATCAATGTATTAGTATAATTTCTTTATATTATGTGTATTAGCATATAGTTGTTAGTATAATTTCTTAATCACTTGTGTATCAATATTAGTTTATAGTAGAGAATTGCTGTACTTTTTCCACATTATTTGTATAATTATTGTCATGAATAAAATATAATACTGCTAGAGATAGTCCTTGGCGTCCCAGCCGGGACTTTAGCACATCAACTCCCCTTTTGCTTTCAATGTATTAAGTTTAAAAAAAAAAAAGTGAGAATCATAAAGTGTGACCAGGTTTTTTTTTTTTTTTTTTTTTTTTTTTAATACTTTTGAGCCTATAGCACCTGTAGGCTATCATTGCCTGACAGATAGTCTAGAAAAAAAATTCGGTTTTCGGAGCTTTTCGGTTTTCAGAATTTCGGATTAAAGATCATGAACCTGTACTACACCTCGCACTACAACAAATAAGCATTTTTTCAAGGTTTTCAATACCTGAGTTTCGCGATCCTCGAGTTTAGCGCTATGCCTTCGGAAGAAAGCAGGCGCTAAACTCGGGAGGGTACTGTACTTCATAGTTCTTATGTTATGAACTTCTACAATTTTGTTGAGCTGCCCACGTATCATTACTTACTCAATTTTTTTTTTATTTATACGTATTTGCAACTAGGAAAACATAAAAACTAAGTTTTTTTAAAGTATTTAATATTTCCATAAGCTGATGTATTTTTTCTTTTTAAGTGATGAAATAATGATATATAGCAGTTTCATTATTGAATACAACCTTTCCCTTCTTTTCACAAAAAATCTGTATAAATATTTCAAAATACCAAACTACATAATTGTACATTAAGAAATTATCACCATAAATAAATGACAAATCAAATAATTTGAAGCAACTCCTTATAGTTAATATTGAAAGACCCCTTTGAGAATAAACCATTCCTTACAAATAATACTGAAAGGCTCACTTGGCATAATGTAATCTCTTGCAAATGATAAGAGCTTAGATTCCTTGAAATCTACTTCTTGTGATACTCAACAAAGCACATTTTTTTTTTTTTTAGACACATGAACACATTACATTTTGTACATTTAAATCCAGACACCCCATTGGACAGTATGCACAGCGCCCTCTTGGCTAAGGGCCGTACTTTTAAAATCTTTCGCCAGTGCTGGCGAAAGCATTCGCCAGGCGCTCCGCGATTTCTTACTTTTAAACGCCACTAGCGCTCTGCCAGGCGCTGCTCCGCCAGGGCTGGCATAGGAGAAGTATTGGAATAGCCTGGCGAACGTGAGTTCTGGTGAGACCTCCCTCTCACTGGGCGATGAACATTTTTTGCATTCAGTTTATACTTTTTACAATACTACTAAGCATTTCATGAGATAGGAAACCTATTGCGACGGTAAATATGTGTATGGTAAGTTTTTTCATGGAAAATAAGTCATGTATATTATTTTCAAAACACCATCGAGGTTCCAGCGCAGCAGACAGCACCAGATACCTCCACCTCCCCAGAGGTGAGTGTATTTTGCCTTTATTCCAATATTAAATATTTAAGTCCAATATTTTTTGGTTTAGGGACCAGGCTATTGCACAATAGTATGTATACATTGGATGTTTTGGTGATGGCATCTTTACATGAGCTATATCAGAGGCCTCTCACCCTCATAAGAATCTCAGTGAGACGTGATTATAATATCATTGTGCTCCCGCCGCACTAAAATATTTTATTTCTGTGGTATATCAGATAAAATTGAATTAGTTATTTTGTACACTATCAGGTTACGTTTTGGTGATGGCGTCTTTACATTGAGCTATGTCAGAGGTCTCTGACCCTCATATATATGACACGTGAGACGTGCTTATAATAGTGTGCTCCCGACACTGTAAATTAGTTTTATTTGGAAATAATTTACACTAGGACCAGAATTCTCTATACATTTGGAAGTATGGTTTCTGTTTACCTTAATAGATTCTGAGAAACATTCTCTCAATGAGTTTCCGTCGCAAATCATTACTTTCGGAGATATAAGATGCTTTTAGTAGGAAGGAGAGTGTATAGGAGGGGGTGCAGTCAGTTCGTTCACAAGTTGTTTCGTACACCAGTAGATTAGTACACCAAAAAGTTGTTTCGTAGTCTATATGAAACCATAGTCGTTTTGTACACTCAGCTCAGAGTTGAACTTTACTACTAGAGTTACGAAACTTCATCACGTATGTATGAAAAACTCAAAATCAGTGTACGAAACAACCAACAAAACCTGGGTACTTAACAACTTGTGTACGAAACTCCCTGTAACCTATAGGAGATATGAAAATTAACTAACCTAACCCTAATTTTACACTCACTAACCTAACCCCACTTTTTAACCTAACTAAAGCCAAATCCTCACTTGAAAGTGTCCGCGGCAAGGGAAGAACAGAGGCGATGATGCAGGTCACAAGAGGAAGAAGAGTGAGGCGCACATAAACACTTGTCTCTCTCCTCCCGATAAATAGCATGTTATATTATATCTCCACAAGTAATTATTTACTCATTGAAAGAAAGTTTCCTAGAATACAATAAGGTAAACAAACCATACTCCCAAATGTGTAGGGAACTCTGGTCCTAGCGTAAAATATAATACCTTTTATTTATTTGGTTAATCAAATGAAATTGAATGAGTTACAACTTTTGTTACAATTAGAAGGATAAATATGCAGTTTCAACCAATACTCACTATTGAACAATACCCTCCTGATATAACTGGGGGCCTGTGGCCCCCCGGACCCCCCTTGCTAGTTCACTAACCTAACTAAATTTTCATTTATGGGCATTACTGTTTTTGGGGACGAAACTTTGTCATTAATAGTTTTAATATGTTTGAATTTATCTGATACTTATTTTTGGGTGATTTATTTTCTCTGATTTACAGTCACTTACACTATATTTAGATGAATGTTGTATTATAATATGTTTCATATATTTTTCAGATTATAGACGCACTGCTACATTTTGAAGATATAGAAGTGCTTGATCCAGCCAAAGCAGAAAGGATCAGACTGCCAAGACAAACTGTGAAAGACAGCCTAGATTTGTTCCTGAGCGATGAGTTGGAATTTACGTCTAGATTCAGGATATCTAAGCATAGTGCAAGGGTTTTGCTTGCTGACTTACATTTACCCGAGGCAAATGATTCAAGAGGCTAGTATAAAGTTTGTACCATACCTGTAATACATACTATATCATGAATGCAGGTTGGAAAATGCGAAAAACTTACTTGAATGGGATATCAAATAGAAATCAAACATTTCCATATCCCTAAATTCATGTCCTATGACATTGATCAAAAGCATCAGCACTTGCCTCTCTGCATACATATACACTGGGGTTCCCATATATGAGCTATATTAGTTTAGTCACTCAGGTTAGTGGACTAGTCAGGATATTTACTAATAATTCTTTGCATGTCAACTCTAAGCAGTAAATTTTGATGGACATCTATCTGTTAGGTGACTCAGCATACCCACTTTGTCCATTCATTATGACTCTAGTCTAGAATCCCTCACGGTAAAGTGAAACAAGCTATAATTTAGCTCATGCAAAATGCCGAAATCCTACAGAAAGAGTATTTGGAGTGAGAAAGAGTGCACACAAGCATGGCCAGTGTGTAGTGCTGGTGTGTTGCACAATATTGTGTAGTGCAGCTATTTTGCACAATATTGTATAGTGCAGCTCTGTTACACAATATTGTGTAGTGCAGCTCTATTGCACAATATTGTATAGTTCAGCTGTGTGGCACAATATTGCTCTTCAGTTTAGGGATGGTCTAGATGAGTGATGGTGATGGTGATCGTTCAGATAATCAGAATGGACAGGAGGTACTTCAGAAGAAGAAGAATGCACAAACTAGGCATGCAGGTCACAGAAAGAGCAAATATTTATAAATTAACAGTGTGTTCTGAAATTTGGACTATTCAATTTGATCTTGAATTTGAAAAATTTACTCATTAATTTTTTTCAAGTCTCTATTTGATGGTATCCCCTTTCCCTTTGGTTGGTAATAAAACATACTGAAAACATTTCCTAATATCTAATATCACAAACCTATATATTGTTTTGTCTTTGTACTTGTTGGGTGGTGAATGAGATTAAATTATTAATATCACAATTGCATTTGGACGTATGATTGATTGTGGCATGTTAGGTTAAGTGGTGAACTATATTTAATGATTCATATCACCACTGGAAGTATCTGATAGATTGTTGCAAGTTAGGTTAAGTGGTGAACGATATTTAATTATTCATATAACTACTGGAAGTATATGATCGATTGTTGCATGTTAAGTGGTGATGTTAGGTTAAGTGATGAATGGTTTCTGTTTACCTTAATAGATTCTGAGTAACATTATCTCAATGATTTTCCGTCGCAAATCACTACTTTCCGAGATATAAGATGCTTTTAGTAGGAAGGAGAGTGTATAGGAGGGGGTGCAGTCAGTTCGTACACAAGTTGTTTCGTACACCAGTAGATTAGTACACCAAAAAGTTGTTTCGTAGTCTATATGAAACCATAGTCGTTTCGTAAACTCAGCTCAGAGTTGAACTTTACTACTAGAGTTACGAAACGACATCACGTATGTACAAAAAAACTAAAAATTAGTGTACGAAACAACCAACAAAACCTGGGTACGAAACTCCCTGTAACCTATAGGCGATAGGAAAATTAACTAACCTAACCCTACCTTTAAAATCACTAACTTAACCCTACGTTTTAACCTACCAACTAAAGCCAAATCCCCATTAAAAAGTGATGATTTTTAATATCGCTACTGGAAGTATGATCAATTGATTGCTGCATGTTAGGTTAAGTGGTGATAAATTATATTCAATAATACAACTATGTACTGGAAGTATATGATCGATTGTTGCATGTTAGGTTAAGTAGTGAATGATCTTTAACCCTCTCACGCACGAAAAGTTTAATAAGTTTTTCCGTCCACTGCGACATCCGTCTTATGCTCCCTAAGGGGCCCCGCGAAAAGGCCTGACTGTGCGGCGAATTATTTTTTTATGTTATCAATTTCACCAACGTGTATTCTTTTTTCCTGGCATTATTATATATCATTGGTTTTGCAAGAGATTATTCTGCCTTATGAAAGAAAAAAATAACAAGAAATGCAAATAAATAGCGGAATTTACCGACTCCGAAAAAATATTGAGTAAAGAGAAATAAGAAATACTTACGTTCACCACTTCGTAGCTCAAAACTTCCTGAGTCAACTTTTTATGGTTTATATGCCAATAAAAGCAGGTTTTTATGAGGATTCCAACGCTACCATTCTAATTTTCATATGGCCAGTATGGCCAGCTCGGGACACGTTTTAAAGGGACGACAATCCGCGCTCACAGGCTGCCTGCTGAGTGGAAACCGAGACACAAGCCCTTATCATTTCACATTCACTCTCACGAGAGAGTTGACAATTAGTTTATTTTATAGGTCTAGCTTGTATCTTTGAGGCAGAACAATTTGACGCAATTCTGATAAATACTTTATTTTTGGCGAATTTTTAACTGTTTTTTGACGCAATTCGCGTCAAAAGCTCAGATTGTAGACGGGCCCGTTTTGACGCGATCGCGTCACCGTGCGTGAGAGGGTTAATATCACTACTGGAAGTATATGATATATTGTTGCACGTTAGATAAGTAGTGAGTGAGCTTAAATTATAAATATCAGAACTATCTTTGGTAAAATTTTGGAAGTGGGCATTCACTGATTTTGAGGTCGAAACTTAGTTTTCCTGAATATTTTTGATGTGTATTGAATGAATCTGGCACTCGTTTTCGTCGGAAATAAATGTTTGTTTACAGGTTTGGGGGTGCCCGCCCGGCCCCGCAAACCTTGCTCCTCTTCGCACTGCCATAGTATTGATAATTTTCTTTTTTTCTTGATATCTGTAAACCAAACCCCACCTCTAACCTAATCTAATTTAACCTAACTTAACCATTTATGGCTGAAATAACGGTAGATTTTCGGTAGTACATGTAACATCATTATTATTCAATTGCGCCATGGGAAATGGGGTTCAAAATATTCATAATGAATAATTCTACACAATGATATAGGTAAGAATCCTAGGACTTTTGGAAGCCCACTACCGAAATAATACCCTATCTTTGCACGAGTTAGGTGGTAAATAAGGTTAAATGGTTAATATCACAGCTACCTTAGGAAGCATGTGACATATTGTTGCACGTTAGTTCAGTGATGAACGAACTTTAATTATTAATAACAGTACTGTCTGGAAGAGTAGCTACAGGGTGCAATGACGGCATATAATTTGGTAGTTTTGTCATTTATGCCCTCAATATACTCCTTGATGAGGTCAATAAGCATCCCCTTATCCACAGTCGATACAGGAGTTGCCATAAAAGAGCCAGCATCGTCACTCGTAGCCGTGGTGTCGACTGTAGATGTAAACAAATTTGAATTTCCCGCGATTTTCCTGCGCCATTCTGCCGAGTCGAGCGAGAATAGGAGAAGGTTAGCGCTGGTGAACACTCACGTCTGCCAACCCTGGCGCCAGTGTTTACAAGTAAGGATTTCCTGACGCTGGCGATCGCCTGGCGCAGCATCGCCAGGCGATCGCCAGCCCGGGCGGAAGGTTTAATAGTACGGCCCTAAGCCTCTGATCCCATGGGCATTGGCCAATGATCAATACAGTCATACCGAATGTCAGCAGGCAGAGCTCTTTTTGTTGGAACTCGTTTAGTGTTAACTTTGGCTGGAGTGATGCTTTTAGACAGAGGTCTTTCAACTCTTACTTGCTTGTTGACCTTTACCAAGGTACTAGCTATTTCAAACCGAAAGTTTTGATACCTATCTTAGATTCTAGCTGTTTGATTAGTTTGTAACTAGTGAAAAAGTATCTGGAGCATCCACATCATCATCATCGTCCAGGCTATCATCAGAATCCTCAACATTATTTGGAATTATCGCATGTAGGTTCTTGTGCCATAGAATGATCTTGCTGTATGCGGAAGACTATTATATTGTCAATAAAATTAATAATCAACATGATTCAACAATTTTGTTGAACCGCCCCACTACCCACAATTTTGACCATAACTGGGCCGCTCAACTACAGTAGGGTCCCACATAGAATGTGTTCGCTTAGAACGTTTCCCTTATAGAACGAACGACCTAAAATATTATTCCAAATTTTTTGTTAGGAACGAATGTGATCATATAATACGATTCCGCCATCAAAGTAGGGCAAATCCGAGGAGTTTTCATATAGAGCGCCGAAATATTGTACACCAACAACACTGACGCACAACTGTAATAGTAATACTAGTAACTAATTGTAGTAGTATAGATTACCTGGTAAGTACGATGGAGACTGCATCATTGAGGATACTTTCCCCAAACACAAGCATGTAAAGCACTTGGTCAACATTGATAGCATGGAAGATGGCTAGGGTAGCCACAGGATCCACTGCTGATATAAGAGAGCCAAAGGCAAAGCTCTCCACAAATGTTAGCTTGTAAACAACATCAGCCTGAAATATTTATAAATTTGATCATTTACAATAAAGCTGCAAAAAATCCATAATAATCATCCAATCTACTTATACAAAATGCTGAATATATCATCACTGTTACTATTTACAATGTAAACTTTATATTAAGGGGACCGTCCACCATTTTCTTTTTGTATAGCTTATAATACAAACATATATTCATAATTTTGTAATATTATATATATATATATATATATATATATATATATATATATATATATATATATAATACAGGTTGACCATCACTAATCCGGCAACCACGGGACCTTAGGACTGCCGGATTTTTGAAATTTCCGGATTATTGATGTTTTGTCCCCTGACTCTATATATGCTGTATATATTGTAACAGAAAATTTCAACACCTTTACTTACACGAAGATTAAACCAGGTTATCAGCACTTGGTCCAGATCAGAACTTTTTCCTTCTGTCATTGACTTCCTTATCTGCTATTTTGATCCACTGTCAGTAAAGAACTTCAGCACTTTTTCTTTCTGTTTTTTTATATAATAGACTGTTGAAGACCCAATAACGTACATTTCACAAACACTTCGCACAGACACACCACTATAATTTTTTTTTAACAGTTCAACTTTCTCTGCGATCAACAACGAGCGATGTTTGCGTTTTACGCCACTTCTTTTATTCGTCGAATCCATGATGGGGCTATACAGCAGCAGATTTTAACAATTAAGGCAAATAAATGAGAAGGAATGCCTGTTTGCTGCTGGAAGCTTGAGCATACAGCTGATTCTGTGTACAGCACCATCAAAACAAACGGCGCCCCCCGAAAACAGTGGCGAGCCAACCCGGGAAATTTGAAACTGCGCTCCGATATTCATGCCGGAAAACTGATGGAACCGGAATATTGATTGCCGGATTAGTGATGGTCAACCTGTATATATATACAGTCAAACCTCGATATAACGGACCTCGATAAAACGGACTTCTGTTGTAACGGACTCCATTTGCGTGACTTTTTTTTTTTTTTTTTTTTTTCATATCAGACCGTGTGGAAATTATCCATAAACCACCCTCTCATAATTGGTAGAGTGGTGGTTTTGTTTCCCCCCCCCTTGTGAGTGAAGTATTTTCCGCTCGTGATAGGGGTGGGGTGTAGAGGGATGTATATATATAATTATAATGGTAATGGGTAATAATTAAGGTAATTTAAGTAAATGATTAGTACTGGGATAGGATAAATTAATATTCCCAGTGGTTGATAAGTATTGCACTTAATTAATTAGCACCTTGATTTTGAAGCGCGGTCATTGGCCGCCGCCCATTAGATTCTAGGCCACCTGACATCATACACGTGTCATAGGTATTGGTAGCGAGGGTCTTGCCCACCTTGGAGAATTAGTACACCCAGACCCTCCGTGCAGATAACATCTCTTACTAATATATACGTGCTTCTAAAAGAAGAGATTTTGTACATACGTTAATAATTGTACATATAAGTGTAAACCAATAGGACCGTGTTAGAATACAACACACTGATAATAGCCGTGCGTCATGGATAACAGGGTGTGAAAACCATCCTGACGCGATAGCGAAACACTAAGTCTCCAGCCCACCGCCTCTTGTCATCCACGGGCGGCCCTGATCACGGGCGACCACATCGGATCACAAGACCATTGCAGTATTAATCATCACCTGATCCACATTTCAACCCACTATCCACCGATAAGTATCCTAGTTAGTTAATTAGCTGGGGTGATGTGTCGGGAGATAGACATGGGTTTGATTGTTAGGTAAGAAACCCTCAGATTAAATATGTTAGTAGCATAAATTTCTACAGACCGCTTATCGCCGCTCGAATTGTCAACTCAACATAATTGTATTATTTTCTCATTTTACTTTGGAATGCTTGAGTTTTAAGGAGTTTTGATGTATCACATATTAAGATATATAAGGAACACGCAGTACTACACTGACCTAAATAGTGACGTGTATACGAGGGGGGACCCAAAAAAAACCGGAATTCTGTCATATAATTGTATTCAGAAATTTTTACATGTTTACACTTTTATCACCTTCAAAGTATTCTCCATGTGAAGCAATGCACCGGTCCAGATGTGTTTTCCACTGTACAAATTAGTTCTGGAACTCTAGCAAAGATATGCCTTTTAACGACTCCGTTGTTTTCTTCTTAACCTCTTCCACGTCTGCAAAACGTTTTCCTTTGAGGACTTTCTGCATTCGGGGGAACAAAAAAATCGCAGGGAGCCAGATCGGGTGAATAGGGAGGGGGGGTAAGTGGGGTCATGCCATTTTTGGTGAGAAACTGTCTCACACTCAAGGCGGTGTGCGCTAGCGCATTGTCGTGATGCAACCACAACTCTCCCCTTTGCCACAGGTCGGGGCGTTTTCGTCTCACTGCGTTTCGCAAACGCTTCAGAACTGCCAAGTAAAAAGTCTGGTGAACAGTTTGACCAGGAGGAACAAATTCTTTGTGGACAATTCCTCTCGCATCGAAGAAACAAATCAACATCGTCTTGACATTGAACCTCACTTGACGCGCTTTTTTGGGTCGTGGTGACGTTGGATGCTGCTTGACTTGACTGTTGTTTCGTTTCCGGGTCGTAGCCGTAGCACCAGCTTTCCTCGACAGTGATGACCTTCGAAAAAAGGTATGGATCAACTTTCAACTGTTCCTTCAGTTCACGATACGCATTCATTCGTGACTGCTTTTGATCGTCCGTGAGCAAGCGAGGCACCAATTTCGATGCAACTCTTTTAATCCTCAATTCCTCATTCAAAATTCGTTGGCAGGAGCTCCAGGACACACCAGTCAAATCAACAAGTTCGTCAATTGATCGGCAACGATCCTCCAAGATCAGTTCATGAATTTTCGTGATGTTTTCATCCGTTCGGGAGGTTGACGGTCGCCCTGAACAAGGTTGGTCTTCCAGCGACAATTGACCATTCCTAAAGCGTGCAAACCACTCGTAAACTTGTGTTTTGCTCATGGCAGCATCCTTGTAAGCTGTTTGAAGCATGATAACTGTTTCGGCTGCCATTTTCCCCAGCAAAAAACAGAATTTCACGGCAGCACGCTGCTCCTTCCTTTCATCCATCGTAAAAATAGACGAAAAGGCGCGAAGCACTTCAAAACAAAGGCGAACCACGGGGCTGTACATCTTCCCGCGATGACGCCAGTTAGCAGACTGATGCCTGAGGGCTGCCTCACGCGGCATTTAGCGGCGGAAACCTGAACTACTAAGGGTTTGTCCCACAGAAAACTATTCCGGTTACTTTTGGGTTCGCCCTCGTAGAACTGCACTTCACAACCATATTATATATATAATAATGAGCATTAGTCATGATAATAAGCAATACCTTATGAAGCCACAGCTGAATCTGGCTCGTAGTTTGTTTACCTTTCACTAGAGCTTGAGCTTGACTTGCCAGACGGTGAGAGAAAGCATCAACATTTTAGGGATAGCCCATCACTTTACAGGAGACTTTTTCTTCCTTTTTATCTATTTTGGGGTGATTATAATGTCTCATGATGCTGCTGCTGCTGCTGCCGCGGCCGCGCTGCCAGGCGTGGATGAGCGCCTTGAAAGTATTTTCATATCTTTACTCATATGTATGAATAATAGCAATTTAAATGTGATTATATGTCTACATTCAACTAGAATAATGAAATTTCATAGCATACCAAGCAGTAATGAGCAGGCCTGGATACTTACTACCTCTCCTAATACCAGTCCCGAACAGTCGTGGGCGAGTGTGCCAAATCCCTGATGTAGCGCTAGTCACTGTTTACCTCCCAACATAGCTACATGGTCTGGTTGTGTTTGAGATTATTTCTCATTTATTTCACGTGTAGGAGCGGACCAAATTCAGCATGTAGTGCCAGTCACTGTTTACCTCCCAACATAGCTACACAGTCTGGTTGTGTGTGATTATTTCTCATTTATTTCATTTTTTTTTTTTTTTTTAATATATTTTTTCACCTTTGGGAAAATACCCTCGCTATAACGGACAATCTGCTTGAACTCCTCCCCCCCCTTTAGTCCGTTATATCGAGGTTTGACTGTATATATATATATATATATACCGTATTTGCCGGCGCATAAGACGCACCTCCGCATAAGACGCACCCGTATTTTACATAAATATTTTCAGATTTTTTTTTTTTAGTGTTATGAGGACATATTTACTAATAAAAAATTCATTAAAAGTTATCAAAAAAAAAAGTTTTGTAAGCGAAAACAAATGATTTTGAGCATGTACCCAAATACAATATTCACAGTGCAGTGAATATGAATGAAAAATTATACTAGTTAAAATGTAAAGAGAATGTGTAAGATAACCAAAATCGGTCAGTTATTGCAGGATGCTCCACGAATTGATATTCTAATATTATCTACCTATGACATTTAGCTTAGATTTAATGTTGTAGGTATACCTTTGTTGCTTTTCTGCTATGGGTTTAGACTTTGTGAAAAAATTTGCAGTAAATATAATGGTAATATTTCGGTAGTAGGCTTTCAAAAGTACTAGGTTCTTAACTCCATTATCGTGTATCTTTCTTCATTCTGTGTATTTTGAGCCCCATTTCCCGTGGCGCAATAGAATATTAATGGCATTACATGTATGTACTACCGAAAATCTACCGTTATTTCAGCCAGAAAGTTAAGTTAGGTTAAATAAGATTAGGTTAGGTTAGAGGTGGGGTTTGGTTTAGTAAGAAGATATAGAGATAAAACGAAAATGACCAATACTATGGCAGTGTGAAGCTTAGCAATGTTTGCGGGGCATCCTGGGAGGGGCATGGCGGGCACCTGACCCTCACACATGTAAACAAACAATGATTTCCAACAAAAACGAGAGCCAGATTAATTCAAAACACACCAAATCTATTCATGAAAACTAAGTTTCGGCCTCGAAATCGGTGGTTGCCCAATAACAAAGATTTACCCAGACATTAAGGTAACACTGTAAGGTAACCATCTCTACCTTTTTGTTATTGTTGAAGGGCAACAATGTCGGGATCGAAAATATTCCCCATGGTTTACACCTGTGAATCTATTACAGTCGTGAGGGTTGATTAGTCTTCCTCAGGAAGGTACAGGTCAAGGCATGATGGTATGGTGTGATTCGGCCTTGAGGCGGATGAAGTTGTGGCGCCGTGATGGGTCTTGGTCTTGGTGTGATGTGTGGAAGGCTTCTGTCCCGTCTACAGGTACCGTTGCAGCCTTTTTACTAGCACTCTTTCCAGTTACAGTTTAAAATTTCCTTATTCATAGAGATACAGGGGTGAGGATTGAGGGATCGAAATTATATAAAGGCCTACCCTGTCTCCCATCCATTTACAGTGGAGAGCGGCAGCGTTGGTATACGAGGGTATCCCTCGTTGCCAGGGATACCAGCGTGGGAGGGAACCCACTGAAAGGTGGTCTCCCAGCCCTCGATGGTAAGGAGAAGGGCTCTCTGGATGCCAGAACTGGCGGGGCCCGCTCACAGCTGTTAACTTGTAAACACCAACAACGACATCAAACGACATTGACGAGTGAACCGTTCTTATGGCGGCCTGCTCACGTTCTGTACGATATTTCAGCTCTCTATATGATAACTCCTCGTATTTGCCCTACTTTGATGGCGGAATCGTTCTATATGATCAAATTCGTTCCTAACAAAAATTTTGGAATTTTATTTATATAAAAAAATATATATAGTCAAACCTTGATATAACGGACTAATGGGGGGAGGAGTGGTCCGTTAAAGCCGATTGTCCGTTATAGCGAGGGTATTTTTCCAAGGGTGGAAAAATATATGAAAAAAACGGAAAAAATGTGAAATAAATGAGAAATAATCACAAATACAACCAGACTGTGTAGCTATGTTGGGAGGTAAACAGTGACTGGCACTACATGCTGAATTTGGTCTGCTCCTACACGTGAAATAAATGAGAAGTAATCATAAACACAACCAGACCGTGTAGCTAGTCAAGCTCAAGCTCTAGTGAAAGGTAAACAAATTACTACGAGCCAGATTCAGCCGTGGCTTCTAAAGGTATTGCTTATTATCATGACTAATGCTCATTATTATATATATTATATGGTTGTGAAGTGCAGTTCTATACACGTGTCACTATTTAGGTCAGTGTAGCACTGCGTGTCACCTTAGATAAGGGTGATTTAGGGTGTTGAGGTGACAGGGAGACGTAGCAGCGGCAACGCCATAGCACTAATAGTCACTATTTTAAACAATACACACCTTCTACGTGTACCACTGAATCACTAGCAACACAGGCTCATTCCTTATAATGTTATATCTTAATATGTGATACATCAAAACTCCTTAAAACCCAAGCATTCCAAAGTAAAATGCGAAAATAATACAATTATGTTGAGTTGACAATTCGGGCGGCGATAAGCAGTCTATTATGAAAAAAAAAAAAAAAAAAAAAAAAAAAAAAGTATGCAAATGGAGTCCGTTATATCCGAAGTCCGTTACATCGATGTCCGTTATATCGAGGTTTGACTGTATATATATTTTAGGTCATTCGCTTTATAGGGGAAATGCTTTATACGAACACGCTTTATGCGGGACCCTAGTGTGTACACTCAACCTGTGGGTGGGTGGGTGGGTGGGTGGTGGTGGTGTGGGTGGGTGGTGGGTGGGGGGTGGGTGGGGGTGGGTGGGTGGGTGGGTGGTGGTGGTTTTGTGTGTGTGTGTGTGTGTGTGTGTGTGTGTGTGTGTGTGGTGTGGTGTGGTGTGTGTGTGTATTTACCTAGTTGTATTTACCTAGTTGTAACATACAGGAAAAGAGCTATGCTCGTACTGTCCCGTCTCCAAATTTACTATTATCCAGTTTGCCTTTGAAGTCCTGAATACTTCTTGCATTAATCACTTTTGCATCAAGGTTGTTCCAGGCTTCTATGCTTCTATATGGGAAGCTGTATTTTTTTTATATCCCTCTTGCATGTTGTCCATTTCAATTTCTTCTCATGACCTCTTGTACTTCTGTTGTCCCACACACAGATAATTTCTATCAATTTTTTCCAGACCCATTGATGCTATAATATGATGACCCATACACTGCTACAAAATCTCCCCTTTCTCTTCTTTTCTCAAGTGTTGGGAGTTTTAGTCTTGAAAGTCTTTTTTCATATGTTAAATCTCTCAGGCTTGGAGCCATTTTTGTGGCTGCTCTTTGTATTCTCTCAATCTTCCTTATATCCTTCTTTTTATGTGGTGACCAAATCACTGCCGCATATTCCAACCTTGGTCGAATCAGAGATGTTATCAATTTCTTGATCATCTCTTCATCCAGATATTTGAATGCCATTCTTATATTCCTCAGCAACTGGTATGTATCTCCTGTGATCTTGTTTATATGCTTCTCTGGTGACAAATTGTCCTTAATCCATACTCCCAGATCTTTTTCGACCTTTGTTTTGATTATCCATTCGTTTCCCATCGAATACTTTCCTCTCTGTCTCTTTTTGCTACTGCCCATTTCCATCACTTTACACTTTTTGGCATTAAACTCCATTTCCCATATTTGACTCCATCTGAAAATCTTATCTAGATCCTTTTGTAAATCCTCACAGTCCTCTTTACTTTCTACTTTTCTTAGTGATTTAGCATCATCAGCGAATAAACTCATATAACTGTTTACTCCTTCTGCCATATCATTTACATAGACCAAGAACATCACTGGGGCCAATACTGATCCTTGAGGAACTCCACTTATCACACTGCACCATTCTGACTTTTGGTCTTTTATTACTGTTCTCATCTCTCTGTTGCTCAAAGTCTTCCATCTACTTCAGCAAACCATCCTTCAATCCTCCTACATGTTCTAGCTTCCAGAGCAGTCTCTTATGAGGTACCTTGTCAAATGCCTTCTTTAGGTCCAAGTAAATGCAATCGACCCACCCTTCTCTTTCCTGTATCACATCGATCACTCTCGAGTAAAAGCTCAATAGATTTGTTGTACATGACATTCCTCCTCTAAATCCAAACTGGCCACCTGCAAGTGTGTTTGTCTCTTCCAAATGTTTCAGTGTGTGAGTGTGTGTGTGTGTGTGTGTGTGTGTGTGTGTGTGTGTGTGTGTGTGCGTGCGTGCGTGCGTGCGTGCGTGCGTGCGTGCGTGCGTGTGTGAATGTTGATTTAAAAGAAAAAGTGAGTACATTATAACGTAAAACGCAGAGGCAGCTGCAGCAGCATCCTCACTCACAGACATCCTGTTCCACCACCACAGACATCCACCATTTCCTGGTGTGGACGGGTCTTAGTAAACCGTATACATTTATTTATTACTGATTGCAGTAAATTTGCTTGAATTGTCCTCCGTTCGAAAATGTGATATTAGGTCGGTATAGTGGGATTTCAAAAGTGCTAGGATTCTTACCTAGTACATCATCGTGTAGATTTCTTCATTCTGAGTATTTATCTCCCATTTTCAATGGGGGATAAATGCGATCTGGTGATAAATACGAGGGTGTCTCGAATCGTCCATACACCCTCTAATCACAGGTGCCACTTTAAAACTCCTGCCTGTGCCACCACAGGCGAGGGCCAACCATCACAGCCCTCAAGTGAACCTCCAGAGAGCACCATAAAACACCCAGATTCACTTATGGTGTGGGGTTGTTTCTCTGGCAGAAGTTTAGGCAGCTTGTTGTGCTTCCTAAAAACCTTAAAGTGAATCAAGCTATTTACCTGGAGCTGTTTTGTGAACATTTGCCAGATTCTTTCGATCTCACACGTGCCCGTGTTTCAACAGGACGGTGTTCCTGCTCACACTGCCAAATCTGTCACTCAGTGGCTTGATGACTGCATGGTACCCTTCATAAAGGATTGGCCAGGTAACAGCCCGGACCTCAACCCAATTGAGAACCTCTGGCACATGGTCAAGAAGGATCTGCAGGGGAAAGACGTCAGCTCCATACCCAAGCTCAAAAAGTCCATCCGTGAGTCCTGGGCAAACATCTCACCTGAACACCTAAGAAACCTAGGTTTTTCACTACCCTGACGTCTCCAAGCCGTGAAGAGGAAAAAGCCACCAAAACAAGTATTAATAGGTAATTATAATACATTATTTTCTATAAATTTCCTTATGTATTGTTTGTTATGCGGGGGCGGGAGCAGTACTCGAGTACTGTAGGTACAGACCTAATAATTTGGTCAATTTGTTGCTATGGGGGCTGGCTGAGGCCAAGAGCTGATATTCCTCAGGAAATACCTGCTTTTGTATTGTTCTAATCCAAAACTTCAAAGGATCAGAGCTATCCCTTTTAATGAATTTGAAGACTAAATTATAATTTTTAGTAGTCTTAATCAGTTTGCTCAGTAAGGAAAACCTTTTGATGTCTATCACAGAATCTGGGATCAATATAGGTTCCCTTATTATATCTTCAGATATGTCTGGCTGAGTGGAAACCTGTTTAGGCATATTATTACACTCTTTCAGCCAGGTAGGGCCTTTAAACCATAATACACTACTGTGTTTAATTTGAGAGTAGTATTTCCTCCTGACACATTATTATTAGGATTTTCATTAGTGGCAATATATTCATTATGAACTAGAATATCACTTTACTCTAATGGTGGTGGTGGTGGTGGTGGTGGTGGTGGTGGTGTGGTGGTGGTGGTGTGGTGGTGGTAGTGTGGTGGTGGTGGTAGTGTGGTGGTGGTGTGTGGGTGGTGGTGGTAGGGTGGTGGTGGTGGTGGTGGTGGTGGTGGTGGTGGTGGTGGTGTGGTGGTGTGGTGGTGGTGGTGATGGTGTTGATGATGGTGGTTGTTGTGGTGATGGTGGTGGTGATAGTGTTGATGGTGGTGGTGATGGTGGTGGTGGTGGTGGTGGTGGTGGTGATGGTGGTGATGGTGGTGGTGGTGGTGGTGGTGGTGGTGGTGGTGGTGGTGTGGCGGTGGTGATGGTGGGTGTGGTGGTGGTGGTGGTGGTGGTGGTGGTGGTGGTGGTGGTGGTGGTAATGGTGGTGGTGGTAATGGTGGTGGTAATGGTGGTGATGGTGGTAATGGTGGTGGTAATGGTGGTGGTGTGGTGGTGGTGTGATGGTGGTGGGGGTGGTGGTGGTGGTGGTGGGGGTGGTGGTGGTGGTGGTGGTGGAGGTGGTGGTGGTGGTGGTGGAATTTCATAATTGTTATATGCGAATATTGAAGCTCGATTCGCTCGCTTGGACAATAACACGGGTTTATACTTACATTTTCTTCCTCCTCTCTGTACCCACGGCTGAAATGGCATATTTAACATCTCACACACACCCTACCACGTATATAACACCACGCTAACCCTAAATAGCACCTATAACGGCATTAAAAACACGAGTTATAGTGGTTATATGAGGCCTAACACAAGCGGCCTGCCTCCTCGGCTTGCTCAGACACTGTTGTTGTGAAGGCTACGAACACATTTTATTTCCACTGCAGTAATGCACTACTTTCACCACTGCACTAATGTCGCCAGGCACAATATTTACGAGGTTTAGCATAAATGCTAAAAGCTCACTTTGCTCGCTTGGACAATGAGTTAAGAGACAAAATATAACTTTCTGTGCCAAATTTCTTCCTTTGCGCCTGTATCTTTCTTGCCTACAAAAGTTACAAGAAGAATAATAATTCGTGGAAACATTTTACAAACCTATATGACACCTGATTTCGACTGAAATAGGTGTCCAAGCGAGCGAAGCGAGCTTGGACAATTATGGGTAGTTGTAATAATTCAACTATCTCCTACTTATGAAGGATCTTTGTACACCATTGTCAAACATTGTCTTTACAATGACTGAATTACCATTGTGGCTCACCTTCAATTCTGCAGTAGGAACAGCTGCTGAACTACTCTTATTAGTGACTGCCATTTTAACTACTGTAGGGTCTGAGTTAATATCACTGTTAGGACAAAGAGCGATATTATGTATAGATTGTTTACATTTCCTACAAGTTGTTAAGTTTATAGGGCATGCCTTTGAAGCATGTTTACCACGGAGACAGGTTAGGCAATTACCAAGGCTCATTAACCTTTCAACTCTCGTGGAACAATCTGAATAGATATTACATGTGGAGGGTGGATGTTTCCCCTCACATAAGACACAATTTATTCTTCGTACTTCACTAGAAGTAGCCCTTGATTTAGGGATTGTATCTTTTCTTTGAGTAGGTCTTAGTGGTTTACTGGTAGGCTGAGAAGTTTGAATCTTAATTACAGGCTGTTTGATTTGCGTAACTTTAACAGGCGCAGGATAAATACCCACTAACGAGGGATCTTTAAACTCTAAGGGTGGCTGATATACCTGATTATCCTTAGGTGTAACAATCTTGATCTCCCTGTGGGGGGGTTCCTGCTCAATACCTTGCAAATTTGGGGTTAAAGAAACTTTAGCTGTTGATGGAATATGAGCACACTCCAGTAATCCCTCATATTCAATTACTTTATCGAGATATCTTTGACACTGTTGTTCATAATTGATCACACATTGGTGAATAATTTCTTTATCACCAGCTTGTCTTAATTGAACTTCATATAGGAAGTAAACCTCCTCATTTTTATCCCATTGCTCATTTAACAATGATAGACCTGTCTTTAAATGAATATAATCAATAGGTATTGACTTAATTGCGTCCTCACACTTATTATATATTCGTGTGAGCATTGCAAATTAGCCGATAATGAATGCTTAGCTAGTTTCGCCATGATTTAGTTAACAACTAAGTCAAATAAAATATTAAATCCAAAACACGTCACTAAAAATAATTGTTATTTGATAATTAATTATTATATCCAAAGTGATGGTAGTGCCGTTGATTTGGCCTGTCAAGGCGCATAACCAGGCCTATAACCAACCACCACTTAACTATTACCCCTAACTAGTGCTACGTAACCTCTGATGTTATCTACTACCTGGTGAATGGTAGTTACACGGCTGTTGAATAGTTCCTGATGCCACAAAACCTCGCCTCCACTCCTTCAACCACCTGTTGTGGTAGGCTCATAGCTACGCCTCACAACGACCACTTTGAATTACACATGAACATCAATATTCTTCACTCGGGCCACCATATTGTGGAAATTTATGTCACAAACACATATTTATTATTTGAGATCTTACCTATAGAAACCCATTGTCTATCTCATCCCGACAGAATACCCCAACCAGTCAACTAACTAGGATACTTTTCGGTGGATAGTAGGGTTGAATTGTTTGTAGGCTTATCAATACTGCAATGTCTTGTTATTCGAAGTGGTCAGTGTGATCGAGGCCGCCAGTGAAGGACGGAGGCGGAGGCGTTATTGTTATCGGCGTCAGGCGGGTTTTCATAACCCAGTTATCCACGACGCGGCGAGATATCAGTGTGTCGTATTTAACACGTCCTATGATTTAACACTTCTACATTTGTGCCTATAGCGCCTGTAGGCAGTGGTGACCCGCTCGGATGGTAGGCTCTGGAGGTTCACTTGAGGGTTCTGATGGTTGGTCCTCGCCCGTTGGTGGCGCAGGCAGGTTTCTTATAGTGACGCCTGTGAGGCTCATGCCGCCCCCCCGTGTCCTCCGATGCACTCGCAGTCGAAGGTTGATAGGCAGGGCATGTGGGTGTTCTTAGGCCACTCGACGGTGCAGAAAGGTTTTGGGTTTCTTCGGGGATCGAACTCGGGTCACCGAGAACGCCAGTCGGAGACTAACCACTCCGCTACCGCCTCCCCATATACAAAATGAACGTATGTACAATTTGTTCTTCTCGCTATAATCAGAGAAGCACAGTCAAAGGTGTTATTAACGTAAGGTCTGGAGTGAAATAAATTTCCGTGGGCGGCAAGCCTCCGCTACCATACCCAGCCACGTACATAAATCTCAGTGGCTAGTATCTAATGGGCGGCAGCCAATACCAATGACCACGCTTCAAACCTAGGCGCTAATTATTTAAGGTGCAAATGCTTAATAACCACTGGGAATGTTCATTTATATTATCCCAGTACTTATCATTTACTTAAATTACCTTAATTAATACCCATTACCAATATAATTATATATAGTATATATATCCCTACTCTCCCCCTTTGATGAGCGGACAATACCTCCCTCACAAGGGGGGGGGGGAACAAAACCACAACTCTACCAATTATTGGGAGGGTGGTTGGTGGATAATTTCCACAATTTATATATTATTATGTGTGTTAAATATGTTAAGTAAGTTCACCAAACACAAGTTTTAGTTGGAAATATTTGTGGTAACCTGCTGGAGTTATGGTAAGAGGTGTACAGCGACTGTTAGTAGATCCACTTGTTTGCCACTCGGTGGTAAAGGTTCGTATCTTATCATTGCCATATAGGTCGACCCCTTGTTTTGGAGAGATTTTTTCAGACTCAAAGAGTCGACTTGTACGCCGCCATTTACGGTACATTAGGTTAGCGTCAGCTTAGGTTAATGTCACAGAGTTACTGCAATAAGACAGAGAACACAGTCCATCTATCAGTCTACACTATCAGAAAGAAGTGTTGGATGCTCCATGTATGAAGCAGTGGAGGCCTTGAGAGGAGAAATAGGAAGTGCCACCATGGAGGAGAGATATGAAGACGAAGTCATGTTATGCAGAACAGGTGATGAAAGGTAACAATGAACAGCTTAAAGAGATTACATTAGAGATAATAGATGATAATAAAGGAAATCAATGTATAAGGAAAAAAAAAATTTATATGAAGGAGCATAATATAAGAGATATGAAAGAACTGAAAAAGGAAGATGAGAAAACTATTCATAAAAAAGTTAGGGAATGGGGAAAAGAAGGTGGAAGGCAGATATGGAAGGAAAATCAATCTTGTCCACATAAGCTAGTTATATGGATAAAATACAGGAGGAATAAATACACTACCCTCCCGAGTTTCGCGCTTGCTTTCTTCCGGAGGCATAGCGCGAAACTCGCGGATCGCGAAACTCGGGTATTAGAAACACTGTAAAAATGCTTATTTAGTCCGGTTTTTTTTTTTTTTTTTTTTTTTTTTTTGGTGTGTGCCTACAGCGCCGTTAGGCAGTGGCCTCCAGGGGTGGGATGGTAGGCCCTGGAGGTTAACTTGAGGGCTGTGTACCTACTGTATTTTACAGCTTATAACTCACTTTTTCCCCCTGAAAATGCCCCAAGCCCCTGTCCACCCAGCAGTGAATGGGTACTGGGTGTTAGCCTAGGGTTTGTGACCCGCCTCCCGGGGTGGTGGCTTCGGCCAACACTACGTAGAGAAGAGGAGGGAGGAGAGGAGCATGAGATTGAGCTTGAGTTGGGAGTCACCCAGCGGATGCTGTTTTGGTCTGAGTGAGTGAGCTTGACACATATCTTGTCAGCTGATGGTTGTGTGACAGTGTTATACGACAATAACACTGTCACAATGTCTTCCTCTCTTCTCTCCTGTCTCCTCCAGTACCTCCAGAAACCACAGTACCACACACGTCATGGTTAATCACTTATAAAGGAGTATTTTGTGGTAAATAGTAAGGAACGGCGGGGGTGTAAGGTAAGGTGCTACTTATTTCGAGGTGTTACCTATCTTATGCGACACCGGCTGCTCATGTAGAGAAAAACACAAACAAATGGAAAAAACAAAGCAAAACTACAAGCTTTACTAAGCCTATTATAGTACTATACTAAGCAGGAAGGAAGGAAGAAGTGTCCCGTACGTCTCTTATGGGAGGCGGTAGCAGAGTGGTTAGCGTCAAGATATATATCAAGCTCGAGCACGAGCTTGACAGACGACCTACAAAGTGATACTAAGCAGAAAAGGTCACAAGAAGAAGAAGTCTCCGAGTGGCGTTCCCGGTGATCCGAGTTCGATCCTTGATGAGGGCTGTAAAATCCACTTTAAATCTTTCTCTGCACTGTTGAGTGGCCTAAGAACACCCACACGCTGCCCATTAACTCTACCTTCGATTGCGAGTGCATCGGAGGACACAGGGGGTGGCATGAGCCTCTAATCACAGCCTCACTATAGAAATTCTGTCTGCGCCACCACGTATGCCAAAAGGGCCAACCATCACAGCCCTCAAGTTAACCTCCAGGGCCTACCATCCCACTCCTGGAGGTCACTGCCTAACGGCGCTGTAGGCACGCACACAAACGCAAAAAAAAAAAAAAAAAAAAAAAAAAACGCGAAACTCGGGGATATAATGCGCGAAAGTCGGGATGGTAAGAATTTAGGACTCAGCGCGAAACTCGAGGATCGCGAAACTCGCATAGCGTGAAACTCGGGAGGGTAGTGTATATGACCTTTAAGACTAAATTAATATTCAGGACCGGTATTACCAAAGCGATCATAGTTAAGAACGTACACACAAACCTCGTTTTCCCGGACTAATAGGGGGGAGCACTGGTCCGGGAACCGCAAAAGTCCGGGAATCGCAAAAGTCTGATGCCATTTTTTTTTTTTTTTTTTTTTAAATCACAAAGAACTGGCCAAGGGCACAACAAAAATGGGTAACACAAAGCCCGCTTAGTTGTCAGTCCCTATAAAGAAGACAGTAGGAGAATAAAAAAATAAAAAACCCACATTACCCACCCCCGGACGTTTATTCTACTCTAGTATTTACTGTCCGGCAACCACCAATATCAACTACCCCGCCGCGGACTTTTACGTCCGCTAAGCATGCTGCCACCTGGCGGGAGGCAGCAGAAAGTGTTCAATAGTCTCAAGAGACGTTCCTGCACCAGGGGCAGTGGGGGTCAGCGGACTAACTGAGGTAGTGCAGGTGAACCATGAGTGGCGTGTGCCCAAATGTAAACAATACGACCGCTGAGCATGCTGCCACCTGGCGGGAGGCAGCAGAAAGTGTTCAATAATCTCAAGAGACGTTCCTGCACCAAGGGCAGTGGGGGTCAGAGGACTAACGGAGGCTGTGCAGGTGAACCGTGAGTGTCGTGTGTCCAAATGTAAACAATACGACCGCTGAGCATGCTGCCACCTGGCAGGAGGCGCGGACACTGACCAGGGGTGACAGGAGATGCTCGGACCGCCGGACAACTTTGTCAATTTACAAACAGGACCAGGCATTTCAACGTTAAAAAAAAAAAAAAAAAAAAAAAAAAAAAAAATTGTCCGGGACTCTGACATATCCCCGGACCTAGGATTTTGTCCGGCAAATCCGATATCCGGGAAATGGAGGTCCGGGAAATCGAGGTTTGTGTGTATATCATAGCTGGACAAAATGGCCCATTTTAGTCACAACTGGCTGGCGAATATCATAAATTGTGGGGGGACTATCACAAACCGCGCGGGAGGCTAAGAGTGGGTTCACCGAGCTCTAGCGCAACTATGATAATGGCCCCGCGACTATGATAAACTTTCCAGCTGTCATCAGGACCGAGATACAATAACAGCCTCAGTGAAGGCATAGGGATGTGTTGAGTGAGCTGAGTGATGCACAGCTGATTAGGAAATACCGAGTAGACCGTGTGAGGGCTAAGAGTGGGTTCACCGAGTTCTAGCGCGACTATGATAACGGCCCCGCGACTATGATAAACTTTCCTACTGTCAACAGGGCCGAGACACAATAACAGCCTCAGTGAAGGAATATTCGCCCACATAGGGATATGTTGAGTGAGCTGAGTGATGCACAGCTGATTAGGAAATACCGAGTAGACCGTGTGAGGGCATATTGTTCCTCACCAACTTTGTACAAACAGCTTTTAGATCGAAAACATCGCCATCTGGCAACTCTGTCCCGTGTTTACACAGATACTGCTCAACGGTACATCTATATGCCTTATTTTCGGGAATGAATTACTACATTACTCTCTGTGTCACTGCCCTAAACATGTTATAAACATAAGGGAAGAAGTATCAATCCATAAAACGTGGTCAAAGGATGAATTTACTGATTATATAACCATTTTAAAGAAACAATGACGCTATATTTAGCAGACGCCTATGATAGAAAATTGTGCTAGATTCCAAACTTATGATAAATGGCGTATGATAAAAATTTATGATATTCAAGAGTAATGATACATTTATGTCATAGCTATGATTAAGTTTTGGTAATACCGGTCCAGGTGTACAACAAATTTGATACAATTGAATTAGAGAAAAAAGTTTAAAGGTGAGGAGGAAAGTTGTGATTTTTGCCACCAAGGGGAACAGGAAACACTATAACAGTTTGTGCCACAGTGTGAAGGACTGAAGAAAGTTCAAATAAAATATGAAATAAAGGACGATACAACAGTGGATAAGTACTCTTTTCACCCAACAAGTGATGAAAAATAGAAAAATACACATCATATGTGTGTATCACATCTATGGAATACAAGGGAAAGAAAAATAAGACCAGCCCTGAACTAGTTTTATATTGAAAAACAAAAACACCTTTATGTGCTGCCATTGCAGAAGTCAATAGCACACATACATCAGTAGCAGGTATATGAGGAGACTCTATTAAACTTATTTACTAGTATCATTGTGATCGTAATGTACTGCATTTTATAAGAATTAGTTGCGTGTTGGGAGAGTGTCAAAATACAGTGATTTTATGTCTGATCAATATTTTTGTTGACGCTTCAATAGTTTTTGCTTTTGTAAAGCCCAAGTTTAGCTATGATTACATCATCCCAATAAAACGAAACTTAATGTCATGCTGTACTCCATGATTGTTCAATGCTGACAGTTGTTACAGTACACACAAACCTCAATTTCCCGGACTAATAGGGGGGAGCACTGGTCCGGGAACCGCAAAAGTCCGGGAATCGCAAGTAAAAAAAAAAAAAAAAGTCCGATGCCATTACCCACCCCCGGACGTTTATCCTACTCTAGTATTTACTGTCCGGCAACCGACAATATCAACTACCCCGCCGCGGACTTTTACGTCCGCTGAGCATGCAGCCACCTGGCGGGAGGCAGCAGAAAGTGTTCAATAGTCTCAAGAGACGTTCCTGCACCAGGGGCAGTGGGGGTCAGGGGACTAACGGAGGCTGTGCAGATGAACCGTGAGTGTCGTGTGTACAAATGTAAACAATACGACCGCTGAGTATGCTGCCACCTGGCGGGAGGCAGCAGAAAGTGTTTAATAGTCTCAGAAATGTTCTTGCACCAGGGGCAGTGGGAGTCAGGTGACTGACGGAGGCTGTGCAGGTGAACCGTGAATGTTAGTGTGCCCAAATGTAAACAATACCACCGCTGAGCATGCTGCCACCTGGCGGGAGGCGCGGACACTGACCAGGGGTGACAGGAGACGCTCGGACCCCCGGACAACTTGGTCAATTTACGAACAGGACCAGGCATTTCAACGTTTAAAAAAAAATAATAATAAAAAAAAAAAAAAAAATTGTCCGAGACTCTTGACATATCCCCGGACCTCGGATTTTGTCCGGCAAATCCGATATCCGGGAAATCGAGGTTTGTGTGTATATTATAATCCTCATATCATTATTTTGATTGCTTGGCTTTATTTGTTAAAATTTCTGCAAGAATCATCTCAAATTCCATACCAGCTATGTTCCATTTAGAAATTTCGGTAGTTTTCTCATATTTGTTTTTTTTGTTTTTTAAATCAGAGAAATGGCCCAGGGCAAAAAAAAGAAGTAACAAAAAGCCCGCTTAGTTGCCAGTCCCTATAAAGGAGACAGTAAGAGAATACAAAAAGGGGGGGTGAGCCAATTTAGTTCGGGAGGTGTCTTGTTGCTCCTCTCTTGAAAAGATTTATGTCGTAGAAAGGAAGAAAAATAGAAACAGGAAGAGAGTTCCAGAGTTTACCAGTGAAGAGGATGAAAGAGTGAAGATACTGGTTACTTATTGCATTAGGGAGATGGACAGAATAGGGATGAGAATGAGTAGAAAGTCTTGTGCAGCGAGGCCGCGGGAGGGGGGGAGGCATGTAGTTAGCAAGTTCAGAAGAGCAGTGAGCATGAAAATAACAGTAAACGATAGCAAGAAAAGCAACATTGTGGCGGTGATTTAAAGATTGAAGACAGTCAGTCAGATGCGGGGAGTTGGTGAGACAAAAAGCTTTTGACTCACCCTGTTTAGGAGGGCTGTATGAGGGGATCCCCCCCAAACATGAGAGCTCACATTCTCATTATGTAATCTCAGTTGCCGTTTTATGAAGACATGAATCACTAGATTGTTTATAAATATTATACAGTCAAACCTCGGTTTTCGTACATAATTAGTTCCCAAAAGTTGTTCTAAAACCGAATTGTTCTAAAACCTAAACACATTTTTCCATAAGAAACAATGTAAATTGGATTATTCCGTTCCTGACCCCATAAATAAAAAAAAATGGTAAATTTTTACACTAGGACCGAAATTCCCTACACAATTGGGACTATGGTTTCTGTTTACCTTAATGAATTCTAAGAAGCATTCTCTCTATGAACTTCCGTCGCAAATCACTACTTTCGGAGATATAAGATGATTTTAACCCTCTCACGCACAGTGACGTGATCGCGTCAAAACGGGCCTGTCTGCAATCTGAGCTTTTGACGCGAATTGTGTCAAAAAACAGTAAAAAATTCGCCAAAAATAAAGTATTTATCAGAATTGCGTCAACATTTTCTGCGTCAAAGATCCAAGCTAGACCTATAAAATAAACTAATTGTCAACTCTCTCGTGTGAGTGGATGTGAAATGATAAGGGTTTGTGTCTCAGTTTCCACTCAGCAGGCAGCCTGTGAGCGCGGATTGTCGTCCCTTTAAAACGTGTCCCGAGCTGGCCATACTGGCCATATGAAAATTGTAATGGTAGCGTTGGAATCCACATAAAAATCCGCTTTTATTGGCATATAAACCATAAAAAGTTGACTCAGGAAGTTTCGAGCTACGAAGTGGTGAACTTCGTAAGTATTTCTTATTTCTCTTTACTCAATATTTTTTTCGGAGTCGCTAAATTCCGCTATTTACCGTATTTGCCGGCGCATAAGATGCACCTCCTCATAAGACGCACCCCTATTTTACAGAAGTTTTGAGAAGAAATAAAAAAAATTATTTGAGGGAAAATAAAATTTCTCGTAAAATTATCATGTTATTAAAAAAAAAAGGATTTGAAGGGGAAAGCAAATGATTATGAGCATGTACCTAAATACAATATTCACAGTGCAATGAATGTGAATGAAAAATTATACTAGTTAAAATGTAGAGAGAATGACAGTGTAACCAAAATCGGTCATAAATCATAATATATTGCAGGATGCCCCCACGAATTGATATTCTAATATTTTGCTACCTATGACATATAGCTTAGATTTAATGTTGTAGATATATGCCTTTGTTGCTTTTCTGCTATGTGTTTAGACTTTGTGGAAAATATGCAGTATAGATATTGGTATTATTTTGGTAGTAGGCTTTCAAAAGTCCTAGGACTCTTACCGACACCATCGTGTAGCTTTCTTCATTATGAGTATTTTGAACCCCAATTCCCATGGCGCAATTGAATAATAATGGCATTACACGTAGTACCGAAAATCTACCGTTACTTCAGCCAGAAAGTTAAGTTAGGTTAAATCAGATTAGGTTAGGTTAGAGGTGAAGTTTGGTTTAGTAACAGATGATATAGAGAAATAACGAAAATTACCAATAATATGGCAGTGTAAAGCGTAGCAATGTTTGCAGGGCGGACCTGGAGGGGCAGTTTGCCTCCCCCACATACACACATGTAAACAAACATTGATTTCCGACAAAAACGAGAGCCAGATTAATTAAAAACACATCAAAACTATTCAGGAGAACTTAAGTTTCGGTCTCGAAATCGGTGGTTGTCCAATAACAAAAATTCACGAAGATATTTAGATAACACTAAGGTAACCATCTCTACCTTGTTGTTATTGTTGTAATTGTTGAAGGGCACTGTTTTCGGGATCAAAAATATTTGCACTGGTTTACACCTATGAATCTATCACAGTCGCGAGGGTTGATTAGTCTTCTTCAGGAAGGTACAGGTGAAGGCTGATTCACACTCTGAAATCACGGCAGCGTTCCGTCAGCCGTGCTTTCTATTCACACTATTCGTCACGGTTCTGTAATTTTTGGCAGTTCCTGCTTACCCTCTAAGCAGACATGGTGCCTCAGAGGCTATGGTTGAAGAAATTTGCATTAATAGCACTTCTGTCGGATGAAGAAGAGGAGTTGAACTTTAACGACATTGTTTTGGGTACATAAAGCCTTGAGAAAACGACAATTATCAGCACGGCACAGTCTCATTATGTTAAAATATTCTTCCCCAGAAACCGTTACGTGACAGGACAGTGATGTATTTGAGCCATGACGGCGGCGCACCATTTAGTGTAAAACGTCTATTTGTTTGAAAGTAAGAAATTCTAATGGATGTGATGAGACGGTGCCCTGTCACCAATTTCACCATGATGGTATGGTGTGATTCGGCCTTGAGGCGGACGGTGTGGCGCCGTGAGAGGTCTTGGTCTTAGTGTACCGTGTGGAAGACTTTTGTCCCGTCTACAGGTACCATTGCAGTCTTCTTACTAGCACTCTTTCATACAGTTTCCTTATCCGTAGAGGTACAGGGGTGAGGATTGAGGTGTCGAGGTGGTACAAAGGCCTATGCTGTCTCCAGTGTCTCCTATCCCACCTTGCTTACCACTGTAGCGGCGCTAACACACACACGCACATACACACCTGCATCGGCTTAGGTCACCCCCCTATCTGGGACCAGGATTAGAGGCCGGAGGGTGACCTGACGCTGACCTGACTTGTCCTCGCTGACACAACTGCAACACCAGCAAGGTAATTCAAGCAGCCAAAGGACATACAGAGACACACACGCCACGCACCTCTTGTCCCCACGTTGTACAATGACTCGCTGTCAAATAAACTACAAAGCCACGACGCCCTTTCTCCTTCCTTGTGTATATAGACAGGCTCTCCAAGATACTATACCTCCCTCTCACCGCTCACACTCCATCAAATAAAACTCTAACACGCTCTTTGTTTCACTATTCCATTTATCAACAATACTCATTCCAGCGAAAATTCCAACACTATTTTCTGCCTCCCTTCTATCATCTCATTTCAACTGTTGTGTCAACTTGTGTGGCCCGAGTCGAATGTGGTTAAAGGCGACATCTAATATGCGGGATGTTTGTCTTTTCCATGGGTGCGGGGCGGAGTCTGAGCGGTAATGACCCATGGTGGGTGCGTGGAGGGTGTCGCCGAGACGTTTTATCAGACGTTTTACAATGGAGAGCAGCAGAGGGGGGTGGATGATGTTTACATCTGACACGGCCATCTTGGCAGCAACAATCGCTATCTTGTTGCCCCAGTTCTTATTTTCTCTTAAACTCTAACCTTTTCTTAGTATTATGCATTACTGTTGATAACACAGCTACAAATTTGTGCTTAGTGAACTACTGCTCAACACAGATAACTCCAGACCCCTTTAGTAATATACCACCGGCTGTTCTGCATTCTCTGCCCGACCTCTCATGTGCTAATATGGCCGCATTAGACGCAGGGTGAACTTTGCATTCCTTTTTAAGGGAAAAAAGTGCGTCTCATGTGCCGGCAAATACGGTATTTGCATTTCTTGTTATTTTTTTCTTTCATAAGGCAGAATAATCTCTTGCAAAACCAATGATATATAATAATGCCAGGAAAAAAGAATACACGTTGGTGAAATTGATAACATAAAAAAATTATTCGCCGCACAGTCAGGCTATTTCGCTGGGCCCCTTAGGGAGCATAAGACGGATGTCGCAGTGGATGGAGAAACTTATTAAACTTTTCGTGCGTGAGAGGGTTTTCATATCTCCTATGAGTGCATAGGAGATATGAAAATTAAACTAACCTAACCCCCCCCTTTGACTCACTCACTCACTAACCTAACCTAACCTAACCTAACCTAATCCCACGCTTTAACCTCCTAACTAAAGTCAAATTTGCATTAAAAAAGTGTCCGCGGTAAGGGAAGAACAGAGGCGATGCAGGTCACAAGAGGAAGAAGAGTGAGGCGCTCGTAAACACTCGTCGCTCTCCTCCCTATGAACATGTCATTATCTCTAAAAGTAATGATTTGCGAAAGAAGCTCATAGAGACCTAATCCCACGCTTTAATCTCCTAACTAAAGTCAAATCTGCATTAAAAAAAGTGTCCGCAGCAAGGGAAGAACAGAGGTGATGCAGGTCACAAGAGGAAGAAGAGTGAGGCGCTCTCGAACCCTTGTCTCTCGCCTCCCTATGAACAACATGTCATTATCTCCAAAAGTAATGATTTGCGACGGAAGCTCATAGAGAGAATGTTTCCTAGAATCCAATAAGGTAAACAGAAACCAGACTCCCAATTGTGTACCGTAGATAACACTTTAGTCGCCAGCCGCCAAATATTACGAATTATAGCATCACTACTGATGTGTATGTGCCATTGAAGATGATACACAGTAGTTTATAACATGACTGTATAATCTACTCTGTTTCAGTGTTGTTTTATGCTTTGTATCTGCAAATATATACGGTTTCAAATTTCGCTACTCGTTTTTTTTTCGGGCGACGACGACGGCGGAAATTAAGGACACTCAGAACATACCTTAGTGTTGGTAGCCACTCTGTTGATATTTTTGTAATTTGTTCATTTATAGCCATAATATGACACCGATGAAGACACAAAATGACAGACTCTCCAGATAGCCCCTTCTAACCTTCCTGAAATCATGGATGTAGAAATGTAAGTAGTACTATTAACACCACCACACGTCTGTAAATCGAAAAAAAGTTGTCTTGGCGACTTTAGTGTTATCTACGGTAGGGAGTTTCGTTCCAAGTGTAAACTAATACCGAAATAATGCACAACACAAGAAATATAGTCAAAATCAGAGAGCAGTTCGTAGCGGTTGTTTACTGAGCGAGGGCCGCGGCGAGACTGACGCGCACAGTTGCCAAGTAGCTTGTTTGGCAACCGAGTTATCGTACGGCAGCCGGTGCAATTATGAGTTTGAAATTCTGTTCGTGAACCGAATTGTTCGAAAAGGGAGACGTTCGAAACCCGAGGTTTGACTGTAAATGGCAAAAAATATATTAATTCGTAATAGCACCAAACCACTAATTAAATAAACCTAATCAATGAATTCAATGAATACATGTGATACTCCAAGGAGAGAGAGTGAGAGAATGATAAATCCTCCTTGAATTGAAGAATGTATTATTATTGTTTCTTTTTTTTTCTCTTTTTTTGTTGGAGCCTATAGCACCTGTAGGCAATTTTTTCTGTGAGGGCTTCAGGTGGTTGGTCCCTGCACATTCTGGAGGGTCGTGATGCCGTCACCCTTGCCCGTTGGTGGCGCAGGCTGGATTTTTATAGTGACACCTGTGGTCTTAGGTGAAGATCCCGTTTTCTGTGATGTTTGAATCTTCAGTCAGGCTCACGCTACCATATGGTATTCCCTCCGCCGCACTTGTAGTCACAGTCGGAAGAACAGGTATGCTGCATGCAGGTTTTTTCAGCCACTCGACGATGGATTTGACAGTTGCTCCTTGGTGTGACTTGAACTCGGGACCTTTACCTTCTGCTTACCTACCAGGCTCTAGTCAACCGCATTAAAGAAGGTCGAAAGAATTGCCCCCGGCAGGATTCGAACTCGGGACATTGAGCTCACCCCTCCAAGACGCTAACCACTCGGCCACCGCCTCCCCGCTTGCAGTTAAAAGATGTATTTACTTAAATCATTTGGCTATTAGAAGTGAAAATTGATTATTGACCAAATACGTATGGCATGGAACGAAAAAACAACGTTATTAACCGGTTACAGGGATTTAAAAATATCCTTTTTGCTCTGGAACAGTAAATATGATGACGTTTTCGTTTCCGATTTTGTTCCGAACATAATTTTGTTCGTTTCGGTATACGTTTTCGTTCCCTTAAACCGTTTCAAAGACCTGACTCCGAGGCAGGGTTATTGACAGCCATATTTAAATTTTGGGATGAAGAGAGTGTAGGGATGTAAGGTGCATGTAATGTAGTGTGAGTAGTAAGAGGAGTAGTCTTTAGAGTGCAGGCTGGTTTGCAAAGTTAGTTTGCAGTTACTTTTTTCATAAAATATTTTGGGATGTTTAGTCCAGAATGGTATTCATTGATATCTAGTATCTAGACTATGTGACAACTCCCCTGAGTTAAGTCTCCTGGCTTTTAAGGGGTAGGTCGTTTTTTGGCTCTCAGTGTTCGTGACAAAACAGGAGAGGTGCTTGACAGTCACTCCTTCAATAATATGCTGTACTTTGCTCTCATCTACCAGCTTTTATTTTTCTTGGGGCTCATCAGAAAGTGTTTTCATTGCTATAAAAAAAAAAAGCAAAAGTGAATCGCGAGAGCTATGGGGCTTGTATGGCAAGAAAAACAAGCAGAGCAAGGGAATGATGCATTATTCCCCTCTGTCAAGGTCACTTCCTGCCTAGTTCTCCAGCAAAGAATACCTTTTCATAGCCAGGACCAGGTACTAAATACACTTTATATATTCTTTAGAATGCTATGCGAATGCTCTTTAATGTATTGGCATTGATGCAATATATACCTACATGTTTGGCTGGAACATATGGGTGTAAAGTAGAGCCAAAGAGAAAAAGCTTTGAAGCCTCATTTCTCAAAACCACAAAAGTTTTCCAGATTTTTTTTCCAAGTTTTGTTTTATCTAATTTTCCGTACCTATTTGGAACATTGGAAATAGCTATACATCATTAGAAAAATTTAAAGCAAGAGAGATTTTTACACAAAACATTTATTTCTAATTGATTGAATTTCACTATATAAATTTCAAAAATCAAAGTTATTTTCAAGTCAAAATATAATCACAAGGAAATTGAGTGGAATAACATAAAACTTTACTATAATGATTAAACAATAGGTATGCACAACATACTGTTAAGTAATACAAATTTACTGATACATTAGATACCGTTGGATAATGATGGACAGTCCCTTTCCGAAATGGCGGACAGTCCAAAGCTTTAGTTTACTAGGTACACTAATGGTTAGGACTCACGACCTGTACAATGTACAATACATACATACATCATTTCATTTATATGGTTATTTGTTTTACATGATGTACTGTTTTCCTTATCAATACTATGTAACTGCTAATGTTTCTGTAATGTGGTGTATGGTTTTACTACACTCATATTTACAACCCTTAAACTGTTACTGGAATTTCATCACTATGCTACAATATATCACTTCTGCGAGTAAGCACACTACAGGATTCAAATTTCATTTGAATATCAACTTACCTGTCCTAGAAGATACACTCCACCACCCACAATCAGAGCAGATATCACAGTTCCCACAATGGCAAACAGCAATATTGACCCAATGTTTTGAAAGAAGTTACCCTGCGAAGAAAAGAAAAGAGAATAATCACTCGTGAAAGCACATGCTAGAATATATACACAATATATACATAATATATACTAGAATATATAGAATAGATAAGTTGCTTAGTGATATGTTTCTTGGTGCTTCTGTCAGATACCCCTATTCCAATCAATCTAGCCATGAATTCCACGTGGCATTATTTAGTCTATTAGCTGATTACTCAACAAAATTGTTGAGGCACATTCAGACATTATAAAACAAATTAAATGCAGGTTCTGAATGAAGTACAGGGAGGTCCCGAAGATACGAGCAGTTAGGTTCCACCTGGCATACTCGTAAAGCGAAATCTCGTATAACGAAACACATAACTAATGGTAAAATATAGGTTTGGTTCCAGGACCCCATCAATTAAAAAAAAAAAAAAAAAAAAAGACATGTTTTTCAAGCTAAAATAAATTATAGCAAACACAACAAACACACGGCATCTATATTACCTACACTGTACTACCTATTATGTAGAAAAACCATTCTGAAAGAGAAAATAGCACACAAAATAACAACTGCACATTAATTAAACATAAAACATAAATTATGTCATCAAGCTCATCATCAGTCACCAGCCAATGATAAACTGTTTTTAAAACTTCTCGACCAATCACAAGTCAGCGAGACATATTTCCGGGCAAGAATGGCATGCCAGACTGCCTCTCGCCACCTTCTGTCCCCGTCATCTCAAACTACGATTGAAGCTTCGTTTAGTTATTATGAGAATAGGCCTTGTGCAGTTTTAAGGAGTGTTATGAAATTTGTGAATGGAGCCCCGCAAATTCCGCACTCAACTGCACAGTCTCATATAATCTTGAATAATAGGAACGTCTACATGTGATGAATGAACGTGTTAACTCTCTCATCACAGTGTTTCGTTGAGTGGTGCAGAACGCCGTTCGCTCACTGTGCTTTACGTTAGCTCCGCCGGTTGAAAGTATAGGATATAGATTTAGTTCGATAATATTAAGTAGGGTTGACTAGGTTTGCCCTTAGTGCGGCTTGAATGTGAATGTGTCTCCGTGATCCCCACTGCCCCGCCAGCAGTCACCTCCATCATACACCATCTTTAAATCACCCTTAATTTAAGATGAAACACGGTTGCTACATTGATATAGATAATGATACGTGTATATAACATCTCATCATAATCACTAAGTTGTATAATACACGAGTAATAAGACGTATCCAGCGGTGCCTGCCACTCAACTTTTGAGTAAAAACCCCCGTCATCCGCCTCACCTGTGCCTTCCTGAAGAAGACAGTTAGCTTCCCGCCTGTGATAGCACCATAGGATCACCAGGGATCATAGGATTCCTCAGGGTTCTCGCTCTCCTACTAAATATTACCAAGACATCTATCTCCTGTTTACATGGTGTTGATATCCACCTCACGGCTTCATGGGCCGGCTTATGCTGCTGTCTGCTGCCTGCCAAATCTGCGCTGCCAAACGTGGATGAGTCCCTTGCTTGATTTCATCTCTTTACTCATATATATGTATGTATCCATCCAAAGGCAATCATATGTCTACATTCACCTAGAGAAATGATATTTCATAGCATACCAAACAATAATAGCGAGCCTGGAGACTCCTACCCTCTGCTAATACCAGTCTCGAGCAGTCGTTGGCCAGTCTGCAACGTTATTTTCAGATTGATTATTGTACAATCTTAGTAAATCATATAGTCAGATAACTGTTATATGTTGAGTAATAACTTGTAATTTACTTTAGTAAATAAAATAATTGATAATTTTATCCCCCAGTTTGAATGTCGTATCATTGGATTTTCGATCTCGTATATTGAAAATAGACCCTAATTTACACATCTCGTATCATCGGATTCTCGTACTATATCGAATGCTCGTATAACGGGACCTCCCTGTATCCCTGTTCAGGCAGCTCAATAGTATTGTAGATGTTAGCCTAGTGTATAAGTTTCCCAATAAATGCCATTGCGTTGAGAACGTGTTTCATTGTAAACACAGAGAAAGAGCCAGGTGGCCGCCGTAGATTTTCCTCGTGTTTCTCTCCCCTTCTTAGTGTGATATTGGTAAATAATCAGTTTTCTTGCTCTTATTTTGACATTTAAATGTTGGTGACAATAATGAGTAGTAATTGTGTTTGAATTTTGATGACTATGATATAATACCGGCACTCTGAATGTTACCATAGATAACACTATAGTCGCCACCTGCACTAATGTAATAATAATATTTTTTATTATCGCCCGGAGGCATACAGACAAATAAAGCAACAATAACAAGAAAAGGAGTTAACTTAAGTACTAGAGCAAAACAAAAAATACATAATATAGGCACATTAGGGGACATAGTATCAACACAACCCTCGTTTTCCCGGACTAATAGGGGGGAGCACTGGTCCGGGAACCGCAACAGTCCGAGGCCATTACCCACCCCCGGACGTTTATCCTACTCTAGTATTTACTGTCCGGCAACCGCCAATATCAACTACCCCACCGCGGACTTTTACGTCACTTAGTTATTGTTTTTAGGGCTGGGAGGATCCCTTGGGGAACACTATGAGCCCTGGTGATGTCCTATGATGCTATCACAGTCGCTGTAGTTGACGTGTCTTCCTCAGGAAGGCACAGGTGAGGCGGATGACAGCGTGTTGCTGGGAGGGGTGGACGCCAGCCGCCGCCAGCAGGGTGGGTAGGTCAAAGGTGGCGACGTTCAGAGTGAGGAGTTGAGAGCGTAGCACTACAAGGTGGGAGTGAAAGTGCGGACACTGCAGCAGCAAGTGTTCAATAGTCTCAGAGACGTTCTTGCACCAAGGGCAGTGGGGGTCAGGGGACTGATGGAGGCGGTGCAGGTGAACCATGAGTGTCTTGTGCCCAAATGTAAACAATACGACCGCTGAGCATGCTGCCACCTGGCTGGAGGCGCCGACACTGACCAGGGGTGACAGGAGACGCTCGGACCGCCGGACAACTTTGTCGATTTACGGACTGGACCAGGCATTTGTCCGGGACTCTGACATATCCCCGGACCTCGGATTTTGACCGGCAAATCCGCTATCCGGGAAATGGAGGTCCGGGAAAACAAGGGTTGTGTGTAATACATAGGGTAAGCATACATGGACATTTGTGCTACCCCACATTCTGCACAAACAGCAGACCCAGCCACCGCTGTTGTATAGGTCCACATACATAGGCCGAGCTATGCCTGACAGAGGTGATGATGGAGTTCGCAGACAGCTCCACCCTACTCCTTAAGCTGAACACAGAGTGTCAACGGATCACATCCAGATTGTTCACCCCGTTCCTAGCGAAAGCCAGGGACAAGCTGCACCACCTGGGCAGCCCCAAAATACCTCTTAAGGATGTCATTGTGACAGACCTTAAGGCGGTTCAGAGTAGCCACCTTGAACCACGACCACAGCGAGTTGCAGTATATAGAGTAGCAGTGACTCCTGAATAACTCCATCTTCACCTCTCTGCTACACTAGGAAAATTTCCTCTGTAGAGTATTTCCCACGACAAGAAGCTTGGTGGTCTGCTTGATATCATCATCATCAATCATGTCGTGGGATATAACATGGCCTAAGTATGTGAATCTATCCACAAAAGTGAGGGCAGACCCACTGAGCCATGCTGTTTTGAGGTAATTCACCTGAGTGCGTGCTGGTGATACTACCATGCGCTCTGTCTTAGTGGTATTGTAGACCATAGGTTTTCAAAAATTTTGGCCTGCGACCCCTCCAAAAAATTTTGAAAGGCTTGCGACCCCTCCCCTTACCAAAGCATTTCTGACAACCTGACACAGTTACATTTTTTTTTTTTTTTTTTTTTTTTTTTTTTTTCTCTCTCTCTCTCTCTCTCTCTCTCTCTCTCTCTCTCTCTCTCTCTCTCTCTCTCTCTCTCTCTCTCTCTCTCTCTCTCTCTTTTACACACACACAAACACACCCACCCACACATATACAGATGGAGTGTCGAATTGGATAATGAAAGAGTGCAGTAACCAACTAGTAGGAAAGTTACATACTGTAATTGAGAGTTCACTCAAGGAGAGCAGAGTCACGCTTGGTTGGAAAAATGCAAATATTGTGCCAATTTACAAAGGAGGAGACAAAGAAGAACCATTAAATTACAGGCCAGTATCATTAACAAGTGTAGTGGCAAAAATGTGTGAAAAAATTGTGAAGGACAGATGGTTGAAATATTTGGAAAAGACAAACACACTCGCAGGTGGCCAGTTTGGATTTAGAGGAGGAATGTCATGTACAACGAATTTATTAAGCTTTTACTCGATGTGATACATGTGACATCAGGAAAGAGAGGGGAAAGTCGATTGCATATACTTGGACCTAAAGAAGGCATTTGACAAGGTACCTCATGAGAGACTGTTCTGGAAGCTAGAACATGTAGGAGGATTGTAGGGTGGTTTGCTGAAGTGGATGGAAGACTTTTTGAGCAACAGAGAGATGAGAACAGTAATAAAAGATCAGAAGTCAGAATGGTGCAGTGTGATAAATGGAGTTCCTCAAGGATCAGTATTGGCCCTAGTGATGTTCTTGGTCTATGTAAATGATATGACAGAAGGAGTGAACAGTTACGTATACGAGTTTATTCGCTGATGATGCTAAATTACTAAGAAAAGTAGAAAGTAAAGAGGACTGTGAGGATTTACAAAAGGATCTAGATAAGATTTTCAGATGGAGTCAACTATGGGAAATGGAGTTTAATGCTAAAAAGTGTAGAGTGATGGAAATGGGCAGTAGCAAAAAGAGACAAAGAGGAAAGTATTCAATGGGAAATGAATGGATAATCAAAACAAAGGTCGAAAAAGATCTGGGAGTGTGGATTACGGATAATTTGTCACCTGAGAAGCATATAAACAAGATCACAGGAAATACATATATGTTGCTGAGGAATATAAGAATGGCATTCAAATATCTGGATGAAGAGATGATTAAGAAATTGATAACATCTTTGATTCGACCTAGGTTGGAATATGCGGCAGTGATTTGGTCACCACATAAAAAGAAGGATATAAGGAAGATTGAGAGAATACAAAGAGCAGCCACAAAAATGGCTCCAAGTCTGAGAGATTTAACATATGAGGAAAGACTTTCAAGACTAAAACTCCCAACTCTTGAGAAAAGAAGAGAAAGGGGAGATTTTATAGCAATGTATGGGTCTGAAAAAATTGATAGAGAAGATCTGTTTGTGTGGGACGATAGAAGTGCAAGAGGTCATGAGAAGAAATTGAAAAGGACAACATGCAAGAGGGACAAAAAAAAATACAGCTTCCCGTATAGAAGCATAGAAGCCTGGAACAACCTTGATGCAAAAGTGATTAATGCAAGAAGTATTCAGGACTTCAAAGGCAAACTGGATAATAGTAGATTTGGAGACGGGACAGTACGAGCATAGCTCTTTTCCTGTATGTTACAATTAGGTAAATACAACTAGGTAAATAGGTAGGTCGTATTGCTCCGTATCATAGCATTCTAAGCATAATTAATATACACACAAACCTCGATTTCCCGGACCTCAATTTCCCGTATATCGGATTTGCCGGACAAAATCCGAGGTCCGGGGATATGTCAGTCTCGCACAATTTTTTTTTTTTTTTTTTTTTTTTTTACATTGAAATGCCTGGTCCTGTTCGTAAATTGACCAAGTTGTCCGGCGGTCCGAGCGTCTCCTGTCACCGCTGGTCAGTGTCCGCGCCTCCCGCCAGGTGGCAGCATGCTCAGCGGTTGTATTGTTTACATTTGGGCACACAACATTCACGGTTCACCTGCACAGCCTCCGTCAGTCATCTGACTCCCACTGCCCCTGGTGCAGGAACGTCTCTTGAGACTATTGAACACTTTCTGCTGCCTCCCGCCAGGTGGCAGCATGCTCAGCGGTCGTATTGTTTACATTTGGGCACACGACACTCATGGTTCACCTGCACAGCCTCCATTAGTCCCCTGACCCCCACTGCCCCTGGTGCAGGAACGTCTCTTGAGACTATTGAACACTTTCTGCTGCCTCCCGCCAGGTGGCTGCATGCTCAGCGGACTTAAAAGTCCACGGCGGGGTAGTTGATATTGTCGGTTGCCGGACAGTAAATACTAGAGTAGGATAAACGTCCGGCGGTGGGTAATGGCATCGGACTTATTTTTCTTTTTTCTTTTTTTACTTGCGATTCCCGGACTTTCGCGGTTCCCGGACCAGTGCTCCCCCCTATTAGTCCGGGAAATTGAGGTTTGTGTGTAGCTGGACTTTAGTAAGGCATTCGACAAAGTACCACACGAGCGACTCTTAAATAAGGTTAAGGCTCATGGAATAGATGGGAAGGTTCTTCGTTGGATCAGAGCTTGGCTAAGTGATGGGCAACAAAGGGTTACAATTAATGTAACTAAATCTGAATGGGGACAGGTGACAAGTGGAGTTCCACAAGGGTCTGTTTTGGGTCCATTACTATTTTATACTTACATCAACGACTTGGATAGTGGGATTAGCAGTGATATCAGCAAGTTTGCTGATGATACTAAGGTGGGTAGGATTATTGGATCACAGTATGATGTATAGACATATTGCAGGGAGACTTAGATAAACTTAATGAGTGGGTAGTCAGATCAATCAATCATTGGGGGCATACGCCGGGGGGCGCGTCGCCTCGCCCACCCTACGACGCCACTCCCGGGGGTCACCACGCGCGAGTTCCCATGCAGGCTCCTTTCCCATACCAAGCAGCTCTCGACAAGAAACATCAACTTGCCCCAGCCACGAGCCTTGTGGGCGCCCCCTTGGCCTCCTCCACACCGGATTGTCTCTTACAGATACAACCCGATGGGAAGGACGGTTTCAGGGTAGCGTGCCACATGCCCATATAGCCGAAGTTGGCGCTGGGCGGACTATGCAGGTAATAGGCCTCGATTCAGTCTCAGGGTGCAATCGCTGATTTGACACGTAATCATCCCAGCGATACCCCATGATTCTGCGAAGACACTTATTACCAAAGGCATTGATTCGTCTCTTCAAGTCACTATTTAGTGTCCATGCCTCACAACCATAGAGTAAGACAGGGATCACAAGCGACTTGAAGATCCGGATCTTTGTCCTCCTGCACAGGTACCGACAACGCCAAATACTCCCGCTGAGCGAGTCCATAACACCGTGGGCTATGCCAATCCGTCGTAAGACTTCTTGACGTGACCCGCCGTCATTATGGACTGCGCTACCAAGGTATGTAAAACTTTCCAAGATCTCAATGTCCTCGCCACACGCATGAACAGACTGTACTGCTTCATCTAGTAAGTCTCCAAATACCTGGACCTTGTCTTGAGCCAGGAGACCTCAAGTCCCAAAGGTTTTGCCTCCTCGTGCAGCGCCTCGAGAGCCATCACCAGGACCTCCAGCGACTCAGCAAATTACTGCATCATCGGCAAAAACAAGATCAGTGATCTTGGTGTTGCCGACGGATGCTCCACAATCACTTTGATCTACAACCTTGTCCAATACCAGTCCATACAAGCGTTGAAAAGGGATGGGGCAAGGATGCACCCCTCCCTCACTCCTGTATTCACAGGAAAGAAGCTGATACACCTGCCCCACACTTCACAGCACTCTCAGTCCCAGAATACAGACCAGTTATCAAAACCAATAGTCCTTGCAGGAATCCCTCGAAGTCGCAGAAGATCCCAGAGTGACTCACGAGCACTGAGTCAAACGCCTTCTTGAGATCAACATAGGCTGCAAGCATCCCTGTCGAAACTCACGTCGGCGTTCCACCAGGACACGAAGCGCTAGGATACGTTCCGTTGTTGACTTACCAGGCGTGAACCCAGACTGCTGAGGTCTCTGATGCTTCACCAGATGACTGCGAATTCGTGTCAGCAATAGATGGGCAATCCCCCTTGCCTGGTACACTGAGCAGTGTAATACCGCGGTAATTGTTGCAGTCCTGACGGTCCCCTTTCCCTTTCCAGATAGGGACGACCACCCCCCTTTTCCAGTCAGGAGGAATGGTACCTGATTGCCACACGGCAGTCAGGACAGCATGCAACCCGTGGATCATGGCCTCACCCCCAGCTTTGAGGAGCTCCGCACTGATATTACAAACACCAGCTGCCTTTCCACCCTTCAACTTTGCTACAGCCTCTCTGACTTCGTCAAGAGAGGGTGCGGTTTCGTCAATGGGAGGATCGGCATCCACTGCCTGTAACCCAGTGGTGTGAAGCTGCTCAGTTGGAGGGTCCACCGTGAAAACTGCCCAAAGTACTCAGCCCAACGAGCCATCTGCCCATCCATGTCCGACACGAGGCGCCCATCTGCTGTTCGAATAGCACTCGCCCGAGAAGGAGACTTGGAACGGAGCTTCTTTAGGGCTCGGTAGGCGGGTCGGAGGTCATTAGCGTTCAAATGACCCTCGACATCCTCAGCGAGACTCCTGACATACCTCTCCTTGTCTCTCCTCAGGAGGGTTCTAGTCCGGCGTGACAGAGCCCTGTGCTGGTCCCGGTTCCCAGCCAGCCTGGTAGCGCGACTCTCCTCGATTTTCTCCAGCGTCTCCGTCGAGACAAAACCACGCCTTGACCTCGGGCGCTCCCCAATACACTCCTTGGCAGCCTGTAGAGTTTCACGTTTGAAGGTATCCCACAGTTCTACAGGATCCCCGAGAGCACCGAGCACATCAAACCGATTTGAGACTGCCACCGCATACTCATGAGCACATGTCAAGTCCTTCAGTTTCTCAAGATGAAACACAGTATGGTTACCTCTTGAGATTCTTCTGGGCTTGACATGAAGCTTAAGTGTAGCAACAACAAGTCTGTGATCTGTTCCAAAGAACTCAGCACTCCGGTAAACCCTGCAGTTCTGGAGGATCCTCCAACGAGTACTAACGAGGATGTGGTCGATCTCCTTAGCTACCCCCCTGGCATTACTATACCATGTCCAGCGGTGCAGCTCTGGTCTCTGATACCAAGAACCTGCAATTCTCAACCTTCTGGACCTTGCAAAGTTCAGAAGCAGAGAACTGTTGGTGTTTCTGGTACCGGAGCCATGGGGACCAACACACAACTCGTAGCCATCTCTCACAGCGCCAGTAGTAGCATTGAAGTCGCCCAAGACAATGAGTGTGTCCCGAGGAGGACACTGGTCTAATACAGTCGAGTTTGGCGTAGAACATCTCCTTCTCTTCAGTTTTACGCATCTCGGTAGGAGCGTACACTGCAACAAGAGACATGAAACCCAGAGTGTGTTTCATCCTCACCCGCATTATACGCTCATCAACCGGAGTAACCTCAATAACTGATGGCTGCAGTTTGCTGGAGATGCCTATAGCGTACACGGTGACCATTGCTCATGCCGGACCAGTAGTAGGTGTAACCCCCACTGCTAGTCTCGCCACTGCCAGGCCTCCTTGTCTCAGAGAGTCCCACTATATCCACCCTCAGCCAGTAGTCAGTAGTCAGTAGTCAGTAGTCAGATGGCAGATGGAATTTAATATTGATAAGTGCAGCGTTATGAATGTTGGTAGAAAAAACCCTGGTAACAGATACACCATACGCAATGTATCGCTGAAAAGATCAGAAGGTGAAAAAGATCTTGGAGTGAGGGTGAGCCCAGACCTCCGACCTAGGAAACAATGTATTGAGGCTAGAAATAGAGCTAATAGTGTTAGGATTCATTACCAGAAGTGTTAAAAGTAGAGGTGCGGAAGTTATTCTAAAGCTATATCTGGCTCTAGTCAGACCTCACCTAGACTATGCAGTTCAGTTTTGGTCTCCATATTACAGGATGGATATAGCCTTGTTAGAATCAGTGCAGAGAAGGATGACCAAAATGATTCAAGGGATGCGTAACTTTAGTTATGAGAAGAGATTGAAGCTATTAAAGTTACACTCACTCGAGAGGCAGAGTAAGGGGCGATCTGATATAATTTTTTAAGTGGTTACAGGGATTTAATAAAGGAGTGGTAGGAAAAGTTCTTACGACTATTAACCAGGGTAGAACAAGAAGTAACGGATTCAAGCTGGAAAAGTGTAGATTTAAAACAGAAATAGGGAAAAACTGGTTCACAAATAGGGTGGTGAATGACTGGAATGGACTCAGTAGACAGGTAGTTAGTCATTGGGGAGCTTTAAAGAGGGGCTGGATAGGTTCATGGATGGGGATGAAAGGCGGATGTAGGTAGTGTTAGGTAACAGGAACTACCGCGTGTAGGCCTCACGGCCTCTTGTAGCTTCCTTATTTTCTTATGTTCCTATGTTCTTATGGAACTCTGCACTCCAGAGTGGTCAGGGTGGAGGAGGAGGGAGACAGGACCAGACTAGACGTGAAGAGACTGATTGAAGAATTCAAATGTATGAAGTGTTTAATTGAAGGTTTGAGAAGAAGCTATGACGAAGTAGGTCTGGAAGTAGAACTAAATTAACTGAAAAAAAAGGAAAAGCAAATTGTATAGGAAATAGAAGAGTTAAAAAAAGAGATGGAGAAATTGAAAAAAGAGAATAATGAACTTAAAGCAAAATATGAGAATGGAGAAAAAAATTGTCAAACAACAAGTGGAAAATGTGATGAAGGGTGAAGTGAATAACTGGAAAAAAGAAAAAGAGAAAGCCAAAGTACTTTAAAGAAGTTATAGAATAACAAAAGAAAGAGCAAAGTGAACAGGTTAAGAAAGAAGTAGTAAAAGTGTTGAAAAGTAATGAGAATTTAATAAGGGATGAAGCAGAGAAGAAATAATGTGTGATTATTTTTGGACTTAAGGAGAAGAATATCTTGTTTAGATTAAAGAGAGAAAGTGAAGAAGTAAAAACAGTAAAGGAAGTTTTGATGAAACTTAGTGATGAGGAAGAAGAGGCAAGATTTGTAGATGAAGTGAAAGAAGTAGTAAGATTGGGGACCTTATGCAGAAGGCAAAGAAAGACCCATAAAACTAAGACTAAAATCGCAGACGGCAACAGAAGAAATTCTTGAGAGGGCCTTCAAGCTGAGATCAACTGCAGATTTCAGGGAAGTCTATATAAAAAAAGCACTGAATGAAGAAGAAAGGAAAATGTTGAAAGAAATCCAAGAAGAAGTAAAACAGAAAAATGAAGAGAGAACGGAGAATGAAAAAGCAACATTTTTTTTGGTGGGTTCTGAACAAAAGAGTGAGAAAGTGTATATAAAGAAAAAAGATTAAAGGAAAATGGGGTGAGGAAAAATGATGCAAAAAAAAAATGCAAGTGATATATAGAAATATAGATGGAATTATACCAAGAAGGCTAGAACTAAAAGATTACTTAATAAATAAAGATCCAGACGTAGTGTGTTTAACAGAAACAAAATTAGTAAAGGAAGATCAAGTGATACTAAGCAACAATTATAACATATGGAGAAGGGACAGAAATGGTAGAAGAGGTTAGGTGGTGGAGATGATACTGACAAAATTAGGGGTGAAGGTAAGAAAAGTGGAGTATGGAGAAGGAAGAGCTGCAATAGTGAGTGTACAAATAGAAGTCAGAAATAGAGAAACACAGACAATAGTGGCAACCTATGTACCACCCAAAACAAATACCTGCAACAAGGAAGAACATGAGAAAGTATAAGAAGACACCTTGAAGTACTTAAACAAAATAATCAAGAATAGAAAAAAGATACTGCTGGTTGGAGATTTTAACTGCAAGGAAGTCAAATGGGAGACATTTGAAGGAGGAAATGAAAATACCTGGGGAAATAGGTTGTTGAAACTGACAATGGAAAACACGATGACTCAATGGGTGACAGAAAACACAAGATATAGGGGAGATGACGAACCAGCAAGACTTGACCTAGTGTTAACAAAAGGTATAGACCTAGCAAATGAGATTAATTATGGGTGACCCATTGGAAAAAGTGACCATTTAATCCTAGAAATAGAGACGAAACAAGAAATAAAGGAGGAAGATGAATTCTACAAAAGGAGCAGAAGAGACTTTGGAAAAACTAACATGGAAGAACTGAAAAAAATACTATGAAGAAATTGACTGGGAAGAAATTAAAGGAGTGACCGATATACAAGTGAAATACAACATTTTTCTGAGCAAATGTGAGAAAGGAGTTGCAAAAACACGTACCACTATATACACTAAGAGAAAAGGGAAAGAAAGAATGATTTAATGGAAGATGTGAGAGGGCAAAGAGAACAAGGGATGAGGCATGGAAAAAAGTAAAGAAAAATCGGACACAAAGAAATAAAGAAGACTATAAATTAGCAAGAAATGAATATGTGTACATAGGAGAGAGGAAGAGAAGAGTTATGAGAAGGATATAGTTGAAAAGTGTAAGGAAGAACCCAAACTGTTCTACAGATTTATCAATGGAAGAATCAAGCATAAGGACAAGGTGGAGAGACTAAAGGAAGGTAATATAATATATGAAGATCTAAAAATAATGAGTGAAATTCTGAATAAAAACTTTCAGCAAGTATTCACAAAAGAATCAAAATTCAATGAACCGCAAGGAATGAAAAGTCAGTAAGGAGTGGAAAATAAAAATAGAGAAGGAAGAAGTTTGTGAATTGTTGAAGGAATTGGAGGAGAGGAAAGCAATGGGACCAGACGGAGTGTCGGGTTATGTTTTAAAAGAGTGCAGAACGCAGTTGGTTGAACCAATATTAAGGGGAGAGTCCGCCGTGAAAATATGAAAATAATTTTTTAATATACGAATTTGAGTTATATGGTCTATGGCAACACCCTATCCTTTGGATTTCGAATGGTGGAATTTTTTTCAGCCGGACATAAATTTAAATGCCCATAGCGAGGGGCATTTAAACTTTCAAAACTTTAAAAAAAAAAATTTTTTTTTTTTTTTTTTTTGGATAATTTTCCCATATAGCAAAACTGGGCCTTAAAAAAAAAAAAATACAGCAATCTTCAGGGTGAAGTTTGTTACCCAGGTAACAATTCTGGAACACAATTTTGGATATGAAAAGTGCAACCTGTTCACAAATTTTTTGGAACAAATGTATACACGGCCACCTCGATTTACGAATGGGTTACGTTCCTGAAAAACTGTTTGTAAATAGAAAATTCGTAAATCGAATGTATTTTTCCCATTTAACCCCATTATTTAATTTGAGATACGTTCCACTCCACCGTTTCTACGGGTCATTATCCACCATTTCCTGGACTCCACTGTCAATTTTGCTGAAAACATCTGACATGATCTTTCTTGTAAGATGCAGCTGTTGCTCTGTTTCTAAATCTTCTTCTGATGCATCCCCCTCTACTGCTCGTTGCTGTTCTATTTCTCTAAGATCTTCGACACTTAGCTCCTCGCTGTGTGATTCTAGCAACTCATCGACATCCTTAGCTTCCACAGTCGACGGGGAAAGGCTAAACCAATTAGCCACGCCTTCGTCAAATTTCTTGAGAATCGCTATCTTAGTCTCTAGTGCAGTGATTCTCAAACTGTGCGCCGCGGCGCACTTGTGCGCCGTGGGAATCCCCTAGGTGCGCCGCGTAATTTTTCATAGATATGGGAATTTTGCGCTTTGAGGTCGCAATTTTTGTTTTTTATATTGAAGATGGAAAATCGTAAATGAATGAGTTAATATGTAACTAGGCAGGTGGATGCAAGGTCCTTTTAATAATATTATAAGTACTTTGGGTAGATGGATAAAGTAAGAAATAGAGAATAAATAAATAAGTTATTCATGCTTAAAAAAAATACTTCCCGCTTCCACCACAATACGTGTTGAACGAGTACTGTACACGTACTGTACCAGTCTGAGTCGCAGCCTGCTGGTGTTACTGAGTTACCAGCTTACTAGTTTTATCACGCGTTCATGTGAATTGTTTTTAGCGACATATAAAAGGAAAAAGGATGATGAATAGAAACTGATGCATACGTATATCAGTAGGCTTTATGCAAGTTTGACTGTTTGAAGTGATTTACGTGAACCCCGATCGATAAATAACATGTATAATTTGGCAACACACGTAGGCAGAGCGTTGGGTAGGCACCTCCGGTGGTCAGTGTAGCCGTGAACCTCAGTAAGTATCGCTGTTGTGGTGTTAATGAGGTTCAAGCTTAAAAAATGGATAAGTACATGTACCTCATTAAAAAGCGAAAGTGTACTGAAGGCAATAGCGGTAAAGTCGCAGTTGATCGTGAATCAAAACGTAAATGTGTCAAAGGCACCGAAGGCGAAGTAACAGTAATAACTGTTGAAAGTGAGTCCTCTCGTCCAGACCCTAGTGTGGAAAGTGAAGAAAGTGATGTGACAGTTGAAAATGAGCATAGTCATACAGGTCCGTGCTGGCAAACTCAAGTGACAGTTGAAAGTGACTGTAGTCGTGCAGGTCCGAGCGGGCAAAGAGAAGTGACAGATGCAAGTGAGTTTTGTCATCCAGGTCTGAGCGTGGTCAAAACGACGACACGTGCCAGCAAAAGTAACCGCAGTAAGTCATTTCGCCTGTATAACGACAGTTATCTTGGACTTGGGTTTACTTGCTGTGATGATGAAAATGGTCCAAAGCCAAAATGTGTTTGCGGCATTGAGCTATCAAATGAATCTATGACTCCTATGAAAATGATGAGACATTTAACAACAAAACATAATCCCCTCTCTCAGAAGCCTATAGATTACTTTAAAAGACTCTTGAAAGATAACAAACAACAAAGGCTTGGGTTTGAGAAAAAGGTGAAGGTGGCAGAAAAGGCACAGAAAGCAAGCTATTTAGTGGCAGAGCATACAGCAAAACAAATGAAACCCCATTCAATTGCAGAGTCATTTTTCCTTTCAGCTTGCTGTGCTGTGGTGAAAACATTGTTTGGGGATGAGGCTGAAAAGGAAGTGAAAAGAATTCCCCTCTCCGACGACACGATTGGTAGACGAATCAAGGACATGTCGTTTGATATTGGAAAAAGTGTGTGTGAACTCGTGAAAGGTAAAATGTATGCTTTACAAGCGGATGAATCAACAGACATTGGAGGAAAAGCTCAGTTACTAGTGTTCATCCATTATGTTGCTGATAACAAAATAACTGAACATTTCTTGTGCTGCAAAGAACTGGTGCAAACCACAGGACAGGAGATATTTTCTACAGTGACAGAATACTTGAAAGAAAAGGACTTGTCATGGAAATTATGTGTAGGAATTTGCACAGATGGCTGTCCATCCATGGTGGGATTGGTAAAAGGTTTTGTGTCCTTAGTCAAGAAGGAGAACCCAGATTTGATTACTACCCATTGTTTCTTGCACCGTGAAGCTTTTGTTGCTAAAACACTCGGACAAGAATTAAAGTTTGTTCTTGATGATGTTGTGAAAATGGTAAACTTTCTTAAAAGCAGACCAAAGCAGTCAAGACTATTTTCCATTCTTTGTGAAGAAATGGGATCTCCTCACGAAGGTCTTCTCCTCCACACAGAAGTCCGGTGGTTATCAAGAGGCAAAGTGTTATCCTGGGTGCATGAACTGAGAGAGGAAATGCTCCTTTTCTTTACCCTTGAGGAGAAAACTGAATTCTGCGAATTACTTGCTGATGAAATTTGGAGTGCAAAATTATGCTACTTGGCAGACATATTTGAACATCTGAACAAGGTTAATGCAAGTATGCAAGGAAGAAATGAAAATATGATAACATCTTCTGACAAAATGAAAGCCTTGGTAGAAAAATTAGGCTCTGGAATGAAAGGGTGAGTGAAGGCAAGATTGACATGTTTCAAAAGACTGCTGAAGCTAAATATACAGACATTGTTCCACTCATTAAGCAGCACCTTGAAAGCCTAGGAAGGAACATAGAAAAATATTTCCTAAATATATATCTGTTGAAAATTATGACTGGCTGATAAATCCATTCGTTCACGATCCCTTGAGCAAGCCACAACTTAGCATCCTTGAAGAAGAGGAACTAATCAACATCCGTAATGACCGCACACTAAAACTGCAATATCTGGATATGACATTAGAAAGCTTCTGGATTCAAATGGAAAACGAACACCCACATATATCCAAAAGGGCCCAGAAAATACTCTTGCAATGTTCAACCTCATATCTGTGTGAACTGGGATTCTCAGCCCTCACAAATATAAAAACTAAGAAAAGGAATAAATTGCTGGCTGTTGAAGAGGAAATGAGTGTGTCTGTCAACTGTCCCTCCTAACATAGAGCGGATATGCAACTCCAGGCAGGCACACGTGTCCCACTGATCAAGTATGTTATTGTTGTAACAGTAGTTTATTTACACATTATTTCCGTATGTCCATTCCTGTATATAGTATATATATATAATATATATATATATATATAATATATATAATATATATATATATATATATATATATATATATATATATAATAGATTATATATATAAGCGAAAGGTGTGTGTGTGTGTGTGTGTGTGTGTGTGTGTGTGTGTGTGTGTGTGGTCCGCGATTGGTGCAACCCCCGTGCCCCAATCCCATCATATGGCACAGTTTTGGAACCAGCTCGACCAGGGGCAACTTTTAAGACCACTTATGAGATGATCCGATAACTTTTTTTTCTTTTTTTTTTTTAGCAGCCTATTACCGAGAATTGTGAAAAAAAAATGTGGGTTGCGAGAATTGAGGAAACCTTGATGTAGGGTGATGGGTAATGGGTGAGTGAATGGGTGGGGTGATGGGTAATGGGTGTGGGGTGATGGGTGAGTGAATGGGTGGGGAGTGATGGGTGATGGGTGAGGGAATAGGTGGGAGGTGATGGGTAATGGGTGAGTGAATGGGTGTGTGGTGATGGGTAATGGGTGAGTGAATGGGTGCGGGGTGATGGGTAATGGGTGAGTGAATGGGTGGGGGGTGATGGGTAATGGGTGAGTGAATGGGTGGGGGATGATGGGTAAGGCGTTAATACATACATTTCTACATCCATGATTTCAGGAAAGTTAGAAGGGGCTATCTGGAGAGTTTGGTGGGCCTTCGGCTCACCAAACACACTCTGCAAAAAGCTGTGTTTGGTGGGACGAAGGCCCACCAAACACTGGTGGTGGTGCGATGGCCCACCAATAGCCCTCCGCAGGAGCTAGCCAAAAAGTCCGCCCGGAGGGCGGCTTTGCGGCTAGTATATAATATATATACACACAAACCTCGATTTCCCGGACTAATAGGGGGGAGCACTGGTCCAGGAACCGCAAAAGTCCGGGAGTCGCAAGTAAAAAGAAAAGAAAAAAAAAAAAAAAAAGTCCGATGCCATTACCCACCCCCGGACGATTATCCTACTCTAGTATTTACTGTCCGGCAACCGACAATATCAACTACCCCGCCACGGACTTTTACGTCCGCTGAGCATGCAGCCACCTGGCGGGAGACAGCAGAAAGTGTTCAATAGTCTCAAGAGACGTTCCTGCACCAGGGGCAGTGGGGGTCAGGGGACTAACGGAGGCTGTGCAGGTGAAACGTGAGTGTCGTGTGCCCAAATGTAAACAATACGGCTGCTGAGCATGCTGCCACCTGGTGGGAGGCAGCAGAAAGTGTTCAATAGTCTCAGAAATGTTCTTGCACCAGGGGCAGTGGGAGTCAGGTGACTGACGGAGGCTGTGCAGGTGAACCGTGAATGTTGTGTGCCAAAATGTAAACAATACGACCGCTGAGCATGCTGCCACCTGGCGGGAGGCGCGGACACTGACCAGGGTTGACAGGAGACGCTCGGAACGCCGGACAACTTGGTCAATTTACGAACAGGACCAGGCATCAACGTAAAAATAAATTTAAAAAAAAAAAAAAAAAAAAAAAAAAAAAAAAAAAATTGTCCCAGACTGACATATCCCCGGACCTCGGATTTTGTCCGGCAAATCTCCGGATATCCGGGAAATCGAAGTTTGTATATATAATATATATATATATATATATTATATATTTATATATATATATTATATATATATATATATATATATATATATATATATATATATAAAGGAATGGACATAAGGAAATAATGTGTAAATATATATATAGCTGCTGTGCCGCCGAAGTCCAAGATATAATCTAGTGCGCCGCCGTCCAGTTTAGTTTGAGAACCTCTGCTCTAGTGTTATGGCTTTTCTGGCTTTCTTGGGCTTAGGACCACCCACACTAGCACTGGCACCATGCTTGGGAGACATTATTCACTGAAATAATCACTGAAATGTCTGATTATACACAATAATGTTCATAAACACAGCACGACCGGTCGGAGAATATGTAAACAAACAATCTTGAGCGTCCCCGCGTGTGGATGTGCTGAGCCAATGGTTCTGTTTACTGAACTTTTTACAATATTTAGGTGTTATAAATATTCTTACTATTTATGTATTAAATTTTTTGTTGTTGTTTTGTTTATGAATTTACGAACTTTTGTTCGTAACTTCGAATTATTCGTGTGTAAACCGAATTTTGGGACAAAATAATTTTGTTCGTATCTTCAAAAATTCGTAAATAGTGTTCGTAAATCGCGGTATGAGTGTACATCCAAAAAGGATTAGAAAAGAGAGAAAAGAGAAGAATTACACCGAAGAAGACAATAAACAAGAAGAGGAAGACAGACAAAGGAATTCCAACCAAAAGCTATGCACCTGGTGAATTTTGATCGAACCTTGCAACAATGAGGGGCGTGGCACGCCCTGACACCCTCGCCTTTGAGCGATTAATTAATACCTTTATAAGGGGGGACAAGGTGCAGATCCTTTTATGCATGCATTGATATGTGATTACTGATCCCATAAAATTCATATGAAAGTAGCATTGACAGTATGGTACCTTCACTGCAGCGCAGAAACTTTAGCAAAACTTCAAACGCGTTTTTCTCAAAACTAGTATAAAATGAACATAAAATTCATCTCTGCTTTTATTTTTGGCACGATTTTCAAGAAACTTTAGGACACACAAAATCAAATATCGTAGAAAAATCTGTTCTGATTTTTTTTTTTTTTTAAAGTCTTAGTTTTGATATGTGGGAAAATTATCCTTAAAATTTCCTTTTTTTTTTTTTTTTTTTTTTTACAATTAAAAAAAAAAAAGTCGTAAACAATTTTCAAAATATTCTCAGAACAAATTGTTAGAATAACAATGAATTATCATATGCTCATGTCACAAGGAAATCGGTCAAAAAATGGCTGAGAAGATGCAATTCAAAATTTCATCAAAAACCAACAAAAATAGGTTCCTTCATTTTTTCTAATTTTTCCTTTCATTTGATCAGCTTGAAATTTGCATGTGATAACAAGGGTACAAATATACACAACATATAAATTATTCATGACCGTAGATGCAATTTAAAATTCACAGCGGACTCTCCCCTTAACAACAGGAAAAGTGCCAAAGGAGTGAAAGAGAGCAGATATGGCGCCAATATATAAAAATGGGAAGCAGGATGAACCACTAAATTATAGACCAGTGCATAGACCACTGTATACCTGGACTGCACACGCGACAATGCTTTGAATTGCGGGGCTGCATAGGGGACTGCGGGGCGCCCGACAAAGAGATATACTGTCGGACCCCGCCGAACACGAGTTCGCCCTGCACGAAACTCGCACTTACACGAATAGGTAAAATATCCCATGACTTGCCGAACACGAGTTTTACTCGCGATAACACGAATTTGAATTTCCCAGCGGATGTTGTCGATGCTGTCGGCGGCCATTTTGCCGGGGACAGCCTGGGCACGCTCAGCCTGGGCCGCCAGAGCTGCTACACGTAGTCTTTCTCTCTCTTGCTCATGCTGCTGTTGCCTCAAGTCGTGCTGCTCCTGCTGGCCATGTCTTCCAAGCGTTCGGCTCCACCTACTCCAGGGTCAAGCGAGAAGAAGAGGAAAGTGTTGTCCCTAGCGGAGAAGATGGATGTGGTTGCTGTGATTGATAGTGGCCTAGGCTGGTCTGCTACGGGCAAGAAGTTTGGCCTGCATGAGGCCACTGTTCGTACCATCTGGAAGACCCGTGAAAAAATAAGACAAAGCGTGCGAGAGAGTGCTGATGTCTCTAGCAAGGTGGCTTCTGTGAGCCGACGTGACCCGCTGCTAGAGAAGATGGAGAAAATACTGAACAGGTGAGTTAATGATTTTTCATATAAATAAAGTTTATGTTATTGTGTGTGTTGCTACATGTGGTGTGCTAACAGGTGCTCGGGTGGTGTGTAAGGGTGTTACAGGTGAGTTAATTATTATTCATATGAATAAAGTATGTTTATTTACCCTATGTTACTACGTATATTACTACGGGTGTGTGTGTGTGGTGTGTGTGTGTGTGTGTGTGTGTGTGTGTTGTGCTACGTGCAGGTGTGTTAACAGGTGCTGCGGTGGTGTGGGCTGTGTTGAGGCATGTGTGTGTGTGTGTTGTGCTACGTGCAGGTGTGTTAACAGGTGCTGCGGTGGTGTGGGCTGTGTTGAGGCGTGTGTGTGTGTGTGTGTGTGTCGTGCTATGTGCAGGTGTGTTAACAGTGCTGCGGTGGTATGGGCTGTGTTGAGGCGTGTGTGTGTGTGGTTGTGTGTGTGTGTGTGTGTGTGTTGTGTGTGTGTGTGTGTGTGTGGTGTGTGTGTGTTGTGTGTGTGTGTGTGTGTGTGTGTGTGTGTGTGGTGCTACGTGCAGGTGTGTTAGCATGCATGCATGTGTGTGTGTGTGTTTGAGGCATACCGTTGTACAGTACCATTGTATTTACGCATTGTTTTTTTCTTGTCATTTACGCATAAAAGGTGGATATCAGAGCAAGTGGACCAGCGGAAGAGCAACGTGGACGGCGTAGCCATCAGGGAAAAGGCGAGGAGCATCTACGACCACCTAGCAGAGAAGGAGCCTTCTGGATCCTTTCCTGCCCCCGGGTTTATTGCCAGCCATGGGTGGTTCCATAGATTCAAGCAGCGTTTTAGCCTGCACAACATTGCTCGCACAGGTAAAAACATTCAATATATTTTCACACTTCTATCTATCTAATATTGACTCGTGCTATATTCCCGTAATGAAGAGCATTAAATATTTTTTCACACTTCTATCTATCTATCTATTGACTTGCCATATTCCCATAATGAAAAGGTTTTTTCTTCGTTTTTTTTCACAGGTGAGAGTGGGTCAGCTGATAAGGAAGGGGCGCAGGCATACCTCAGCACCTTCAAGTCCCTGATTGAAGACAGTGACTACCTACCTGAGCAGGTGTTCAACGCGGACGAAACTGGCCTATTTTTACAAGAAAATGGCAATAGGACTTACATCCACAAGGAAGTCAAGAAGTTACCAGGATTCAAGGCATTTAAGGACCGTCTGACACTGCTGTTTGTGGGGAATGCTGCAGGGGACTGCAAGATTAAACCGCTCCTTGTGTATCGTGCTGCCAACCGGAGGTGAGGAGGGGAGGAGGTGCTCTGAATGGAACTCGACAAGCGTTTTCTGTCAGTGGTATGGAAATCAAACAAGAAGGCATGGGTGACAGCGAAGGTGTTTGAGGAGTGGTTCCACAAACATTTTGTGCCAGAAGTGCAGCTCTACATGTCCAAGAAAAATCTGGCATTTAAGGCAGTTCTGCTAGTGGATAATGCTGGTGGACACACACTTCACAGGCACTTAACCTGGACCATCCGAATGTGTGCGTTTCCTACCTTCCCCCAAGGACAACTTCCCTGTTCAACCGATGGACATGGGTGTGATCAAGACATTCAAGTGCAACTACCAGAGGGCTGTGTACAGAGAAGCACTCAAGAGGATGGAAGACGACAGCACGATGACTCTCATGGACTTCTGGAAGCAGTACAACATCCGACATGCTCTTTTTGACCATCAAGCAGGCATGGGATGAAGTGAAGCCAAGCACCCTTAATGCCTGTTGGTATGCACTCTGGCCTGAGTGTGTCAACGACTTCAATGGGTTCCCTGCAGTCACTCAGCAATTAAAGGACATTGTAGACCTGGCACACACTGTTGGGGGTGAAGGCTTCTCTGACATGACTGAGGAGGATGTGGCAGAACTCATTGACTCCCTGGAGCAGAGCCTTCAGTGGAAGAGATTATCCAGATGAATGAGGATGACCCAAACAGGTGATGATGCTGATGAAGATGACGACACAGAGACAAGGCCTGTGTTTACCATCATGAAATTGAGAAACTTGCTGAGGGAAGCAGATAACTTGACAGAGCTCTTTACTGACCAAGACCCCATACAGGAGAGGAGCATCAAGTTCAAGAGAGTTGTGGATGAAGGCCTTAACCCTACAAGGAAACTTTAAGGAGCATGGAGGCCTCTGCTTGCCAAAAGCCCTCACAGCTTTCTTCAAACCATCTCAGCCAGCACACCAGCCAAGAAGCATTCTACACCTGCTACACCTCCTGTTTACTACACAGCCAGGCAGCCTGTTACTCCTGCTACACCAGATAATACTACCTCATCAATGTCATCTGTCTCTCCCATCCCATTATGTGGCTTTGATGATCCAGATGATACAGACAGTGAGTGATCTCCACCCAGCACACCAGCCATGCCTCCTGCTACACCAGCCAAGCAGCCTGTTACCTCTATTTTTTTTATAGTTAATGAAAACCATTTTCTAGTTTTAAGGTATTTTTTATTATTAATAAAAAATATTAATTGTAATAACAGTTGTTTCCTTCATCTTATTCACCCAAAAATAGTAGTAAACATTTTTTACCCTCCAAAAATGAGGGTCTGGGAACGTAACCTATTTTTTTACTTATCAAAAAAAAGTGAAATTTTTTTTTGACCCCCCAAAAAAGTGATGGTCTGGGAACGTAACCCCTATTTTCCTATTGAACCTGTTATTCGCCGAACACGAATTTTGCCGTGCACGACGGGGTCAGGACCGTAACTGTCGTGTTCGGCGGGGTCCGACAGTAGTGGTCTATGGACTATCATATAGACTGGTTTATCAGTATATATGATATACTGTAATCTTCGTAAATGTTTGTTCTATAATATTATCAAATATAAAACAGTAAAACACGGTAAAGAAATGCCATTACGAGACTATGAAGAAATATGCATGAACTTAATATTCACTTAACTCTCCGCCATTTAAAACTTTGCGAGTCAACTTTTATCATGAAGGGTATCAATAGAAGCGCAATTTTATTAGCTTTCCATTGCTATATTTTGTTATCTGATAAATTAATTAAAACCATGCATAAATTAGCGTTAAATTAATAAATAAAATCATCAATCGGGTAATTTTCCCGATTGATGATGTTATTTATTTACTTATATATTTCGTTTTCTGATAAATGAATTAGCACCATGTATAAATTAGCGTTAACTAAATAAATAACCTCATCATTCGGGAAAATTACACAATTGATGATTTTATTTATTTATTTAATGCTAATTTATGCATGGTTCTAATTAATTTATCAGATAACGAAATATAGCAATGGAAAGCTAATAAAATTGCGCTTCTATTGATACCCTTCATGATAAAAGTTGACTCGCAAAGTTTTAAATGGCGAAGAGTTGAAGTGAAATGCATATTTCTTCAGTCTCGTAATGGCATTTCTTTACCGTGTTTTACTGTTTTATATTTGATAATATTATAGAACAAACATTTATGAAGATTACAGTATATCATATATACTGATAAATCAGTCTATATGATGCGTATATATATATATATATATATATGAATCCGAGCGGCACTCCGACTTCAGGGCAAGTTCAGGCCCATGTGCAACAGGCCGATATTCCGTGCGCAGTCCAGGTATACAGTGGTCTATGACCAGTGTCATTAACCCGTACATAAGTGGTCACATTAAATAACACCAATAGTACTCCTCCTGGTCACAAAAAATAGATTTTTTTTTTTTGCCTTCAAATTACCCAAAATGACCCCAGAAAAAAGAAAAAAATGGTTAAAGGTCCAAATCACCTCGTTTAAAGGCCAAATCTGCCTCGCTAGTGGTGGTGCCAGATGTACTCATTGCAGCGGTGTTGCAGCACTTGCGGTCGGAGTGGTAGACGCATTTATACACTTATCACATAGTTTTCTATTCTTTACTATATACAGGTTGAAGTTCCCAAACTCGGCATCCCAAGACTCGGCAACACCCAAAACTCTGCTATGGTTCCGGATTTTCCAAAACACGGCAGAACACTCAAAACCCGGCGCGTAGTTGCCGGGTCGGCCGCTAGGTGCCACCACACTAGAGGCCGCTTGGTTTCTCCTGCCGATTTGTTTGTTGTTATTGTTCAGTGGTGTTGTGACTGTAGAGTTGTGTACACTGTTATTTTGTGTACTTCTACAGGTCTGTTATTGGTATTATGGCTCCCAAACGTCCAGGAAGACCTACTGGTGGAAGTGAAAAGAAAAGGAAGAACAATGTGTTAACTATTTCTGAGAAAATTGACCTTTTAAAGAAGTTGGATGCTTTTTTTTCCCCTTAATATATCTACGTTCTAAAAGTCGGAAAATTCCATTACTCGGCTCGGCGCTGGTCCCGAGGTTGCCGAGTTTGGGAACTTCAACCTGTATTACAATGCATATATATATTATATCACCCAAAATCAGTTTTACCAAAAGCACACATGGTTTGTTTGTATTACAACTTGGCAACGTCGTTCCCACCACGACTCGTGAATGTCGGAGCGATATTTCATCCAAAATCACTTTTTTTCGTGTATTAAGCACTCCATTTGCAAAATAGTAACACTTTTATTACGGAATATTTTATGTGTCTTTTTTCCTTAAGCTAAAGGTATTTCTAAGCGCCTTATCTTCCACACTATGTAAACAAACATTACCCCTGCTTCTCAGAACTGTGCCAGGGTAAAAGCTTTGCCAGGGTGTTCTCCCTCTGGCTCGGGGGTTACTGACTGACTCGGAGTCGGGCGTTACCGACTCACTGCGGGACGGTGGAGGGGGTGGGGGGTACTGTGGTAAGCGTCCCATCTGTCAGAGTGACACGAAACTGTAGGAAAAGCTGCCGGACACTTCCAGGAACAAAATTACTACCGTGAGCAGAATTTTCAAATCCATATGAGGCGGAAAATTAAAGAACGTACGTACTTGAACGTTGTTGACCACAGATAAGCCCCTCTGTGATGACGTACTAGTACGCCGTTGACCACTTACGGGTTAACAAGCACAGTATGCAAGATATGTGAGAAAATAATAATGAAGCAGTGGACGGAATACTTAGTAAATGAAGGTATAATAACAGACCGGCAGTATGGTTTTAGGAAAAAGCGATCATGTGTGACCAACTGAAAGGTAGCAGCCGGTCAGAATATGACGAAACTCGGAGAAATTAACAAAATTTAACTTATTTTTCCTCAGCTTCGTACACCCTTTGAGAGTCTAAATACAAAATATTTCATCAACTTTCGCCTTAGTTTTTATTACATGGGTGTGTATTGGACCCCCCTCAACTCAGGCATGACCTTATGTTACGAAGAATTCAGTAAAATGTATTGTTTGCTGCTATTTTTTTTTTAAATAATTACTCTCTAAAGTGACACATGGCATCTGTCGTAGGTATAAATAGAAAGAAAATAGCAAGAAAAAAATCCACTCCATTCCGCTCCCCCCCCCCTCCCCCTCCTCTAACTCAATGCTACTATCCTACCGTGGTTCGGACGAGGCCACATTAAATCCAATGACCCCTCTGCTATACGGAGGTAATCTTACCCTTTTTACGCTGCTGCAAAACTTTATACTCCTACAATCCACTCCGTTCCGCTCGCCTTCCTCCCACTATCCGTAGTTCGGATCCCACGAAAAACTGTAGGTCCCTCCGCTATACGGAGTCCTTCTCCCCCTGTCCACTCTTTGGTAAAAATAAAACAAAAACAAAAAACACTTTTAATCTCACTTCTTTCACTCATTTTTCACTCATTTTTCCTCCTTGTGTTATGTTTTGGAATCGGGGGATGGGGTTGAGAATGATACCAGCCGCCCGTGCGGGGTGCCGTGGCGTTTTGGGGTGTGCGCGCGTGCATGGTAGTGACAGAACAAGTAAAGACTATAAACCAAAATCAAGACAAGTAACAAAAACCAAACAAGATAAAAAGAAAGAAGAGAAGAAGAAAGAAAGAAAAAAAGAAAGAAAAAAAAGTCAAACCTGAAGAAAGAACAAGATCAAACAAAAACTGAAGAACCCTGCATTGGGCGGCGGATGTGGGCCCGGGGTTGTCTTGGGTGGGTCCGGGGTTCCATCTTTCGAGGCCCATGCCCTGCCAAGCCGTCCCAGAGTGGTTTCTGTTTGCTCGTGCGAGTTGAGAAAGCGTGTCCAGACCGACCCACAACAACATACAAACACGTTACAGCACCTGGGTTAAGCCCCGGAGACTTTTTCTCATACTAGCCTCCTTTCTCTCACCCATCTATTCTTCTCCCTGTCCCCACTTACCCCCTCCTGCTTTCTCTTTTCTTGATTCTGATTCTGAAAAAAAACAAGGAAACCCCCCCCCAAAATAAAAACTACAATTACGGGATGCCCATGGAGGTTTCCAAGCAAAAACTTGGCAACAATGAGTGGCTTGGGCAACTCTGATACCCTCTCTTAGTGAGATAATACCCTGCCTCATGCTGAGGCAGGGGGGACCAGGAGCCTGAAGACTGAAGATTTTATACCAGAACATGAACATTACAGTCAGCGCCATTGGTATTGACGCGAACAATTTTTGCAAAACACGCGTGATGCAACACAAAAAAAGCAAAGATCCTCTCACTCTCAATGCCCAAGGCTGACTAATGCTTTCAAATTTGGTGAGTAGCTCAATGTCAGTCGTCTTTGTCTATATCTCGCACGCCAATATCATTGACGGATTTGAACCAAGGTTTTAGAGGGTGCTTTGTTCCGCGCCATTGGTATTGGCGCAGCATATTTCGCGCCAATACCAATGGTGCTGACTGTATGACTGCATGTAAATAAATCTTGTTTTATATATGTTCTAGCTCATAAAAGAAAAGGTAATGTTATTATATCACTTACTGATGCTTGATCATAGGTATTCAAAAACTTTATTGGCCCGTATCTCAAAACTTAAGTTGTTTACATTCAAATTATATCTCCTTCTTTAGTTTTGGGCCAATTTCAATGAAAAAAAATGCCCAAACCTGATAAAATGAAGTTACGACTTGCTTTTCTTCATATCAGACATATAAACATTTTGTCAGATTTTTTTGTGTGTTTGAGTGGTAAAAATGGGATTGAAAATTTGAAAGCTTATATCCTGCAAACCATACATTTTTACTCAGTTATCTCTCCGTAACTTTGATGGTCTGAACAAAGTTCTTGTACCATATTTATTTCATTGGTGTAGGTTAATTATCATAAGAGTAGTTAGCATTTCAAAATAACCAAAAAAACACAAAAAAGTATATTTAAAAAAATATAAAAGCCACAAATTATTTTTCTTGGTCTACAATTGTTGTACATGGTGTCCCTAATTTATGGTATACATATCATAACCTTAGCCCAATAAATAAATAAAAATCTAAAAAAAACGGCCGCTACCCTTAATAAGCTTTTACTCAAGAGTAATTGATATAACACAAGAAAGAGATGAATGGGCAGACTGTGAATATCTAGTTCTTGAAAAGGCATTTTATAAAGTTCCAAATGAGACTACTTTGGAAATTGGAAAATATAGGAGGAATCATATGGGTGATCAAAACTGGGATGGAAAGTTATCTGAGAGGAAGAGAAATGAGAACAGTAGTGAAGGATGAAAAGTCTGAATGGAGAAACGTATTTAGTGGGGTACCACATGTATAAGTGTTGGCACTAATAATGTTCACGATTTACGTCAATGATATGACGGAGGAAAAAAATTGTTATATTAGTCTATTTGCGGATGATGCAAAACTATTATGAGAAATAAAAAGCTATAAAGATTGTGAAACACTAAAAAATGACCTGAACAAGATCTACGAATGGAGCAGAAGATGGGAAATGGAATTTAATGTAAAGAAATGTCATGTGATGGAAATTGGAAAAAGTGAAGAGATATAAATGGCCATATAAAATAGGAAATGAAATACAGTACCCTCCCGAGTTTCACGCTATGCGAGTTTCGCGATACTCGAGTTTCGCGCTGAGTCCTAAATTCTTACCATCCCGACTTTCGCGCATTATATCACCGAGTTTCCGGCTGCTTTGTACACTTTTTTTTGTGTTTTTTTTTTGTATGTGTGTATGTGTGTATTTACCTAGTTGTATTTACCTAGTTGTAACATACAGGAAAAGAGCTATGCTCGTACTATCCCGTCTCCAAATCTACTATTATCCAGCTTGCCTTTGAAGTCCTGAATACCTCTTGCATTAATAACTTTTGCATCAAGGTTGTTCCAGGCTTCTATGCTTCTATACGGGAACTGTATTTTTTTTTGTCCCTCTTGCATGTTGTCCTTTTCAATTTCTTCTCATGACCTCTTGCACTTCTATCGTTCCACACAAAAAGATCTTCTCTATCAATTTTTTCCAGACCCATTGATGCTCTATACACTGCTATAAAATCTCCCCTTTCTCTTCTTTTCTCAAGAGTTGGGAGTTTTAGTCTTGCAAGTCTTTACTCATAAATTAAATCTTTCAGGCTTGGAGCCATTTTTCTGGCTGCTCTTTGTATTCTCTCAATCTTCCTTATATCCTTCTTTTTATGTGGTGACCAAATCACTGCCGCATATTCCAACCTTGGTCGAATCAGAGATGTTATCAATTTCTTAATCATCTCTTCATCCAGATATTTGAACGCCATTCCTATATTCCTCAGCAACTGATATGTATTTCCTGTGATCTTGTTTATATGCTTCTCAGGTGACAAATTATCCGTAATCCACACTCCCAGATCTTTTTCGACCTTTGTTTTGATTATCCATTCATTTCCCATCGAATACTTTCCTCTTTGTCTCTTTTTGCTACTGCCCATTTCCATCACTTTACAGTTTTTAGCATTAAACTCCATTTCCCATAGTTGACTCCATCTGAAAATCTTTTCTAGATCCTTTTGTAAATCCTCACAGTCCTCTTTACTTTCTACTTTTCTTAGTAATTTATCATCATCAGCGAATAAACTCATATAACTGTTCACTCCTTCTGTCATATAATTTACATAGACCAAGAACATCACTGGGGCTAATACTGATCCTTGAGGAACTCCACTATCACTGCACCATTCTGACTTCTGATCTTTTATTACTGTTCTCATCTCTCTGTTGCTCAAAAAGTCTTCCATCCACTTCAGCAAACCACCCTTCAATCCTCCTACATGTTCTAGCTTCCAGAGCAGTCTCTTATGAGGTACCTTGTCAAATGCCTTCTTTAGGTCCAAGTATATGCAATCGACCCACCCCTCTCTTTCCTGTGTCACATCGATCACTCTCGAGTAAAAGCTTAATAAATTTGTTGTACATGACATTCCTCCTCTAAATCCAAACTGGCCACCTGCGAGTGTGTTTGTTTCTTCCAAATATTTCAACCATCTGTCCTTCACAATTTTTTCACACATTTTTGCCACTACACTTGTTAATGATACTGGCCTGTAATTTAATGGTTCTTCTTTGTCTCCTCCTTTGTGAATTGGCACAATATTTGCTCTTTTCCAATCAAGCGGGACTCTGCTCTCCTTGGGTGAACTCTCAATTACACTATGTAACTTTCCTGCTAGTTGGTTACTGCACTCTTTCATTATCCAACACTCCATCTGGATCCGGGGCTTTTCTCACATCTTGACTTTCCATTAGCCTTTTTACTTATATTACGTCTACTTTTATGTCTTCCATTATATTATATGTGTGCCTTCTTGTGTAAGCTTCGAGTGTGATAGACATAGAAGTTAAGACAGTGTAACACCTTATGAGCCTCTCTCTCTCTCTCTCCACCCCCATCACTACCTTGTAATGTGACCTCCACAAATAAATTAGACAGTATAATACAGTGTTCTCAGTGACCCTTTCCTCCCTGGTATTGATGATAAAAGGTGCCATCCGCGTTGAAAGCCACTCGCCTCAGGTATTTCTGCCGAATCTCCGTCAGTAGGAAGGTGTTTACGTGAGGCGCCCTTTGTGTGATAGAAAGGTGAGTGTCCGCATAACAATACCATGTCCTGGTATGCATAGGTGTGACCAGGTATAAATGTACGGGTACGGGCGGGAGGACTGATTGACCAATATAAAGTTTTCCCATATGTTTTGTGTTTCACATAGAGCGAATTCACATAAAACGACCTCATTTATCGACCAATTTCTCGTTTTATGTGGGACCCTAGTGTACATGAATAATAGCCATTAAAATGTGATCATATGTCTAAATTTACCTAGAATCATATTTCATAGCATACCAAGCAGTAATGAGTGAGCCTGGAGACTTACTACCTCTCCTAATACCAGTCCCGAGCAGTCATGGTCGAGCGTGCCAAATCCAGCATTTAGCGCCAGTCACTTTTTACCTCCCAACAAAGCTACACGGTCTAGTTGTGTTTGTGATTATTTTGTATTTATTTCGCAATTTTCCCTCAGTTTTTCCTATATTTTCACACCCTTGGGAAAATACCCTCGCTCTAACGGACAATCGGCTTTAACGGACCACTTCTCCCTCCTTTTAGCTCTTTAAATCGAGGGTCGACAGTACATATATATATATATATATATAAAATATATATATATATATATATAATATATATATATATATATATATATATATATATATATATAATATACAGGTTGAAGTTCCCAAACTCGGCATCCCATGACTCGGCAACACCCAAAACTCGGCTATGGTTCGGGATTTTCCAAAACACGGCAGAACACCCAAAAACCCGGCGCGTAGTTGCCAGGTCGGCCGCTAGGTGCCACCACACTAGGCCGCTTGGTTTCTCCCGCCGATTTGTTTGTTGTTATTGTTCAGTTGATGTTTCTTGTCGAGAGCTGCTTGGTATGGGTAAGCAGCCTGCATGGGAACTCGCGCGTGGTGACCCCCGGGAGTGGCGTCGTAGGGTGGGCGAGGCGACGCGCCCCCCGGCGTATGCCCCCAATGATTGATTGATTGATTGTTCAGTGGTGTTGTGACTGTAGAGTTGTGTACACTGTTATTTTGTGTACTTCTACAGGTCTGTTATTGGTATTATGGCTCCCAAACGTCCAGGAACACCTACTGGTGGAAGTGAAAAGAAAAGGAAGAACAATGTGTTAACTATTTCTGAGAAAATTGACCTTTTGAAGAAAAAAAAAATTCCGTAATTTTTTTCATGTGATTTTCATGCTTTTTTTCCCCTTAATATATCTACGTTCTAAAAGTCGGAAAATTCCATTACTCGGCTCGGCGCTGGTCCCGAGGTTGCCGAGTTTGGGAACTTCAACCTGTATATATACAGTCAAACTTCGATTGAACGGACCTCGATGTAACGGACTCCATTTGCGTGTTTTTTTTTTTTTTTTTTTTTGCATATCAGACCGCTTATCGCCGCTCGAATTGTCAACTCAACATAATTGTATTATTTTCTTATTTTACTTTGGAATGCTTGGGTTTTAAGGAGTTTTGATGTATCACATATTAAGATATATAAGGAAGGAGCCTGTGTTGCTAGTGGTTTAGTGGTAGAAGGTATGTATTGTTTAAAATAGTGACTATTAGTGTTATGGCGTGGCCGCTGCTACGTCTCCCTGTCACCTCAATACCCTAAATCACCCTTATCTAAGGTGACACGCAATGCTACACTGACTTAAATAGTGACACGTGCATAGAACTGCACTTCACAACCATATAATATATATAATAATGAGCATTAGTCATGATAATAAGAAATACCTTTGGAAGCCACGGCTGAATCTGGCTCGTAGTTTGTTTACCTTTCACTAGAGCTTGAGCTTGATTAGCCAGACGGTGAGAGAAAGCATCAACATTTTAGGGATAACCCATCACTTTACGGGAGACTTTTTTTCGTTTTTATCTATTTTAGGGTGATTATAATGTCTCATGATGCTGCTGCTGCTGTCGAGGCAGCGCTGCTAGGCGTAGATGAGCGCCTTGAAAGTATTTTCATATCTTTACTCATATGTATGAATAATAGCAATTCAAATGTGATTATATGTCTACATTCAACTAGAATAATGAAATTTCATAGCATACCAAGCAGTAATGAGCGAGCCTGGATACTTACTACCTCTCCTAATACCAGTCCCGAACAGTCGTGGGCGAGTGTGCCAAATCCCTGATGTATGTCCCAGTCACTGTTTACCTCCCAACATAGCTACATGGTCTGGTTGTGTTTGAGATTATTTCTCATTTATTTCACGTGTAGGAGCGGACCAAATTCAGTATGTAGTGTCAGTCACTGTTTACCTCCCAACATAGCTACACAGTCTGGTTGTGTGTGATTATTTCACATTTTTTTTTTTCAGATATTTTTCCACCCTTGGGAAAATACCCTCGCTATAACGGACAATCGGCTTTAACGGACCACTCCTCCCCATCTTTAGTCCGTTATATCGAGGTTTGACTGTATATATATATATATATATGTATATATATGTATATTATATATATATATATATATATATATATATAATATATATATTAATATATATATATATATATATATATTATATATATATACATACAGTACCCTCCCGAGTTTCACGCTATGCGAGTGAACTGTTCCTCCCTCCTGTTCCTCCTCCTCTCCTCTCCTCTACATAGTGTTGGCTGAGGCCACCACCCCGGGAGGCGGGTCACAAACCCTAGGCTAACACCCGGTACCCAACCCATTCACCTCTGGGTGGACAGGGGCTTGGGGCATTTTCAGGATATATTTTGGGGGAAAAAGTGAGTCTTATAAGCTGTAAAATACGGTAGGTACACCTCGCACCGGACTAAATAAGCATTTTTACAGTGTTTTCAATACCCGAGTTTCGCGAACCGCGAGTTTCGCGCTATGCCTCCGGAAAAAAGCAAGCGCGAAACTCAGGAGGGTACTGTACTTAGAAATGTCCAAATTATCGTAAAAAATTTGAAATAAAATACTGGCATAAATAGCTGTAGCAAGTGTATGTTATTTAAGTCCTAAGTCTCAATGAAAAAATTGGGAAAAATGTTTGTTTTCTTATTATTATGATTATTATTATGATTATGATTAATATTATTAGTAGTAGTAGTATGATTATTATTGTTATCATTATCATCATTATTATTAGTTATTATTTTATTTTTTTACTAAAGTCAAACCTCGATATAACGGACTAAAGGGGGGGGGGGGGGGAGTGGTCCGTTAAAGCCGATTGTCCATTATAGCGAGGGTATTTTCCCAAGGGTGGTAAAATATAGGTAAAACACAGGAAAATTTGTGAAATAAATTAGAAATAATCACAAACACAAGCAGACCGTGTAGCTATGTTGGGAGGTAAACAGCGACTGGTGCTAAATGCTGGATTTGGTATGCTCCTGCATGCTGTGTAATAAATGAGAATTAATCACAAACACAACCAGACCGTGTAGCTATGTTGGAAGGTAAACAGTGACTGGTGCTACATTGCAAGCTCGCCCACGACTGCACGGGAGTGATATTAGGAGAGGTAGTAAGTCTCCAGGCTCGCTCATTACTGCTTGGTATGCTATGAAATACCATTATTCTAGGTGAATGTAGACATATAATCGTATTTTAATGGCTATTATTCATACATATGAGTAAATAGATAAAAATACAAGCAAGGCGCTCATCCACGCCTGGCAGCGCAGCGCTGCCACGGCAGCAGCAGTGTTGTTGTTAAGAAATAATTATAAGACACAAGTTACCCATGTACACATGATGACATGATCTTTTCCTATCCTTACATGCATCAACATTGAATTTCACAGCATATTCTCTGAGTTTGTCCTTAGCCTTGCGAATATCACTCACTATTTGTTTCTTTACTCGACACACACCCGGGCGACAGAAACACCAGACTCCACCTTCTTAATGAGTTCTAATTTCTCTGCAATACTTAGATTCACACGCTTCCTTTTGTCACTTCCCTTCTGTTTCGATGCCATAATGACTTCACTGCACTGAACAAGTCTAAATAAGCATATAAATCAACGATAAACAGGCGAAAACAGCTTAAACTGAGCTTGTAAACAAGTGCTCCGACTGTCATATACGTACTACGCGCTCCGACTGGCGGAAACTTGTGTAAAGGCGCCGTCACATTAGCTCCTTTTCCGTCGATCTCAGACGACAAGTCTTACGAGTTCTGACGAGCCAACCATGAACGCATCCATGCACATTTTTAGCTAGTTATGCTTGTCAACGATTGACAATATACATTAGTAAGTGTATAGCAGCGATAGCCTGCCTGGGTGTCGGAGCCACGTTAGTTTACATTCGACGTACAAATAGTGCAGACGAACAGCTGTGTGTGTGTGACGCTGTGCAGTCTCCCGGGGTAGAAGCTTCAGCTAACACTAGAGGAGAGGAGGAGGAGGAGGAGAGGAGAGGAGAGGAGAGGAGAGGAGAGGAGAGGAGAGGCGAGGAGAGGAGAGGACCTACAAAGCTAAACTTAAGAGAAAGAGGTCACAAGAAGAAGTCAAGAAATTGTAATACGTACTAATATTCAATATTTTAACCCACATACACACCTTCTACAACTAAATCACTAGCAACACAGTCTCCTACCTTATATATCTTAATATCTGATACATTAAAACTCCTTAAAACCCAAGCATTCCAAGATAAAACGAAAATAATTTTGTCGAGTTGACGATTCCAGCGACGATAAGCGGTCAGATATGCCATTCTTGCCCGCAAATTTGTCTCGTGAATGGAGTCCGTTAAATCCGAAGTCCGTTAAATCGAGGTCCGTTATATCGAGGTTTGACTGTACTATTATAACTTATTATGATTATTATTATTATCATTATTACTATTATTTTTTTTTTTTTGTATTATTATTATTATCAAATGCATTTTATTTTATTTTCAATCTATATTCCTACTTTATAATAAAATATTAGCTTTGCAGTTGTATTTAAAAATTGTTTGCTGACATTATCATTATTAAGTTAAAGGAGTGGCTTCATAAATATAATTGTTCATTTTATGACAACTGATATTATAATAGTTATTATAATTATTATTGTTATAATCATTACTAAAGTGTATTTGATTATCTTGTATGTAAGTAAATGTATCTGCCATATGGTACACTAGGGTCCTGCATAGAACGTGTTCGCATAGAAAGTTTCCCTTTTAGAACGAACGACCTAAAATACTATTCCAAAATTTTTGTTAGGAACGAATGTGACCATATAGAACGATTCCCCCATCAAAGTAGGGCAAATCCGAAGAATTCTCATATAGAGCGCCGAAATATCGTACAGAACGAAGGTTGTGTATCCCTGGTATGGGGTGAGGTGGGGCACGGCTTCGGCGTGTCACCACAGAGGTTAGGTGAGGGTGGCATGAGGTGGGGAACGGCGGTAGCGACCGCGTACTTCTCGTCCATTATTACCCAAAAAAAAACATTCATGTGAAGGATATATGTTGTGATCCATTCACAATATCCTCAGTTATTGAAATTTATTGAAGGCTTTCATTCGACGGTACACTTTCGTCGTTGTGGTTTTGTTTACAACTTCAACTGTGAGCGGGCGAGCCCCGACTGATGTAACGGCTGTAGCAACTGTGCAGTTTTCGTCCATTATTACCAAACAAACACATTCATGTGAAACATATATGTTGTGATCCATTCACAATATCGTCAGTTATCGTAATTTATTGATGGCTTTCATTCGACGGTACACTTTCATTGCCACAACCACACGTTGTGGTTTTGTTTACAAGTTATCAGCTGTGAGCGGGCGAGCCCCGACCAGACTCGAATTCTGGCGAGGCACGCAAGCGAGTCAAGCCAGGCTTATGGCATGGAACCCCTCGCCCCCTGTACATACCGTATTTTACGGCTTATAAGACGCTGCATCTTGGAAGACGCACCCTGATTTTGGAAAGAAATTTCTAAGAAAAAATATAAAAAACAGCTAGACCACCAATACTGTTGTCCGATATACTGTCATTTCCACACAAGAACACACTCACTATTCATTATCTTCATTCAGCACTGCTCATCAGCCATTTTCATTTTCTAGCTTGTATGCGATAGTATAAGTAAATCGTCATGTTAGCTGGCTGAATATGTACACGTAGGGAGTGAAAACAAACCCAACAGCGGCGGTGTTCAGCTACGTGCCTGCCTGGCGTGCCGATCAGCTGAGTCTGGCTTTGTTGTCCTGAGTGTAAACACCTCTCCCGTCCTCTCATGCCTCACTTCGTTGCCTGCCTCCTGTGCCTTACCATGTATTGTTTGAATTTTCCTGTATGCGTGTAGTATTTGTGATGGCTGCATGTAGTACATAAGTATACAAACTTTCATCTAATGTAACAAACAAAGTTCCTTATACATGAAATGGCCGCTGGCGCCAATCTGTCAAAGCAGAATGGCTCACGCCAGTACCGCAGTAAATATCACAGCGTGAAGACAGATTTGTTGATTTGAATGTCTTATAGTATTTGAAATTCTTGTAACAGACAAGTACTAAGGTTACATCATATAAGAGGCTGAATTGAATAGCTACCTAAGTTAACCTCCTACCTCCTACAACATTAGTTTTGGAAGACGCATGAGTGTTTTTCAGGGTACAGTGGTACCTTGACTTACGAGTGCCCCAACTTACGAGTTTTCCGAGTTACAAGCAGTCGCTCGGTCGATTTTATGCTTTGAATTGCGAGCCAAAATCCGAGTTACGAGCGATTTTTTTGTTTTGTTTGATTTTTGTTACGAGCGAGCTTCAGATACACCGCCGCTAGTTGGCGCAGCGAACGCCACAACATCCGCCCAGCATCCCGCGTCTCACTCGTTCACTTCACGTGGTAACCTCGCCGTGGAAGCATCTCTTGTGTTGTGCTATGCAAATGGCGGAGGGTGAGTGCAGTACTTTTAGCGGCAGTTCCACCCACAGCTGTTTCCAACAGCTGATACACATAGTATAAACACTGGCGAATGCAAATGGTGGAGGGTGAGTGCAGTACGTTTAGCGGCAGTTCCACCAACAGCTGTTTCCAACAGCTGATACACATAGTGTAAACACTCACTCAATCATTGGGGGCATACGCCGGGGGGCGCGTCGCCTCGCCCACCCTACGACGTCACTCCCGGGGGTCACCACGTGCGAGTTCCCATGCAGGCTCCTTTCCCATACCAAACAGCTCTCGACAAGAAACATCAACTTGCCCCAGCCACGAGCCTTGTGGGCGCCCCCTTGGCCTCCTCCACGCCGGATTGTCTCTTACAGATACAACCCGATGGGAAGGATCGGTTTCAGGGTAGCATGCCACAGGCCCATATAGCCGAAGTTGGCGCTGACGGACTATGCAGGTAATAGGCCTCGATTCAGTCTCACGGTGCAATCGCTGATTTGACACGTAATCATCCCAGCGATGCCCCATGATTCTGCGAAGACACTTATTACCAATGGCATTGATTCGTCTCTTCAAGTCACTATTTAGTGTCCATGTCTCACAACCATAGAGTAAGACAGGGATCTCAAGCGATTTGAAGATCCGGATCTTTGTCCTCCTGCACAGGTACCGACAACGCCAAATACTCCCGCTGAGCGAGTCCATAACACCGTGGGCTATGTCAATCCGCCGTAAGACTTCTTGACGTGACCCGCCGTCATTATGGACTGCGCTACCACGGTATGTAAAACTTTCCAAGATCTCAATGTCCTCGCCACATGCATAAACAGACTGTACTGCTTCATCTAGTAAGTCTCCAAACACCTGGACCTTGGTCTTGAGCCAGGAGACCTCAAGTCCCAAAGGCTTTGCCTCCTTGAAGATTACTGCATCATCGGCTAAAACAAGATCAGTGATCTTGGTGTTGTTGACGGATGCTCCACAATCACTTTGATCTACAACCTTGTCCAATACCCAGTCCATACAAGCGTTGAAAAGTGATGGGGCAAGGATGCACCCTTGCCTCACTCCTGTATTCACAGGAAAGAAGCTGGATACACCTGCCCCACACTTCACAGCACTCTCAGTCCCAGAATACAGACCAGTTATCAAACCAATAGTCCTTGCAGGAATCCCTCGAAGTCGCAGAAGATCCCAGAGTGACTCACGATGCACTGAGTCAAACGCCTTCTTGAGATCAACATAGGCTGTAAGCATCCCCTGTCGAAACTCACGTCGGCGTTCCACCAGGACACGAAGCGCTAGGATGCGGTCTGTTGTTGACTTACCAGGCGTGAACCCAGACTGCTGAGGTCTCTGATGCTTCACCAGATGACTGCGAATCCGTGTCAGCAATAGATGGGCAAGCACCTTGCCTGGTACGCTGAGCAGTGTAATACAGCGGGAATTGTTGCAGTCCTGACGGTCCCCTTTCCCTTTCCAGATAGGGATGACCAGCCCCCTTTTTCAGTCAGGAGGAATGGTACCTGATTGCCACAGGATTGTGGAAAGCTGACTTTCCACCCCTCAACTTTGCTACAGTCTCTCTGACTTCGTCAAGAGAGGGTGCGGTTTCGTCAATGGGAGGATCGGCATCCACTGCCTGTAACCCAGTGGTGTGAAGCTGCTCAGTTGGAGGGTCCACCGTGAACAACTGCCCAAAGTACTCAGCCCAACGAGCCATCTGCCCATCCATGTCCGACACGAGGCGCCCATCTGCTGTTCGAATAGCACTCGCCCGAGAAGGAGACTTGGAACGGAGCTTCTTCAGGGCTCGGTAGGCGGGTCGGAGGTCATTAGCGTTCAAATGACCCTCGACATCCGCAGCGAGACTCCTGACATACCTCTCCTTGTCTCTCCCCAGGAGGTTTCTAGTCCGGCATGACAGAGCCCTGTGCAGGTCCTGGTTCCCAGCCAGCCTGGCAGCGCGACTCATCAATTTTCTCCAGCGTCTCCGTCGAGACAAAACCACGCCTTGACCTCGGGCGCTCCCCAATACACTCCTTGGCAGCCTGTAGAGTTTCACGTTTGAAGGTATCCCACAGTTCTACAGGGTCCCCGAGAGCACCGAGCACATCAAACCGATTTGAGACTGCCACCGCATACTCATGAGCACATGTCAAGTCCTTCAGTTTCTCAAGATGAAACACAGTATGGTTACCTCTTGAGATTCTTCTGGACTTGACATGAAGCTTAAGTGTAGCAACAACAAGTCTGTGATCTGTTCCAAAGAACTCAGCACTCCGGTAAACCCTGCAGTTCCGGAGGATCCTCCAACGAGTACTAACGAGGATGTGGTCGATCTCCTTAGCTACCCCTCCGGCATTACTATACCATGTCCAGCGGTGCAGCTCTGGTCTCTGATACCAAGAACCTGCAATTCTCAACCTTCTGGACCTTGCAAAGTTCAGAAGCAGAGAACTGTTGGTGTTTCTGGTACCGGAGCCATGGGGACCAACACATAACTCGTAGCCATCTCTCACAGTGCCAGTAGTAGCATTGAAGTCGCCCAAGACAATGAGTGTGTCCCGAGGAGGACACTGGTCTAATACAGAGTCGAGTTTGGCGTAGAACATCTCCTTCTCTTCAGTTTTACGCATCTCGGTAGGAGCGTACACTGCAACAAGAGACATGAAACCCAGAGTGTGTTTCATCCTCACACGCATTATACACTCATCAACCGGAGTAACCTCAACAACTGATGGCTGCAGTTTGCTGGAGATGCCTATAGCTACTCCCCGTACACGGTGACCATTGCTCATGCCGGACCAGTAGTAGGTGCAACCCCCACTGCTAGTCTCGCCACTGCCAGGCCTCCTCGTCTCAGAGAGTCCCACTATATCCACCCTCAGCCTACTGAGCTCGCCCGATAGGAGAGGTAGTCGATGATCGTCTGAGAGGCTCAGAACGTTCCACGAGCCCACACGAAGAACACTCCGCAGGTTGATCCCACGAGTGATTCGACGGGCAGGCGCCGCCTCTGCACCGCCCCGGCCACCCCCATAAGAAAAAGTTGGGCTAGGGGGCCCTACCACTTGTAAACACTGGCGAATTTGCTTTCGCCAGTGTAAACACTGGCGAATGCAAATGGCAGAGGGTGAGTGCAGTACGTTTAGTGGCAGTTCCACCCACAGCTGTTTCCAACAGCTGATGGAAACAGCTGATACACAGAGTGTAAACACTGGCGAATGCAAATGGCGGAAGGTGAGTGCAGTCCAGTCATATAGGTACATACAGTCAAAAAATTGGGGGTGGTTTTTTTTGGGCTGGAACGGATTAATGGTATTTCAATTAATTTCAATGGGGAATTTTTTTTGATATACGAGCAAATTGAGTTATGAGCTCGATCAATGAACGAATTAAACTCGTAAGTCAAGGTACCACTGTATTTTTAAGGGAAAAAGTGCATCTTATAAGCCCTAAAATACGGTAATCCCTATTAGATTTAAGGTAAGCAACCTTAATACAGGGAGGTCCCGTTATACGAGCATTTGGTATACGAGAATCCGATGATACGAGAGGTGTAAATTAGGGTCTATTTTCAATATACGAGATCGAAAATCTAATGATACGACATTCAAACTGGGGTGAGTAAAATTATCAAGTTCAAAATGCGTGCCCTACCACTCCCAGGCTGGACAAAGGGGGATTTGGTTGACCCTAGTGAGGTCACCCCTAGCAAGCCGTGACCTGAAGGGTAAGTAAGCATATGGCGCGGCCTGACATTTAGGGGTAATTAGCAGGTGTGAGTTCCCAACCTTGGGACCGCAGTGAGTTCACCCTTAGCAAGGCGTGACCTGAAGGGTTATTAAGCATATGGCGCGGCCTGACCTTTAGGGGTAATTAGCAGGTGTGCGACACCTTCTCTTGTATCACGCGGCGACCCATACATTACAACGTTTTTTTTGCTTGTCATGCATGTTTTATGTTTAATTAATGTGCAGTTATGTTATTTTGTGTGCTATTTTCTCTTTCAGAATGCTTTTTCTACAGAATAGGTAGTACAGTGTGGGTAATATAGACGATGTGTGTTTGTTGTGTTTGCTATAGTTTATTTTAGCTTGAAAAACATGTCTTTTTTTTTTTCTTTTTTTTTATTGATGGAGTCCTGGAACCAAACCTATATTTTACCATTAGTTATGTGTTTCGTTATACGAGATTTCGCTTTACGAGTATGCCAGGTGGAACCTAACTGCTCGTATCTTCGGGACCTCCCTGTAATATAAGCTATTTCATCATTTTTATGCATAACTTATCATTTAAATATGTTTTGGTATGCATGGGTGTGAATGAGTATAAATGTACTTGTATGGACGGGAGGACCGATCGACCAATATTAATTTTTCCCATAGGTTATGTATTTACCTAGTTGTGTTTTACAGGACCTGAGCTACACTCATGTGGTCCCGTCTCCGTATCTACATTTATCCAGTCTTTCTTTCAATTGGTGCACATTATGTGCCGATATCACCTCCTCATTAAGTCCATTCCAGACTTCTACATTTCTATGAGGGAACCTAACCTGTACTTCTTTAAGTTGTTCAGGCATCTCCCTTTTCCTAGTTGTTTTGTATGTCCTCTTGTGTATCGACCTTCTCTTTGTTTCCGAGTCAGTAGTCTCTCATTGTCTGTTTCTTCCATCTTTGTTATCAGCTTAAAAATTGTCATTAAGTCTCCTCTTTCTCTTCTCTGCTCGAGTGTTGGTAACATTATTTCCTTTAACCTTTCCTCATAAGAAAGTTCTTCTAGCTCTGGTACCATCTTTGTTGCCATTCTCTGTATCCTCTCCAAGTTTTTCACATGCTTCTTTTTATATGGGGACCATACAATGGCAGCATATTCCATTTTTGGTCGGATCATTGTAGTAATTATATTATCTTTCTCATCATATTTGTGCCCATGTAATGAAATGCCACTCTAATATTCTTTAACATCCTGTATGTATCGCCAAATATTTTATATATGTGTTTCACATAGAGCGAATTCACATAGAACGACTTCGTTTATCGACCAATTTCTCGTTATATGTGGCACTCTATGTATTATGTATTATGGAGGAAGAAAATTTTTGTATCGTAACTTTCATCAATAATTTACAGTTACATTACACCATTACTGCTTTTTTGCCAAGTTTGAAGAAACTGGCTCTTCTTGAATTCTGGGTTGCCGACCACTGACCTAGTACCTAGTTGTCTTTACATATTTGTATTTTACATGGCCAGAGCTACACTCGTGTCGGCCCGTCTCCACATCTACATTTATCGAGTCTTTCCTTCAACAAGTAGGAATAGACGAAATAAGCGCATTTCAGGTGGTACCTATAATACCGTTTTCTTTTGTTGGCGAGTTCGCCCTTTCTATTCTGAGTGCCTCATATATATTTGTGCATTAAGTGCTAAAAGATAAATGCTGAGTATTATGATATATATTTGTGTGCTAAGTGCAAAAAATTAATGCTGTATTTCTTGGTGTGAAATTCACCTAGTAATAAGAAGAATGTAAAATAAATAATGAAACACAGAAACATGGCTCCCGACAGTATTTTTTTTTTTTCTCTCTCTCTCTCTCTCTCTCTCTCTCTCTCTCCACTTTACTGGGGAGGTCCTCTCATATTCCCAGTATTTACTACACTATTATATGTCTTTTTAGTCATTTCCCTCTCATGTGACCAAACCATTTCCACCCCTCCAACACAACACACTTCCTTCCCTACAAAACATACCAACCCTTTTACTATTGAATCACCTATGATTCTGGTTTTGTGAACGTTATTATCTTTCGCCATGACCTGGTAAACGTTGTACCTCGTGATCTGTAAAAATTCTATAATTTTGACTGAGCTGGCACCATTCCTCACTGGAATGAAAGGTGCCTCCTCTGGAGCAGGTCGTTCGGAGGTGGCATCAGCAACATGAATCATAAAAGCTCCAGGAGCATAACCTATGTTTGAATCATAAAAGCTCCAGGAGCATAACCTATGTTGAAGGCAACACATTCGTAAAGGGTACTATACATCTGGTCGAGGTCATCATATTTCTGGTAAGTAAGTCTCCATTACTTCTTTTAGCAGGTAGCAAAAACCTACAACCAGACGAATTCCTGTACAACTGTGAGGTAAACTGGAATCCATGATCCTCACATTTTTGTGCAGTAGAAGCCATAGTGCAAAGATTAAATCATATTAAAGAAAATACCTCAAGTTCAGAAAACACTCGAAATTCAGTAAAGCTGCTACCATAGATTGAACTAAAAATGAGTCATTGGAGAGAAGAAACTGCTGTGTTAGATACCTCCAACAATGGCAGTTCGCTCCCACAGGGTCTTGAAAATGCCAGAAAGACCAATAGCTTTCCCTGAGCCTCGGTCACGAGTGAGACTTTCACAACCCAGTGCTAACAGCTTTTGTCCTTGCCGTTTTGTCCCATATATAAAGCCACCATAGTCACTGAAGGCAAAGCTGGCTAAGGAGGAAAGGAAGCAATAACTCATCCTCACTCTCCGACATGCCTAATACAGCTCTCCGACCTTTACGAGACCTGACCAGTGACACCTGTCACCAGATGGTCCCCACCAACTCTAAGAAAGACCAATACCTTACCCTGAGCCTCGGTCATGAGTGAGACTTTGACAACCCACCGCTTACAACTTTTGTTGGCCGGCATAGTCACTCAAAGGAAAGCTAGCTAAGGAGGAAAAGGAACCAACAACTCAACCTCACTTTATAACATACCCAACACTTCTCTTCGACTTTTGTGAGACCTGCCCAGTCCCCACCAACTCTTAAGAGACTATCAAATGCAATGCCAGAGACCAAGAAGCTGAAATATTTCCCTTTAAAATGAGGAAAAAGACTCACTATCCCTAAAAGTCACTTAGCGTAGCCCAATTTTTTTTCTTTTTAGGGCTCAGGTGGTTGGCCCTCAACATTCTGGAGAGTCGTGATGTTGGTCTCTCTCGCCCGTTGGTGGTGCAGGCTGAATGTTTATAGTGACACCTGTGGTCTTACGCGAAGATTCCTTTTTCTGTGATGTTCGGTTCCTCAGTCAGGGTCATGCTGCCACCTGGTGTTTCCTCCACTGCACTCGCAGTCGAAAGAACAGGTATACTGTCGGACCCCGCCGAACACGAGTTCACCCTGCACGAAACTCGCACTTACACGAATAGGTAAAATATCCCATGACTTGCCGAACACGAGTTTTACTCGCGATAACACGAATTTGAATTTCCCGGCGGATGTTGTCGATGCTGTCGGCGGCCATTTTGCCGGGGACAGCCTGGGCACGCTCAGCCTGGGCCGCCAGAGCTGCTACACGTAGTCTTTCTCTCTCTTGCTCGTGCTGCTGTTGCCTCACGTCGTGCTGCTCCTGCTGGCCATGTCTTCCAAGCGTTCGGCTCCACCTACTCCAGGGTCAAGCGAGAAGAAGAGGAAAGTGTTGTCCCTAGCGGAGAAGATGGATGTGCTTGCTGTGATTGATAGTGGCCTAGGCTGGTCTGCTACGGGCAAGAAGTTTGGCCTGCATGAGGCCACTGTTCGTACCATCTGGAAGACCCGTGAAAAAATAAGACAAAGCGTGCGAGAGAGTGCTGATGTCTCTAGCAAGGTGGCTTCTGTGAGCCGACGTGACCCGCTGCTAGAGAAGATGGAGAAAATACTGAACAGGTGAGTTAATGATTTTTCATATAAATAAAGTTTATGTTATTGTGTGTATTGCTACATGTGGTGTGCTAACAGGTGCTCGGGTGGTGTGTAAGGGTGTTACAGGTGAGTTAATTATTATTCATATGAATAAAGTATGTTTATTTACCCTATGTTACTACGTATATTACTACGGGTGTGTGTGTGTGTGTGTGTGTGTGTGTTGTGCTACGTGCAGGTGTGTTAACAGGTGCTGCGGTGGTGTGGGCTGTGTTGAGGCATGTGTGTGTGTGTGTTGTGCTACGTGCAGGTGTGTTAACAGGTGCTGCGGTGGTGTGGGCTGTGTTGAGGCATGTGTGTGTGTGTGTGTGTGTGTGTGTGTCGTGCTACGTGCAGGTGTGTTAACAGGTGCTGCGGTGGTGTGGGCTGTGTTGAGGCGTGTGTGTGTGTGTGTGTGTGTGTGGTGCTACGTGCAGGTGTGTTAGCATGCATGCATGTGTGTGTGTGTGTTGAGGCATACCGTTGTACAGTACCATTGTATTTACACATTGTTTTTTTCTTGTCATTTACGCATAACAGGTGGATATCAGAGCAAGTGGACCAGCGGAAGAGCAACGTGGACGGCGTAGCCATCAGGGAAAAGGCGAGGAGCATCTACGACCACCTAGCAGAGAAGGAGCCTTCTGGATCCTCCCCTGCCCCCGGGTTTATTGCCAGCCATGGGTGGTTCCATAGATTCAAGCAGCGTTTTAGCCTGCACAACATTGCTCGCACAGGTAAAAACATTCAATATATTTTCACACTTCTATCTATCTAATATTGACTCGTGCTATATTCCCGTAATGAAGAGCATTAAATATTTTTTCACACGTCTATCTATCTATCTATTGACTTGCCATATTCCCATAATGAAAAGGTTTTTTCTTCGGTTTTTTTCACAGGTGAGAGTGGGTCAGCTGATAAGGAAGGGGCGCAGGCATACCTCAGCACCTTCAAGTCCCTGATTGAAGACAGTGACTACCTACCTGAGCAGGTGTTCAACGCGGACGAAACTGGCCTATTTTACAAGAAAATGGGCAATAGGACTTACATCCACAAGGAAGTCAAGAAGTTACCAGGATTCAAGGCATTTAAGGACCGTCTGACACTGCTGTTTGTGGGGAATGCTGCAGGGGACTGCAAGATTAAACCGCTCCTTGTGTATCGTGCTGCCAACCGGAGGTGAGGAGGGGAGGAGGTGCTCTGAATGGAACTCGACAAGCGTTTTCTGTCAGTGGTATGGAAATCAAACAAGAAGGCATGGGTGACAGCGAAGGTGTTTGAGGAGTGGTTCCACAAACATTTTGTGCCAGAAGTGCAGCTCTACATGTCCAAGAAAAATCTGGCATTTAAGGCAGTTCTGCTAGTGGATAATGCTGGTGGACACACTTCACAGGCACTTAACCTGGACCATCCGAATGTGTGCGTTTCCTACCTTCCCCCAAGGACAACTTCCCTGTTGCAACCGATGGACATGGGTGTGATCAAGACATTCAAGTGCAACTACCAGAGGGCTGTGTACAGAGAAGCACTCAAGAGGATGGAAGACGACAGCACGATGACTCTCATGGACTTCTGGAAGCAGTACAACATCCGACATGCTCTTTTGACCATCAAGCAGGCATGGGATGAAGTGAAGCCAAGCACCCTTAATGCCTGTTGGTATGCACTCTGGCCTGAGTGTGTCAACGACTTCAATGGGTTCCCTGCAGTCACTCAGCAAATTAAGGACATTGTAGACCTGGCACACACTGTTGGGGGTGAAGGCTTCTCTGACATGACTGAGGAGGATGTGGCAGAACTCATTGACTCCCGTGGAGCCTTCAGTGGAAGAGATTATCCAGATGAATGAGGATGACCAAGCAGGTGATGATGCTGATGAAGATGACGACACAGAGACAAGGCCTGTGTTTACCATCATGAAATTGAGAAACTTGCTGAGGGAAGCAGATAACTTGACAGAGCTCTTCACTGACCAAGACCCCATACAGGAGAGGAGCATCAAGTTCAAGAGAGTTGTGGATGAAGGCCTTATACCCTACAAGGAAACTTTAAGGAGCATGGAGGCCTCTGCTTGCCAAAAGCCCATCACAGCTTTCTTCAAACCATCTCCAGCCAGCACACCAGCCAAGAAGCATTCTACACCTGCTACACCTCCTGTTACTACACCAGCCAGGCAGCCTGTTACTCCTGCTACACCAGATAATACTACCTCATCAATGTCATCTGTCTCTCCCATCCCATTATGTGGCTTTGATGATCCAGATGATACAGACAGTGAGTGATCTCCACCCAGCACACCAGCCATGCCTCCTGCTACACCAGCCAAGCAGCCTGTTACCTCTATTTTTTTTATAGTTAATGAAAACCATTTTCTAGTTTTAAGGTATTTTTTATTATTAATAAAAAATATTAATTGTAATAACAGTTGTTTCCTTCATCTTATTCACCCAAAAATAGTAGTAAACATTTTTTACCCTCCAAAAATGAGGGTCTGGGAACGTAACCTATTTTTTTACTTATCAAAAAAAAGTGAATTTTTTTTTGACCCCCCAAAAAGTGATGGTCTGGGAACGTAACCCCTATTTTCCTATTGAACCTGTCATTCGCCGAACACGAATTTTGCCGTGTACGACGGGGTCAGGACCGTAACTGTCGTGTTCGGCGGGGTCAGGACCGTAACTGTCGTGTTCGGCGGGGTCCGACAGTAGCTGCATGCGGGTTTCTTCAGCCACTCGACGATGGATATGACAGTTGCTCCTTGGTGGGACTTGAACTCGGAACCTTCTTGCTCCCCTACCAGGCTCTTGTCGACCGCATTAAAGAAGGTCGAAAGAGTTGCCCCAGCAGAATTCAAACTCGGGGCATTGAGCCTACCACTCCAATAAGCTAACCACTCAGCCACTGCCTACCCTAAAGGCGGTGAGTACACAAAAACCAGTTGTCATGAAGAATAGAAGAGGTCTATCACAGAGTGAAGGGCCAGGGAACTCCCATTGACAACTGGCACCAAGAGCCCCACCATACCTGTGGCTTTTATAGTGTAGAAGTCGCCACACTTCTTTACACCACAGGCCCAGCTAATTAGGGCATGGTCCAGCTAACTAAGACCCTGGAACTCCAGCCACTGTCCCTAAAGAGATCATCTGCCTGTATTCCAATCCACTGCTGCTGCCCAGCAGCTTCACCATAATCCGGTACGGGAGACTTACCAGGCTTACACCTTGTCCAAGGGTAACCTGAGACTATGCACACCAGAGATGTCCAAATCCCTGAGGTATAATGTATTTATCCACATACCAGAGGGTAAACTAGGTCAACGATGCCCATAATCATAACTGGAACTATCTATGTTTCAAAAACTGGTCATAGTAATCACAGTTATCGATCTTCAACAAACCTGTTGCAGGATCAATAAACAATACCAAAAAACACAGTCATAAGGAATTTGTTTTATTAAGCATGAATGACATTAAAATAATGCATTTACTTAGAATATGGAAGGCATGATCAACATACAAAATACTACATAGGCTGCAGCCATTTCTGAAGACATATATCAAAATTCACTGCTGTGATGCATCACTTAAGACAGCAGCAAACTGATAGCTAACATTAAATTCTTGAAAATGTTCTAAATAAAATATAATGCAAAGGACACTAAATTCAAAAGCAACTTTACCCACAACAGACTAACCTTGTGAAGATTGTAACCAGATTCAAAAATGATGGGTGGAAGGATGACCAAGAAAAAAACAGTGGGGGAGAAGGCTTCTTCTTTCTGGAAAAAAAAAATCACTTATATGGAATCAAATGGGATATAGATACTGTGCATATATTATATGTATACATATGCATACACCTATGCCGTTTAACACATGAGGTAGGTTCCTGGAAAATTGTGCATTAAAATGGAAAAGCATTACGAATCCTATTCTCCCATTGACTTCCATTATATATGTAAGGTGTTGTTCTTCCGACAAAAAATCACATTCTGACCATGTCTTGAAATGCAGTTACAAATATATTTGTGGGCACATACATATGAAATTTTAGTACAGTTTGATCTCCATTTCCACGACCAATTCCTACCGCTGGGACAGTGTAAGAATTGTGCAAGTTATGAGTTAGCTTTACGTGTAAAATTGTTCATTGGTTCAGACAGGTTCAGATAGAGGTTGATAGGAGTAGGGTTACTGCTCCCCTCCTCCCACCTCTTTCCCGTCCATTCTTCCCTCATCCAAATGTAGTTTTCCATCTATTTCCTAGTTTTTTTCCTCCCTTTTCCCTTTCTTCATTTATTAGCAGCAATTTTCTTTTTATTCTCTCTCTCTCTCTCTCTCTCTCTCTCTCTCTCTCTCTCTCTCTCTCTCTCTCTCTCTCTCTCTCTCTCTCTCTCTCTCTCTCTCTCATTACCTCCACCAACGAAGTTGGAGGGAGGTAATGTTTTCACCCCGATCTGTCTGTTTGTTAGTACAAACAGGATTTCTCCAAGGCTCGAGAGAAAACATGGGTGACTGCATTTGCAGGGATGACTGGGTTAGAGTTCTTCCTCCTCCCCTTGATCACTTGGGGAAGAGGAAAGATCCTCGGTGCTGCCGCGTGATACAATAGACTCGAGAGGGTAGGGTAGGTAAGGGACAAGGGAGGGGTGCGCAGACCTCTTCCACTGCCCACAAACTCGTCTCTGCGCATCTGAATAATTGTACATCGTTCAGGGATGTGAATTTTTGTAGGCCACATTGTCGTACCGAGCCACCAGAATTATCATATTTTCAGATTGATTATCTTACAACCTAAGGTCAGATTGATTATCTTACAACCTAAGGTAAAATCATATAGTCAGTAAATGACTTTATAATTTTAGTAAATAACTTGTAATTTACTTTAGTAAATAACCTGTAATTTACTTTAGTAAATACTTTGGTAATTTTACTCACCCCAGTTTGAATGTCGTAGCATTGGATTTTCGATCTCGTTTATTGAAAATAGACCCTAATTTACACATCTCGTATCATCGGATTCTCGTATACCGAATGCTCGTATAACGGGACCTCCCTGTACCAGGATTTTTCCTACTAACATTCATTATGCTACACCAAAGACTACTCTATACTGGACTTGCTACTCGTGCCCCGTGCCAATCCGCCCATGACCAGTGGAGGCCAGTTTTGCGATTCCTGCCATTTTAGAACATCACCCCTATTTCCCTTCCTAAGGTTTATCAGTATATATGATATACCGTTATCTTCGTAACTGTTTGTTCTATAATATTATCAAATAAAAAACAGTAAAATACACTAAAGAAATGCCATTATGAGAGAGTGAAGAAATATGCATGACCTCAATATATACTTAAACTCTTCGCCATTTAATATTTTGCAAGAAAACATTTTAGATGCTAGCGATAGAAAAAAGTGGATTTTCATTAGCTTTCCATTGATATATTTCGTTTTCTGATAAATGAATTACCACCATGCCTAAATTAGCGTTAACTAAAAAAATAACATCATCAATCGTATCGGCAAGTAAAAAAGTGTTCCATGAATACAGTAGACTATGGCATATCAGTATAAATGATACACTGTTATCTTCGTGAATGTTTGTTCTATAATATTATCAAATAAAAAACTGTAAAATACACTAAAGAAATTCCATTATGAGACTCTGAAGAAATATGCATGAACTTATATTCACTTAAACTCATCGCAATTTGATATTTTGCATGAAGACTTTTTACATGCAACATATCAATAGAAGCGGAATTTAATTAGCTTTCCATTGCTATATTTCATTTTCTGATAAATGAATTAGAACCATGCATAAATTAGCGTTAACTAAATAAATAACATCATCCATCGGGTAATTATCCCGATAGATGATGTTATTTTTTTTAGTTAACGCTAATTTATGCATGGTTATGATTCATTGATCAGAAAACGAAATATAGCAATGGAAAGCTAATGAAAATCCGCTTCTTTCTATCGCTAGCATCTAAAATGTTTTCTCGCAAAATATTAAATGGCGATGAGTTCAAGTGAATGCATATTTCTTAACTCTCTCATAATGGCATTTCTTTATTGCATTTTACTGTTTTTTATTTGATAATATTATAGAACAAACATTTACGAAGATAACGGTATATCATATATACTGATAAACCATAGGAAGGGAAAAGGGAGTGATGTTCGAAAATGGCAGGAATCGCAAAACTGGCCTCCACTGGAAATAGCCCAAAATGAGTAGCAAGTCCAGTATAGAGTAGTCTTTGGCTACACTTATCAATATTAAATTCCATCTGCCATCTATCTACCCACTCATTTAATTTAACTAAGTCTCCTTGCAAAATATTTACATCAGACTGTGATCTAATAATCCTACCTACCTTAATATCATCCGCAAACTTGCTGATAGCACTACTAATCCCACTATCCAAGTCATTGATGTAAATCCAAAATAGTAATGGACCCATAACAGACCCTTGTGGAACCAGACTCATTACCTGCCCCCATTCAGATTTAGAACCATTAATTGTAACCCTTTGTTGCCTATTACTTAGCCAAGATCTAATCCAACGAAGAACCTTCCCATCTATTCCATGAGCCTTAACCATATTTAAGAGTCTACCGTGTGGCACCTTGTCGAATGCCTTACTAAAGTCCAAGTATACTATATCATAATCCTCATCATTATCTGCTGTTTCATAAACTTTCCTATAGAAACTCAATAAATTAGTGAGACATGATTTACCTTTGGTGAAGCCATGTTGTAAATCATTTACCAAACTATGCTTTTCAAGATGCTCTCTAATGTTTTTTTGCAATAACAGATTCCAATAATTTGCCTACCACTGACGGCAGGCTAAAGGGTCGATAATTTGACATTAATCCTCTATCTCCCTTCTTAAATATGGGGACTACATCTCCCTTCCTCCACATTAACGGCACTTCCCCTATATCAATTGATTTCCTAAAAATATGCACTAATGACTCACTAACAACCTCTTTGCCTTCATTAAATACTCTGGGATACACTTCATCTGGTCCTGGTGACTTAAAATTCTTCATTCTGTCTATACCTTCTTCTACCATTTCCCTAGTTATCACAATATCTTTGATTTTCTCATCATCCTCTCCTCTAAACAGCTGTTAACTATCAGGTACCTTCTGTTTATCCTCCTGAGTAAAAACACTTAAGAAATAATCATTTAAAATTTTACACATATCCTCTGCCGTGTTTACAATTTCTCCCTGATCATTTTTTAATGGCCCCACTAATTCCCTAGTCTTTGTTTTATAAACCTGAAAAAATACTTTAGGGTCAGTCTTTGCCTTCCCTGCAACCTTAATCTCATAATTGTTCTTTGCTGCTCTTGTCAATTTTTTCACTGTTCTAGCCATCTCGTTATACTGCTCTCTATTCACCTGCCCATCCTTAACTTTCTTATTCATGTCCCCTTTTACCCCTATGTTGTGTTTCAAAAACTCAGTCATCCACTTGGGCTCGTTTTTCTCTGATCTTATCGCCCTATAAGGAATATTCTTTTTCTGACCTGCAATTAAATTGCTGACAAAGGTATTATAATCCTTTTCCACACTGACCTTACCGACACCCCCCTCCGTCCCGACCACAGATCTCATCTCACACTCCCTCTTGTCCCTGTTAATCCCTTCCAGGTGTCTTCTTAATCCTACATAATTAGCCTTCCTGAAGTCAGGTACTCTATACTTATTAACACTTTGCTTTCCTACCTCCCAATTTAAGCAAAATCTGATTTCGCAATGGTCGCTTTTCTCTAACGTACCTCCAACTTCCACCTCAGTAACTAAATCTTCCGTTTCTTAGTAATAAATCTAGAATATTATCTCCCCTAGTAGGCTCCTTGATTGCTTGCTTTAGTTAGTTATCTTGAACTAGTTTTAACAAATCCTCTGCGTCATTGTCTCCTATAATTAAATCCCAGTCAATACTCCTAAGATTCAAGTCTCCTACCATGCATAATCGATTATATTTACATACCCTGCATTTTTCAACGTCGTTTATTAGACATCCAACTCAACAGGAACTAAGTGATTCACGGAGAGATGCCACCGAGCGCCTCACTTCTGATCTTTCTATAATTTCTGATTGGGGCAAAGCAAACCTTGTTTTGTTCAATGCCTCAAAAACCCAATTTCTTCACCTATCTACTCGACAAAACCTACCAGATAACTATCCCCTCTTCTTCAATGACACTCAACTGTCTCCTTCTTCTACAATGAACATTCTAGGACTATCCTTTACTAAAAATCTGAACTGGAAATCTCACATCTCATCTCTTGCTAAAACAGCTTCTAAGAAGTTAGGTGTCCTGTGGCGTCTGCGTCCTTTTTTTTCTCCCTCCCAATTACTTGCTCTCTACAGGGGCCTTATCCGCCCATGTATGGAGTATGTCTCACATGTTTGGGGAGGATCCACTCATACAGCTCTCCTAAACAGGGTTGAGTCAAAAGCTTTTCGTCTCATCAACTCCTCTCCTCTGACTGACTGTCTTCAATCTTTAAATCACCGCTGCAATGTTGCTTCTCTTGCTCTCTTCTACCGTTATTTTCATGCTCACTGCTCTTCTGAACTTGCTAACTGCATGCCTCCCCCACTCCCGCGGCCTCGCTGCACAAGACTTTCTACTCATTCTCATCCCTATTCTGTCCATCTTCCTAATGCAAGAGTTAATCAGTATCTTTACTCTTTCATCCCTTTCACTGGTAAACTCTGGAACTCTCTTCCAGTTTCTATTTTTCCACTTACCTATGACTTAAATCTTTTCAAAAGAAGAGTAACAAGACACCTCCCGAACTAAATTGGCTCACCCGTTTTTATTTTATTCTCTTACTGTCTTCTTTATAGGGACTCGCAACTAAGCAGGCTTTGTGTTACCCATTTTTGTTGTGCCCTTGGCCAATTCCTTGTGATGGAAAAAAAAAAAAAAAAAAAAAATATATATATATATATATATAAGAGCTGAATCCTCTTTACATAAGTTTGGTAAACTACACCAAAGACCATCTTATCAGTTCCTTCTCTAATTTCCACCCATATAGTAGACTCTGTGCTATCATCCGTTTTTATAACGTTGTTAACATACACTGCAATGTATCCCTGGCATATAGGGCAGCTCCTCCGCCTCTCCTTCCTACCCTGTCCCTGTGATATAACTTATATCCCGCTATCTCAACTTCTGGATTAAATACTTTACCTGTCATATCTTACCATGTTTCTTTTAATGCTATTATATCAAAATCTTTAACACTAGATGTTCCTCTCAATAAATCTATCTTATTTAATATACTCCTACAATTTGTATAATAAATCTGTAAGTTGCACTTCTTCATCTTGTCTATTTTCCCGCTAGCTGTATTTACGCTGACTGCCTGTTTTATCCCCGTCTTTTTCTTAATTCTACTGTCTTCATTCCTGACTTGACCAACAATATTCCTTCCTTGACTATCATGATCATTATTCTTCACCTTCACACCCTCCTGACGACACCACAGGAGAGAGAGAGAGAGAGAGAGAGAGAGAGAGAGAGAGAGAGAGAGAGAGAGAGAGAGAGAGAGAGAGAGAGAGAGAGAGAGAGAGAGAGAGAGAGAGAGAGAGAGAGAGAGGAGAGAGAGAGAGAGAGAGAGAGAGAGAGAGAGAGAGAGAAGGAGAGGGAGGGAGGGAGGGAGGGAGGGAGGGAGGGAGGGAGGGAGGGAGGGAGGGAGGAGGGAGGAGGGAGAGAGAGAGAGAGAGAGAGAGAGGAGAGAGAGAGAGAGAGAGAGAGAGAGAGAGGGGAGAGAGAGAGAGAGAGAGAGAGAGAGGGGGGGGGAATGATGTAGTGGCGGTGGCACATATCCTTATCTCCCTTTTCCCTCATTTTTTCTCTTTCTTCCCTTATTAGTCTCAGATTCTCTCTCTCTCTCTCTCTCTCTCTCTCTCTCTCTCTCTCTCTCTCTCTCTCTCTCTCTCTCTCTCTCTCTCTCTCTCTCTCTCTCTCTCTCTCTCTCTCTTTATTATTTAAACATACAAATACAATAGGCCCAAAGGTGCAGTGTCATGTGCTACCTTTCTTATGAGCCTGTTACACCTACTGCAATCAGCCGCGACCGCTTTGCACTCCCATACTATGAAAATTTTCAATAGAGCGCAGTGTCATCGCCAAAAAATTGTGAAATCCATGACACAAGGTTGCTGCTGCTGTCAGACCTACCTGCGATCACGCTGGCACCCCCACTGGGACCTGAAAGTATGAAAGTGTAAAGAAAAGCGCACTAAGGTCTCTGAGAATGATTTGGTGACGAATCAAGGAGTCCCCCCAAGTCGCTTCTATGCGTTATTGCTACGTCCACGATACGCTCATATAGTTCGCTTTACGTGTCGTGGCGACTGCACTGCGTTATTACACACTCTCGTCAGAGCGCCGATACACTGCGCTTGTTTTGAGCATGCAAAAAACAAGCGCCGAGGTTTGGCGCTCAAGGTAGATCATGGTGACCCTCTTCTGTCCTTGACTCGTCACCAAATCGTTCTTAGAGACCTTACTGCTTTTCCTCACGCTTTCATACTTTTCTGGTCGCAGTGGGAGCGCCAGCCTGATCCCAGGTAGGTGTGACAGCAGCACTAAGGGCAAGTACAGTAAAAGCCTTATAACTCGGCACTGTATAACTCGGAATTTGATATAACTCGGCATGGTTTTGTTTTTTTTTTGTTTGTTTTTTTACCTTTTTTTTTTTACCTTTTTTTTTTTTTTTTTTTACACCTATGCCTATAGCGCGTGTAGGCGGTGAGCTCCAGGGGTGGGCTGGTAGGCCCTGGAGGCTCACTCGAGGGCTGTGATGGTTGGCCCTCGCCCGTGGTGGTGCAGGCAGGATTGTTATAGTGACGCCTGTGATTAGAGGCTCATGCCGCCCCCTGTGTCCTCCCATGCACTCGCAGTCGAAGGTAGAGTTAATGGACAGGGCATAGTGTTGCAGTAATTAAGTGCTCAACTGATGTAAAATTAAGTTGTACAGGTACAGTACTGTATACAATACAGTACAGAGTTGTGATTATAAAGTGATTAAAGTGATACCAGTGTTAAAATGCGACACCCCCTAACATCTTCTACATGTTACAACAAGGCTCCCCTCTCCTTGAATTACATGCCTGCTGCTACCCGTTCATTGGTAAGTGTAGTTTTTATGCTTTTACAGTAATGTATTATTATTTTTTTTTTTTTTTTTTTTTTTTTTTTTTAACCGATATCAGAGGAGGACATTGCATAACTCGGCACATTGAATAACTCGGCAAGGGCCAGAGCCCCTATCGTGCCGAGTTATAAGGCTTTTACTGTAAGTATAACTATATACATATAAATAAAAACACTTAAAAATGAACACTATATACAAATAAGCATCACAAAAAATGTTTGTTCAGGCACTGTTGCTCTCACTAAGGTGTCACAAAATCAATAGCATCAGTGTGTGGGCTTTGACACTCCACCGATTGGCCGCCAACTTAACACTTTGTGTGTTCATCTCCTAGTTGTGAGGGACGGCGGCTGTGAAAATGTTTCACATCCTGGAGAAATTACCTGGAGGAATGACAACGGACACAGGTCCGTTGGTGCTGGCTGGCATGGAAACGCGGCACCTCCACAGCGTCACCACTGGATAGCACCGTGCTCCACGTGGCGACTCTCGGAGGCTGTCGTAACCCAGCCAGGTGTGGCACTCCCTGCACCTGTGCCTCGTGGAACACCACAAGCGCCGCGACGTCCCTGCAGTGTTCCAGTGAGTCGAGGGGACTCGCAGACTTGGGTAGGGCTGGGAGTTCTGCAACATTCATCAGTCATAGGGCTCAACGCTGGATGCTGTCTAGCCTCCTCATGTGCGAGGCTGCAAACGACATCCAAAAGAGGGCAGCGTACTCTAAGTAAGGCCGTATCTGGGCTTTGTAGAGCAAGAGCTTCCCTCCCCTGTCGAAGAAGTTGGCTACCCTTCACAGGGCAGAGACCCTGTAAGAGGCCATTTAGGCATTGTGTTTGATGTGGCCGTCAAACTGTAGCTCTCGGGCCACCTCCACACCCAGAAAAAACCTTGACAGCTTCTTGGAGTGGGAGAGGAACGCCACCAAACCGCAGCCTCCCCTCCACTGCCGGCCAGGCAGCAGAGAGACAAGAGACCACCATTGCTTGTCTTTTACGGAGCAAAGGTCATCTGCCAGCATGTACCCCACTCTTGTATAAAACTTAAATGCTGATTGATCTCATCAGCAGCACGCCTATTGTCCTGTCGTGGGTAGGAGCATGAGAGAGTACAGGGAGGTCCCGAAGATACGAGCAGTTAGGTTCCACCTGGCATACTCATAAAGCAAAATCTCGTATAACGAAACACATAACTAATGGTAAAATATAGGTTTGGTTCCAGGACCCCATCAATTAAAAAAAAAAAAAAAAAAAAAAAATACTTTTCAAGCTAAAATAAACTAGCAAACACAACAAACATGAAAGATTTTTTTTTTTTGCATACTCCAAAAATATCTGTAATACTTTAGCTAACCATTAGATGCTGTAAGATACATTATGATACATGCTGAATGGCAGCTCCTACCTACTGTGGACTCGCGGTGACGTCTTGACGCGAGATAATTAATTTCAGGTCGGACTTTGGCAGACCTCTTTACATGGCTTTGGGGTAGGTAAGGGACAAGGGAGGGGTGCGCAGACCTCTTCCACTGCCCACAAACTCGTCTCTGTGCATCTGAATCATTGTACATAGTCCAGGGTTGTGAATTTTTGTAGGCCACGTTGTCGTACCGAGCCACCAGAATTATCATATTTTCAGATTGATTATATATAATTATCGTACAAGCTTAGGTAAAATCATATAGTCAGTAAATGACTTTCTAATTTTAGTAAATAACTTGTAATTTACTTTCGTAAATAACTTGGTAATTTTTTTTACCCCAGTTTGAATGTCGTAGCATTGGAATTTCTATCTCGTATATTGAAAATAGACCCTAATTTACACATCTCGTATCATCGGATTCTCGTATATCGAATGCTCGTATAACGGGACCTCCCTGTATAGTCATAGGCATAAGCCGAGACTGCTGGCAGCTGCCGGAGATCATCCACGTAGGTGTTCCCAAAGACTACACTATACTGGACTTGCTACTCATGCCCCGCGCCAACCGGCCCATGACCAGTGGAGGCCAGTTTTGCGATTCCTGACATTTTCGAACATCACCCCCATTTCCTTTCCAGTTGTTTATCAGTATAAATGATATACAGTCAAACCTCGATATAACGGACTTCGATGTAACGGACTTCGGATGTAACGGACACCATTTGCGAGACTTTTTTTTTGTGTTTGTGTGTGTGTGTGTGTGTGTGTGTGTGTGTGTGTGTGTGTGTGTGTGTGTGTGTGTGTGTGTGTGTGTGTGTGTGTGTGTGTGTGTGTGTGTGTGTGTGTGTGTGTGTGTGTGTGTGTGTGTGTGTGTGTGTGTGTGTGTGTGTGTGTGTGTGTGTGTGCATATAAGACCGCTTATCGCCGCTCGAATTGTCAACTCAACATAATTGTATTATTTTCTCATTTTACTTTGGAATGCTTGGGTTTTAAAGAGTTTTGATGTATCACATATTAAGATATAATATTATAAGGAAGGAGCCTGTGTTGCTAGTGATTTAGTGGTAGAAGGTGTGTACAGTAAAAGCCTTATAACTCGGCACGATAGGGGCTCTGGCCCTTGCCGAGTTATTCAATGTGCCGAGTTATGCAATGTCCTCCTCTTCTATGGGTAAAAAATAAAAAATAAAAAAATAAATAAAAAATACAGTACAGTACTGTAAAAGCATAAAAACTACACTTACCAATGAACGGGTAGCAGCAGGCATGTAATCCAAGGAGAGGGGAGCCTTGTTGTAACATGTAGAAGATGTTAGGGGGACTCAGTCGCATTTTAACACTGGTATCACTTTAATCACTTTATAATCACAACTCTGTACTGTATTGTATACAGTACTGTACCTGTACAACTTAATTTTACATCACTTGAGCACTTAATTACTGCAACACTATGCCCTGTCCATTAACTCTACCTTCGACTGCGAGTGCATGGGAGGACACAGGGGGCGGCATGAGCCTCTAATTACAGACGTCACTATATGTAAGAATCCTGCCTGCGCCAACACGGGCGAGGGCCAACCATCACAGCCCTCGAATGAGCCTCCAGGGCCTACCAGCCCACCCCTGGAGCTCACTGTCTACACGCGCTATAGGCATAGGTGTAAAAAAAAAAAAAAAAAAAAAAAAAAAAAAAACCTAGTCTTTGCCATGCCGAATTATATCAAATTCCGAGTTATACAGTGCCGAGTTATAAGGGTTTTACTGTATTGTTTAAAATAGTGACTATTAGTGTTATGGCGTGGCCGCTGCTACGTCTCCCTGTCACCTCAACACCCTAAATCACCATTATCTAAGGTGAAACGCAGTGCTACACTGACCTAAATAGTGACACGTGTATAGAACTGCACTTCACAACCATATAATATATATAATAATGAGCATTAGTCATGATAATAAGCGATACCTTTGGAAGCCACGGCTGAATCTGGCTCGTGGTAAATTGTTTACCTTTCACTAGAGCTTGAGCTTGACTAGCTACACGGTCTGGTTGTGTTTGTGATTATTTCTCATTTATTTCACGTGTAGGAGCGGACCAAATTCAGCTTGTAGTGCCAGTCACTGTTTACCTCCCAACACAGCTACACAGTCTGGTTGTATTTGTGATTATGTCTCATTTATTTCACAATTTTTCCGTTTTTTTCATATATTTTTCCACCTATGGGAAAATACCCTCGCTATAACGGACAATCGGCTTTAACGGACCACTCCTACCCACCTTTAGTCCGTTATATCGAAGTTTGACTGTACTGTTATCTTCGTAAATGTTTGTTCTATAATATTATCAAATAAAAAACAGTAAAATACACTAAAGAAATGCCATTATACTAGAGTGAAGAAATATGCATGAACTTAATATTCACTTAAACTCTTCGCCATTTAATATTTTGCGAGAAAACATTTTAGATGAAACATATCAATAGAAGTGGATTTTCATTAGCTTTCCATTGATATATTTCGTTTTCTGATATATTAACTAAAACCATGCATAAATTAGCGTTAACTGAAAAAATATCATCATCAATCGGATCGGCAAGTAAAAAAGTGAAGTTGAAGTAAAACACTGAGTTGCTTTCTCCTTGCTAGCCATTGCCTTCTCCACATTCCCTCTTTTTCTTTCCTTGTAACTGTTGCACAAGCAAAATAAGTCGCAAGGTAGCACCAAGTTCTCTCGAGAAGAGTTCATCACTTGTTAAAAGATCCGCCACTGTTATTGTTGTGAAGCCTGAGTGCGACGACGAACCCACTCTGTGTCTACTAGGTAGTGGGCACTATACCGTCCGTCAAGTGGTGTGGGAGGTGGGTGGAAAAGAGCACTAGATTACTAGAATTAGAGCACTGATATGCGCTTTAATAAACCTGCTGACGCCACATTACCTGAGATTTCAAACAGAAGCTAGCTGTGCACTACCTGCCCGGTTAAAAACAAATAATAATAATAAATAAATAAATAAACGCGTTACAAAAAAAATTCTGCTGTAGTTAGAATTCTAACCGCGCTAGACAAATTGCGCGTTACAATAAACCGCACTGGACGAGGATAAACTGTATAGAATTATAATTTATTTTCTTTTTCTGAAGCATTTTGAAATGATAGATATCGAAAATATCTCCCTCCTTCCTGCACATCCTTTTTTTATTACCAACATGAGAAATTATAAATAACGTAATGTAATTTTTGTCTCCGTTTACTTTTGTGTACAATAGCAGGACAGCAATCTATTCAACAAATTGTTAAACAAACAACAATAAAAAAATTCACCCCTGTAACACTAAATGACTACACTACCCTCCCGAGTTTCACGCAATGCGAGTTTCGCGATCCTCGAGTTTCGCGCTGAGTCCTAAATTCTTACCATCCCGACTTTCGCGCATTATATCCCCGAGTTTCGTTTTTTTTTTTTTTTTTTTTTTTTTTTTTTTTTTTTTTTTTTTTTTTTTTTTTTTTGCATGTGTGTGCGTGCCTACAGCGCCGTTTGGCAGTGACCTCCAGGAGTGGGATGGTAGGCCCTGGAGGTTAACTTGAGGGCTGTGATGGTTGGCCCTTTTGGCACCCGTGGTGGCGCAGACAGAATTTCTATAGTGACGCCTGTGATTAGAGGCTCATGTCGCCCCCCTGTATCCTCCGATGCACTCGCAATCGAAGGTAGAGTTAATGGGCAGCGTGTGGGTGTTCTTAGGCCACTCAACAGTGCAGAGAAAGATTTAAAGTGGATTTTACAGCCCTCATCAAGGATCGAACTCGGATCACCGGGATGCACTCGGAGACTTCTTCTTCTTCTTGTGAACCTTTCTGCTTAGTATCACTTTGTAGGTTGTCTGTCAAGCTCGTGCTCGAGCTTGACATATATCTTGACGCTAACCACTCTGCTGCAGCCTCCCATAAGAGACATACGGGACACGTCTTCCTTCCTTCCTGCTTAGTATAGTATTATAATAGGCTTAGTATAGCTTGTAGTTTTGCTTAGTTTTTTTCCATTTGTTTGTGTTTTTCTCTACAGGAGCAGCCGGTGTCGCATAAGATAGGTAACACCTCGAAATAAGTAGCACCTTACCTTACTATTTACCACAAAATACTCCTTTACAAGTGATTAACCATGATGTGTGTGGTACTGTGGTTTCTGGAGGTACTGGAGGAGACAGGAGAAGAGAGGAAGGCATTGTGACAGTGTTATTGTCGTATAACACTGTCACACAACCATCAGCTGACGAGATATGTGTCAAGCTCACTCACTCAGACCAAAACAGCATCCGCTGGGTGACTCACAACTCAAGCTCAATCTCAAGCTCCTCTCCTCCCTCCTCTTCTCTACGTAGTGTTGGCCGAAGCCACCACCCCGGGAGGCGGGTCACAAACCCTAGGCTAACACCCAGTACCCATTCACTGCTGGGTGGAAGGGGCTTGGGGCATTTTCAGGATATTTTTTTGGGGAAAAAGTAAGTCTTATTAGCTGTAAAATACGGTAGGTACACAGTCCTCAAGTTAACCTCCAGGGCCTACCATCCCACCCCTGGAGGTCACTGCCTAACGGCGCTGTAGGCACACACACACGGGGGGAAAAAAAAAGAAAAAAAAAAAAAAAAAAAAAAAAAAAAAAACGGACTAAATAAGCATTTTTACAGTGTTTCTAATACCCGAGCTTCGCGATCCGCGAGTTTCGCGCTATGCCTCCGGAAGAAAGCAAGCGCGAAACTCGGGAGGATAGTGTATTCTGCACTACTTTCATATACCAACCACTACCCATGACCATGTTTTTTTAATGCCACATGTTTAAGTGCCCAAAACCTATAAATCTTGTGCTACATATTTTTCTTCTGCCAAACCAAGGCAGCAAAGTACTGACCAGGAAACTTTATTTAACAAAAAATGGTCAACAGATTCACATCTATAACATACTCTATGATATGCACGATATATCTAATCAGTTTAAAATTAGAACTACTGAGTACCGTATTTTACGGCTTATAAGACAGCTGCACCTTGGAAGATGCACCCTGATTTTGGAAAGAAATTTTTAGGAAAAAATATAAAAAAACAGACCACCAAAACTGTTGTCCGATATACAGTCATTTTCACACAAGAACACACTCACTATTCATTATCTTCATTCACCACTGCTCATCAGCCATTTTTATTTTCTAGCTTGTATGCGATAGTATAGGTAAATCGTCATGTTGGCTGGCTGGCTGAACATGTACACGCAGGTTGGACGACGGAAGTGAAAAACCCTACCGCGGCGGTGCGCAGCTGTGTGCCTGCCTGGCGTGCCGATCAGCTGAGTCTGGCTTTATCGTCCTGAGTGTAAACACCTCTCACGTCCTCCCGTGCCTCACTACGTTGCCTGCCTCCTGTGCCTCACCACGTATTGTTTGAATTTTCCTGTCATTTTTTCTTCTTCTTTTTTCTTATATCACAAAGGACTGGCCAAGGGCACAACAAAAAGAGGTAACACAAAGCCCGCTTAGTTACCAGTCCCTATAAAGGAGACAGTAATCAAATCAAATAAGGGTGGGGGGCCAATTTAGTTCGGGAGGTGTCTTGTTACTTTTCTCTTGAAAAAATTTAAGTCGTACGAAGGTGGAAAAATAGAAACAGGAAGAGAGTTCCAGAGTTTACCAGTGAAAAGGATGAAAGAGTAAAGATACTGATTAACTCTTGCATTAGGAAGATGGACAGAATAAGGATGAGAATGAGTAGAAAGTCTTGTGCAGCGAGGCCGCGGGAGGAAATGAAGCATGCAGTTAGCAAATAACGGTAGAAGATAGCAAGTGAAGCAAAATTGCGTCAGTGATTTAAAGATTGAAGACAGTCAGTCGGAGGAGGGAGGTTGATGCGACGAAAAGCTTTTGACTCAACCCTGTCTAGGAGAGCTGTATGAGTGAATCCTCCCCAAACATGTGAGACATACTCCATACATGGGAGGATAAGGCCCCTCCCTGTACAGAGCAAGCAACTGGGAGGGAGAAAAAAAAGGACACAGACGCCACAGGACACCTAACTTCTTAGAAGCTGTTTTAGCAAGAGATGAGATGTGTGATTTCCAGTTCAGATTTTTAGTTAAGGAGAGTTCAAGAATATTCATTGTAGAAGAAGGAGATAGTTGAGTGTCATTGAAGAAGAGGGGATAGTTATGTGGTAGGTTTTGTCGAGTAGATAGGTGAAGAAATTGGGTTTTTGAGGCATTGAATAATACAAGGTTTACTTTGCCCCAATCAGAAATTATAGAAAGATCAGAAGTTAGGCGCTCGGTGGCATCTCTCCGTGAATCACTTAGTTCCTGCTGAGTTGGACGTCTAATAAACAACGTTGAAAAATGTAGGGTAGAATCATCAGCGTAGGAGTGGATAGGGCTTTGGGTTAGACTTAGAAGATCATTAATGAATAATAGAAAGAGAGTGGGTGATAGAACAAAACCCTGGGGAACACCACTATTGATAGATTTAGAAGAACAATGTTTGTCTACAGTAGCTGCAATAGAACGGTTTGAAAGGAAACTTAAGATGAAGGTACAGAGAGAAGGATAGAAACCGAATGAGGGTAGTTTGGAAATTAAAGATTTGTGCCGGACTCTATCAAAAGCTTTTGATATGTCAAGGGCAACAGCAAAAGTTTCACCAAAACCCCTAAAGGAGGACCAAGACTCAGTTAGGAAAGCTAGAAGATCGCCAGTAGATCGTCCTTTACGAAAACCGTACTGACGATCAGATAGAATACTGTGAGCAGATAGATGCTTAAGAATCTTCTTACTAAGTATAGATTCAAAAGCTTTAGAAAGGCAGGAAGTCAAAGCTATCGGACGGTACTTAAAGGGATTAGAACGGTCACCCTTCTTAGGAATAGGTTGGATGTGAGCAAGCTTCCAGCAAGAAGGAAAGGTGGAAGTAGATAGGCAAAGACAGAAAAGTTTGACCAGGCAGGGTGCAAGCACAGAAGCACAATTTTTGAGAACAATAGAAGGGACTCTGTCAGGACTGTAAGCCTTCAGATATGGCAATGATTACGGGCAGAAATATATGGATGCATATAGTATTTGTGATAGCTGCAGGTACATAAGTATACAAACTTTCATCTAATGTAACAAACAAAGTTCCTTATACACATAATGGCTGTTGGTGCCAATTTGCCGGGGCGGAATGGCTCCAGCCAGTACCACAGTAAACATCACAGCGTGAAGACAGATTAGTTAATTTGAATGTCTTATGGTATTCGAAATACTTGTAACAGATAAGTACTGAGGTTACATCATATAAGAGGCTGAATTGAATAGCTACCTAAGCTAACCTCCTACAAAATTCGTCTTGGAAGACACATGAGTGTTTTTCAGGGTATTTTTTAGGGGAAAAAATGCGTCTTATAAGCTGTAAAATATGGGACTACTTGGATCAAATGCGTCCTTTCAGGGATTTTTGGAAAATTAGTAGACCCTGAATTTTGATCTCTCATTCTCAAAAACAAATGAACATATTTCCTTTTCCTTCAAATGAAGAATAACTTTTCCTCAACATATTCATCCTATAGCCAATAGTTTCAGACTACCGATATTCTTGTACTACAGTAAACCCTCTCTAATTTGAACCAGTATGATTTGAACTTCGGATAGTTCGACCTGTTTCAGGTCCAGTTCAAATTTTTTAATAACTTTCCATAATCCAAACTGAAGTTCGAATTGTGCGCTTCCTGCGCACATTGACAGTTTTCTGCAGCTTCTTCTGCCTCCTCTGTGCCATCCACTTCGTCAACCAGCCTCCACATCGCCTCTGACACATTAAGCACCTCAAGCACTGAAGACCTTACCTTACAAATCCCCAGAGTGACACCTGCCAGGGCTGCGTTCAGTAGCGGTCACCCCCCCCCCCCCGCACCCTCCCTACTGAACGATACTGAACGCTTCACAATCTACATTGCTACCAAAATAGCAGCTGCCTAAATTTATCTGTGGCGATTCTTATTGTTGAAGAATAACTTGCTGATGACCCTGTATTTGATGCAGCAGAAGTTATAACAGCAGGAAATGAAATACTAAGGAGGCAAGAAGAGGAGAGAGAAAAGCAGAAGCTTTCTTTGGCATTTGTTTACATACCCTTATTGTGGCGCGAGCTGGCAACTCAGTGGCGATTCACCTCCTCAGGCTGTAGTGAGAGGGTAGCTTGCGCTAAGCCTTCTGTATGCCTACGTCACCGAGGGCCTGCGTGTGCACGTGTGCGCTTTACCCTACTGAATGCAGCCCTGGCAGACTTGCCTGAAGACGATATCAGTGACGCCTGAGTGCTCAGTGTACATAAGTACAGGGAGGTCCCGAAGATACGAGCAGTTAGGTTCCACCTGGCATACTCGTAAAGCGAAATCTCGTATAACGAAACACATAACTAATGGTAAAATATAGGTTTGGTTCCAGGACCCCATCAATATAAAAAATAATAATAAAAAAAAAAAAAAAAAAAAAAAAACCATGTTTTTCAAGCTAAAATAAACTATAGCAAACACAACAAACACACAGCGTCTATATTACCCACACTGTACTACCTATTATGTAGAAAAACCATTCTGAAAGAGAAAATAGCACACAAAATAACATAACTGCACATTAATTAAACATAAAACATAAATGATGTCATCAAGCTCATCATCAGTCACCAGCCAATGACAAACTGTTTTTAAAACTTCTCGACCAATCACAAGTCAGCGAGACATATTTCCGGGCAAGAATGGCATGCCAGACTGCCTCTCCCCGCCTTCTGTCCCCGTCATCTCAAACTAATTCTCGTTTTATTCGGAATGCTTGCGTTTTAAGGAGTTTTAATGTATCAGAAAGTAAGATATATAAGTAAGGAGCCTGTGTTGCTAGTGTTTTGGTGGTAGAAGGTGTGTATGTGGGTTGAAATAGTGAATTGTGATATGGGGCGGCCACGCGGCTAGAATTTCTCCGTCACTCACTGCCCGGCTAGCAGTCACCTCCATCATAACATCTTTAAATCACCCTTATTTAAGGTGACACACGGTGCTACATTGATATAGATGATGACACGTGTATATAACATCTAACCATAATCACTAAGTTGTATAATAACGCGTAATAAGACGTTTAATCCTGCCCAAACCTACCATGGCGGAGGAGGTGGTGGCTCCAGCGGCGCCGCCACTCAAAACTTTTGAGTAAAAACCCGCCGTCATCCGCCTCACCTGTGCCTTCCTGAAGACAGTCAGCTCCCACGCCTGTGATAGCACCATAGGATATCACCAGGGATCATAGGATTCCTCAAAGGGTTCTCGCTCCCCTACTAAATATTACCAAAGACATCAATCTCCCTTGGTCTAGTGGTGTTGATATCCACCTGACGGGCTTCATGGGCTGGCTCATGCTGCTGCTGCTGCTGCTGCCAAAGGCCGCGCTGCTAGACGTGGATGAGTCCCTTGCTTGTATTTCATCTCTTTTCTCATATATATGAATGATATCCACCCAAATGCAATCATATGTCTACATTCACCTAGAGAAAGGATATTTCATAGCATACCAAACAATAATAAGCGAGCCTGGAGACTTCCTACCTCTGCTAATACCAGTCTCGAGCAGTCATTGGCCAGTCTGCACGTTATTTTCAGATTGATTATCGTACAACCTTAGGTAAAATCATATAGGCAGTAAATGTTTATAATTTTAGTAAATAACTTGTAATTTACTTTAGTAAATAACTTGGTAATTTTACTCACCCCAGTTTGAATGTCGTAACATTGGATTTTCGATCTCGTATATTGAAAATAGACCCTAATTTACACATCTCGTATCATCGGATTCTCGTATATCGAATGCTCGTATAACGGGACCTCCCTGTACTACATTTCAAGATTTCAGGATCAGCCATGTTTTGGTGAATACAAGCACTACAATCTGTGCTGTTTTGGCATGTTTTAGTGAGTTCTTATTGTGTGGAGGGGCTAAATAGAAGTAACCATCGGATAATTCAGACTTTCAGCTAATTAAACCCAGGTCGCTGATTTCACAAGGGGAAGTTTTTAATATTTAATGTGCGTGCTAATTGGGTGACTGCATCCAAGTGGGGGGGTTTTACCCTAATGAGCATGGGATTAAATATACAGCCTATTATCTGTGGGATAAAAGGAATTGTTGTGCTTTTCACAACATTGCAGTTATTTTCAAATTTTATCAGTTTCAAATTTGCGACAAAAAAATAAATAATTATATTGTAGCAATTTTGATGAAATACCAGCATAAGAGCATAAAATTGTCATGCAATAGGTGCAAAAAAATAATTACCATATGTGAATAATTTGGGACTGGAGGAGCGAAAACTATTATGGAGCACGAGTCGAAGGATTTCTCCTTTAAGCAGCATTTTCGAGTTAATAACAAACATAATACTTGATTGATATAAATAAGATAATAGTGAGCATTGACTCAGCAAGCAAAAAGCAACACTTACCTGCCAATTTGCAATGTGTTTGCTGTACAAGACCTTTAGAGCAAGTCCAATAATGCCACCTGGATTAAGAGAGAAAAAGACAGATTTATTATATATTCATTCAACCCATATATATTGCACACTTGAACAACGTGCTTTTCCACATCCCACATTCATGAAAATCTGCACTTCTATGCACATTGCACATCTTCTATCTATATCACGCACCAATGACCTAATAGTCATCACAAACGAGAACACACACACATCTCACGTCAGCACCCACCTAGTGCATTCTCATGCCTCATCATCAAGAGAGAGCTATTTTCATTAGATGAAAGTTTAAAGCCTTAAAAGAGCATTTCTCATAGTATTTTACCTTCACAGCGCTATAGGCATAATAAAAAAAAATAAAAAAATTAAAAACTTTGTCTTTGCCTTGCCGAGTTATATCAAATTCCGAGTTATACATTGCCGAGTTATAAGGGTTTTACTGTATGCCTATAGCGCGTGTAGGCAGTGAGCTCCAGGGGTGGGATGGTAGGCCCTGGAGGCTCACTCGAGGGCTGTGATGGTTGGCCCTCGCCCGTGGTGGCGCAGGCAGGATTCTTATAGTGACGCCTGTAATTAGAGGCTCATGCCGCCCCCCTGTGTCCTCCCATGCACTCGCAGTCGAAGGTAGAGTTAATGGACAGGGCATGTGGGTGTTCTTAGGCCACTCGACGGTGCAGAAATATTTCAAGTGGATTTATGGGTCTCACTCGGGATCGAACTCGGGTCTTCGAGAACGCCACTCAGTGACGCTAACCACTCTGCTACCGCCTCCCCTAAACTGCATCTCTTGGTTTTCACTCGGCATATCATGCCCTCACAACCTCTTGTGTGAACATGTAAACAGAAAGTCGGCAAAAAATAATGTATCTCGGCATATTGATGTTATTACTGCATCTCTTTGCTTACACTCGGCATATCCTCAGTCGCATAAAGTCGTGTTTTTGTCCTTTTGACCCTTTCCTGCAGGTTCAGGCTCTTCAATTTAATTCCCTTCCTGCTGGAGACACCCTTGCGTGATGGAGCTGACATCTTGAAATACAGTACTGTATGATGTAATCCCAAAACACGTAAAATAAGTGGCAAAGTAAAGCAAAGGTCGGGAACCAGCGTGTAGGCTGTCAGCTGCTGAGCCGTGTTTATGTCGTCCAAGCACCGTCTTGGATACGAATTCCGTTTTTTGTCGAAATTGAAAAAGGATTGGTTTCTGCTTCAAAAACACAAAGCTTGGTAGGAGCCGAAATAATAATCAATGCAAAACATTGCAAACAATATCACAAAGTAGTATTACACACATTTCAGCAAGTGTTATTGGATTGGGATTCGTAATCCAAGACGGTGCTTGGACGACAAAAACACGGCTCAGCCTACGCGCTGGTACCCTACCTTTGCTTTACTTTGCCACCTATTTTTCGTGTTTTGGGATTACATCATACAGTATTGTATATCAAGATGTCAGCTCCATCACGCAAGGGTGTCTCCAGCAGGAAGGGAATGAAATTGAAGAGCCTGAGCCTGCAGGAAAAGGTGAAAGTGCTGGCAAGGATGGATGCAGGTGCATCCATGCGTGCTATTTGTGCTGAGTTTGATATCAAATCCAGCACATTCTATCCGTTCACTGGTAAGTGTAGTTTTTATGCTTTTACAGTACTATATTAACTTCTTCTTTTTTTTCTTTTTTTTTAAACCCATATCAAAGGAGGACATTGCATAACTCGGCACATTGAATAACTCGGGCCAGAGCCCCTAACGTGCCGGGTTATAAGGGTTTTTACTGTATTTCTTTTACACAAGTGTACAATCAACCAAGAAATAAACAATATAACTAACCTTATACCTTTAACAAAAAGTATACCAAAGTATACCAAAAAGGATAAATAAAACGTGAAAGAAATTATGATATGGCAAAGTGGTGTATGGTGGAGGCTTACTAAATGAAACAGTACAGTCTGTTCATGAGTGCGGTGAGGACATTAAGATCTTGGACAGTTTCACATTTTTTGTTTGTTTTGTTACATCACAAGGAACTGGCCAAGGGCACAACAAAAATGGGTAACACAAAGCCAGCTTAGTTGCCAGTCCCTATAAAGAAGACAGTATGAGAATAAAATAAAAAAGAGGGCTGAGCCAATTTAGTTCGGGTATCATACCTTGGTACGCAGTCCATAATGACGGCGGGTCACGTCAAGAAGTCTTACGGCGGATTGGCATAGCCCAAGGTGTAACCGACTCGCTCAGCAGGAGTATTTGGCATTGTTGGTACCTGTGCAGGAGGACAAATATCCGGCCAGATCTTCAAGTCGCTTGTGATCCCTGTCTTACTCTATGGTTGTGAGACATGGACACTAAATAGCGACTTGAAGAAGCGAATCGATGCCTTTGGTAATAAGTGTCTTCGCAGAATCATGGGGTATCGCTGGGATGATTACGTGTCAAATCAGCGATTGCACCGTGAGACGAATCGAGGCCTATTACCTGCATAGTCCGTCAGTGCCAACTTCGGCTATTTGTGGCACGCTACCCTGAAACCGATCCTTCCCATCGGGTTGTATCTGTAAGAGACAATCCGGCGTGGAGGAGGCCAAGGGGCACCCACAAGGCTCGTGGCTGGGGCAAGTTGATGTTTCTTGTTGAGAGTTGCTTGGTATGGGAAGGGAGCCTGCATGGGGACTCGCGCGTGGTGACCCCTGGGAGTGGCGTCGTAGGGTTGGCGAGGCGACGCGCCCCCCGGCGTATGCCCCCAATGATTGATTGAAAGTGGTGTGGCAATTGCGATTAAGGTAATAGTGGATGGTCACTTCTGAAAAATATCTACCAAAAAAGTCTATACCAATTAAACATTGGTATAGACCAATATTCGGTTAAAGAAGGGGGTCAAAATATGTCTACATAACTATAGACAGACAGATTTTTAGACAGATTTAATAAAAGATGGCCTTCAAAAATGTAATTAATGCTTAATTTATGGGCCAGTATTTTCTCACAGAAGGGTACAATTGCTTAACAGAACATTTGGCAAGTGAAAAGTATTCCGTATTTTACCACAATATTGCCAAAATCATTGTACGAAAAATGTGAAAAAAATACAATGCGATAAAGAAGTGATGCGAGTGATGTTACCGTCAATATTCATGGTCTTCAATCTTTCCGTATACAGTAATCTCCCATTTTTCCCTCGTACTAATATCCGTTGTGCGACGTTATCCGGCGCCAGCAATTCGGCTGTATTAAAACACTATCCATTCATGTGATGCATTATCCGGCGAAAACTCCAGCGCTTATTTTGGCGCGAGATGCACTAAACATCTTTTCGCCGGGTAATTTGGTGCGCATTCGGCTCCTAAATGGAGTGAGTTGCGGGAACCGCCATGACGTCACGGTCCCGCGCCCGCCAAAACTGCTAGCGTGTGTTGCGCTGACGTCTATTGTTAGTGTTCTGTTCTAGCCATTATTATCATTATTATTGTAATATTACTACAGGAAAACCTCGTTTATCCGGCACCCTCGGGGGGGAGCGCATGCCAGATAACTCATTTTGCCGTTGTTTTGAGAGTTACTCTTAAGGAATCGCCCAAAATCCCAATTGCACAACAAAAATGGGTAACACAAGGACCGCTTAGTTGCCAGTCCCTATAAAGAAGACAGTAAGAGAATAAAATAAAAAAGAGGGGTGAGCCAATTTAGTTCGGAAGGTGTCTTGTTACTCTTCTTTTGAAAAGATGTAAGTCATAGGAAAGTGGAAAAATAGAAACAGGAAGAGAGTTCCAGAGTTTACCAGTATGCCAGAGTTTACCAGAGAAAGGGATGAAAGGGTTGCCAACCCTGCGTACCCCGCCAAATTTGAACTAAATTTCTGCCGATTTTCTCAGTTTTTGAAATAATTATACCTAATTAATGCCTGGGTTATCCTGCTGAGTGCCCCTTTCTACCCCGCACTCCTCGTCAGAATGGACAAGCCAGTCCTCGTGTCGCACGCCAGCAGCACGAACACTCTCCTCTCTTTTTTCACAGGATCTCTCTGACGGGCTCAAGCTAGCCCGTGGTCCTCCCTGCTGGAGGCCCGAAAAAAAGAAAAAAAATAATAAAATGCCTGGGTCGATTAGTGCCGTTGTTTTGAGGCTGCCGTTGTTTTGTATGCTGGTTAAATGAGGTTCTCCTGTATCATCATTTTCGCTGGTAATTATTGGGTTCGTGGGCGTCAGAGGGGCCTAGGGGGTGGGGGGGTTGTGATGCATTATCCGGCTTTCAATGTTATCCGGCAAGGTCTTGGCTGCTATGCGCCAGATAAACGGGAGATTACTGTATGTCAATCAATCATTGGGGGCATACGCCCGGGGGCGCGTCGCCTCGCCCACCCTATGACACCACTCCCGGGGGTCACCAAGCGCGAGTCCCCATGCAGGCTCCTTTCCCATACCAAGCAGCTCTCGACAAGATACATCAACAATTCAACATGCCCCAGCCACGACCCTTGTGGGTGCCCCCTTGGCCTCCTCCACGCCGGATTGTCTCTTACAGATACAACCCGATGGGAAGGATCGGTTTCAGGTAGCGTGCCACATGTCCATATAGCCGAAGTTGGCGCTGACGGACTATGCAGGTAAATAATAGGCCTCGATTCAGTCTCACGGTACAATCGCTGATTTGACACGTAATCATCCCAGTGATACCCATGATTCTGCGAAGACACTTATTACCAAAGGCATCGATTTGTCTCTTCAAGTCGCTATTTAGTGTCCATGTCTCACAACCATAGAGTAAGACAGAAATCACAAGCAACTTGAAGATCCGGATCTTTGTCCTCCTACACAGGTACCAACAACGCCAAATACTCCTGCTGAGCGAGTCCATAACACAGTGGGCTATGCCAATCTGCCGTAAGACTTCTTGATGTGACCCGCCGTCATTATGGACTGCGCTACCAAGGTATGTAAAACTTTCCAAGATCTCAATGTCCTCGCTGCACGCATGAACAGATTGTACTGTTTCATCTAGTAAGCCTGGACCTTAGTCTCAAACCAGGAGACCTCAAGTCCCAAAGGCTTTGCCTCCTCGTGCAATGCCTCGAGAGCCATCACCAGGACCTCCAGCGACTCAGCAAAGATTACTGCATTATCGGAAAAAACAAGATCAGTGATCTTGGTGTTGCCGAGGGATGCTCCACAATCACTTTGATCTACAACTTTGCCCAATACCCAGTCCAGTCCATACAAGTGTTGAAAAGTGATGGGGCAAGGACGCACCATTGCCTCACTCCTGTATTAACAGGAAAGAAGCATAATACACCTCCCCCACACTTCACAGCACTCTCAGTCCCAGAGTACAGACCAGTCATCAAACCAATAGTCCTTGCAGGAATCCCACGAAGTCGCAGAAGATCCCAGAGTGACTCACGATACACTGAGTCAAACGCCTTCTTGAGATCAACATAGGCTGCAAGCATCCTTTGTCGAAACTTACGTCGGCGTTCCACCAGGACACGAAGCGCTAGGATACGGTCCGTTGTTGACTTGCCAGGCGTGAACCCAGACTGCTGAGGTCTCTGATGCTTCAGCAGATGACTGCGGATCCGTGTCAGCAATAGATGGGCAAGCACCATGCCTGGCAAGCTGAACAGTGTAATACAGCGGTAATTGTTGCAGTCCTGACGGTCCCCTTTCCCTTTCCAAATAGGGACGACCAGCCCCCTTTTTCAGTCAGGAGGAACGGTACTTGATTGCCACACGGCAGTCAGGATAGCATGCAACCCGCGGATCATGGCCTCACCCCCAGCTTTGAGGAGTTCCGCACTGATATTACAAACACCAGCTGCCTTTCCACCCCTCAACTTTGCTACAGCTTCTCTGACTTCGTCAAGAGAGGGTGCAATTTCGTCAATTGGACGATCGGCATCCACTGCCCGTAACCAAGTGGTGTGAAGCTGCTCAATTGGAGGGTCCACTGTGAACAACTGCCCAAAGTACTCAGCCCAACGAGCCATCTGCCCATCCATGTTCGACACGAGGCGCCCATCTGCTGCTCGAATAGCACTCGCCCGAGATGGGGACTTGGAACGGAGCTTCTTCAGGGCTCGGTAGGCGGGTCGGAGGTCATTAGCGTTCAAATGGCCCTCGACATCCTCAGTCAGACTTCTGACATACCTCTCCTTGTCTCTCCCCAGGAGGATTCAAGTCCGGCATGACAGAGCCCTGTGCTGGTTCTGGTTCCCTGCCAGTCTGGCAGCGTGACTCTCCTCGATTTTCTTCAGCGTCTCCGTCGAGACAAAACCACGCCTTGACCTCGGGCGCTCCCCAATACACTCCTTGGCAGCCTGTAGAGTTTCACGTTTGAAGGTATCCCACAGTTCTACAGGGTCCTCGAGGGCACCGAGCACATCAAACCGATTTGAGAATGCTACTGCATACTCATGGGCACATGTCAAGTCCTTCAGTTTCTCAAGATGAAACACAGTATGGTTACCTGTTGAGATTTTTCTGGACTTGATATGAAGCTTAAGTGTAGCAACAACAAGTTTGTGATCTGTTCCAAAGAACTTACTGTATGTTGTTCCTCTAAAATGTGATTGTCAAATTTAATGCACTTCTGCACTGGTATGTGACTCCATACTACGTGTTCCTGCACTCCAAACACTATTAGAGGTCTAAACAAGCTTGCTGGGGTGATGGTAAAACCTCTGGCAACGCAACTTCGAGAGCCGCCCTAACCCATAAGTCTACGATTAAAAGCGATGGATTTCATGAACGAGGGATGGAGGCCAAAATGACCCTGAAAGAAGCAAGGAAGGCAAATTTTACTGTTGCCAGTGTATTCTATATATAATTCTGATTCATAAAACATTTTTTTCCAGAGGTCGATTTTTTCAAGCACAGAGGGGGTAAGTTAGGGTCAAACAAAGGGCTCGACATCGGAGGGGCTAATAACTTCCCACCTACCTCACAAATCTGAGGTATATCCCACATTGCCTTTCTGTTTATTTGGTCATATGCTTTCCCAGTTTCATAAATACCACGTGCATAACTCTTCCATTTCCTATGTATTATTTTCACATTTCCTTTAACCCCAAAACTTAGTCTACACAGCCTCGCCCCCTCTTGAATTAGCTTGTTAATCTTCCATCTGACACTTAGTTTTCTGATTAACTCTTTCAATTAGTACTCTACCAAAAAGCTTTCCTGGTATGCTACGTTAACTTATTCATCTATAGTTTGTACAACTCCTCTTGTTGTCTTTGCTCTTATACAGCAATACAACACAAGTCTGCCATTTTCTCGGTACCACACCTCATTATCATTTAGAACTTGTAAAAAATCATAAATTTTAATAAAATCATTTCATATATCTAGAATGTGTATACTTCAAGATGTATTGTGAATGAACTGCTCTGAGCCTTTGTGCCACCCTACATATGTGGGAGAAGACCTTATGAATAAAAAATAAAAAATCCTCTGAACATGCTAACACTTACCTACGATCACACAGGCCACACTTTCTGGCAAGTAATTCAACTTCGTTTTCAGCAAGAAGAATATCAAGATAACACACATGGCTGTTGATAGAAACGAAAATATAACAAGTGAACATGGTGTACTTGAATAGTCTGAAAATTTGAAGTGAATATAATACAGGTTGAAGTTCCCAAACTCGGCAACCTCGGGACCAGCGCCGAGCCGAGTAATGGAATTTTCCGACTTTTAGAACGTAGATATATTAAGGGGAAAAAAAGCATCCAACTTCTTCAAAAGGTCAATTTTCTCAGAAATAGTTAACACATTGTTCTTCCTTTTCTTTTCACTTCTACCAGTAGGTGTTCCTGGACGTTTGGGAGCCATAATACCAATAACAGACCTGTAGAAGTACACAAAATAACAGTGTACACAACTCTACAGTCACAACACCACTGAACAATAACAACAAACAAATCGGCGGGAGAAACCAAGCGGCCTAGTGTGGTGGCACCTAGCGGCCGACCCGGCAACTACGCGCCGGGTTTTGGGTGTTCTGCCGTGTTTTGGAAAATCCGGAACCATAGCCGAGTTTTGGGTGTTGCCGAGTCTTGGGATGCCGAGTTTGGGAACTTCAACCTGTATAACTCCATTCATATGCATATAGAACACAAGATGTTGACTATCATTACTTAGTTTTATTATTGAACACCTAAAAACCTATCATAAATAAAACTGAAAGCTACATTCATAAAAGTGTGAAAAGATCTAGTAAACTTTACTTAAATCATCTCATACAAGGGACTACAATATGGAGAGGCTACAGAAGAATTTGGTAAAGGCAGTGAAGGAGAACCCCAAAGAGGTTGTGATTGTATCAATTACCGAGTGGTCAAAGAGACTCAAGGGCTGAATATATACCACTGGAAACTATTTCAAATCTTTGGAACAGTTATGACATATATGACATATAACAGTTAATTACTAATTATGTACCAATCCATTGATAATAATAATGAATGTTAACATACTTCCTTATTTCTCTTACAGCAAATGAAATGTTTTGAGAGAGCTTGTGGCTGAAATGAAATAGGGACTGGAGTCTCAAAATAGTAGCCATCAATTATACATCAAACAAATTCTGTAGAGATAAAGTAATTACTTGGAATACTGAGCATTAGTCCAAGGACGACATCAATAAATATTATGACAAAGATATACATCATAGTACTGTAGAATATTTAGATAAATGAAGAAAATGTAAAAAGTCATGTTACATTTAATTAACTAATAAGTTCACATTACCAAGCACACAGAGAATGAGGAAAATTGACAGCGAGGACAAATGTTCTTGCTCAGCTGCCCCCACTTCAGGTAAGTCAATACTTGGGTGGCACACCTGAGTTTCATTAACAGGCTCACCATCAACAACATTTCTGAAACACAACACATCAACTGTGAACTTACAACAGAAAAATTACCACAACTTCACTGTGAAATACATGCATTGATAACAGTACAAATCATTCTTCATCATTTACAACAAAAACAAAGGTCAGTAATTGATCATTACAACAGTTACCGATGATCACAATTAAATTCTTATGCACAATAATAATTAGAATATGCTAAAGATAAAGATGATGTGATTAGTGCATGGATTAAGGTAAAATATGGAGAAATGCATAAAATAATGGACATACATCCCCCCCAAAAACTAATTATTGGACCCCAAGAAGAACATTAAAAATGTTGAATGATACATTGGATAGCTTAGATTGAATAATTGGAGACATCAGAGTGACAATGGTTAGGGATTTCAATTGCGACGAAGTCGAATGGGAAACATTTAAAAGCAAAAGAAGTTAAAATAGCTGGGGCAAAAAATTAAGACTAACATTGAACATATTGTAACGAAGGAGGGGGGGGAGGCAACCCACCACCCTCAACTCCGTCACACAACCAACGGCTCGAGGCCTTGGAGGAAGCAGGAAGGTCTGCAAGGAAACACTTTCTTTTTTTTTCTTTCTTTTTTAAACAGAGGGGTAGGCCAGTTTAGTTCGGGAGGTGTCTTGTTACTCTTCTTTTGAAAAGATTTGTCATAGGAAAGTGGAAAAATAGAAACAGGAAGAGAGTTCCAGAGTTTACCAGTGAAAGGGATGAAAGAGTAAAGATACTGATTAACTCTTGCATTAGGAAGATGGACAGAATAGGGATGAGAATGAGTAGAAAGTCTTGTGCAGCGAGGCCGCGGGAGTGGGGGAGGCATGTAGTTAGCAAGTTCAGAAGAGCAGTGAGCATGAAAATAACAGTAGAAGAGAGCAAGAGAAGCAACATTGCGGGGGTTTGTTTTAAAGATTGAAGACGGGTCAGTCAGAGGAGAGGAGTTGATGAGACGAAAAAGCTTTTGACTAAAACCCTGTTGGGAGAGCTGTATGAGTGGATCCTCCCCAAACATGTGAGACTACTCCATACTGGGCGGAAAAGGCCCCTGTAGAGAGCAAGCAATTGGGAGGGAGAAAAAAAAGGACGCAGGACGCCACAGCACACCTAACTTCTTAGAAGCTGTTTTAGCAAAAAAATGAGTTTTGAGTTTTTCCATTTCAGATTTTTAGAAAGGATAGTCCTAGAATGTTCATTGTAGAAGAAGGAGACAGTTGAGTATCATTGAAGAAGAGGGATAGTTATCTGGTGGGTTTTTGTCGAGTAGATAGGTGAAGAATTGGTTTTTGAGGCATTGAAAAAAAACAAGGTTTGCTTTGCCCCATCAGAAATTATGAGAAGATCAGAAGTTAGGCGCTCGGTGGCATCTCCCCGTGAATCACATAGTTCCTGTTGAGTTGGGACGTCAAATAAACGACGTTGAAAAATGCAGGGTAGATCATCAGCGTAGGAGTGGATGGGGCTTTGAGTTAGACTTAGAAGATCATTAATGAATAATAGAAAGAGAGGGGGTGATAGGACAGAACCCTTTGGGGGAACACCACTATTGATAGATTTAGGAGAAGAGCAATGTCCGTTTACAGAGCTGCAATAGAACGGTTTGAAAGGAAACTTAAAAATAAAGGTACAGAGAGAAGGATAGAAACCGAATGAGGGTAGTTTGGAAATTAAAGATTTGTGCCAGACTCTATCAAAAGTTTTCGATATGTCAAGGGCAACAGCAAAAGTTTCACCGAACCCCTAAAGGAGGATGACCAAGATTCAGTTAGCCCAAGCTAGAAGATCGCCAGTAGATCGCCCTTTACGGAAACCGTACTGACGATCGATAGAAGATTGTGAGCAGATAGATGCTTAAGAATCTTCTTATTAAGTATAGATTCAAAACTTTAGAAAGGCAGGAAGTCAAAGCTATAGGACGATAGTTTGAAGGATTAGAACGGTCCCCCTTCTTAGGAAACCAGGTTGGATGTGAGCAAACTTCCAACAAGAAGGAAAGTGGAATTAGATAGACAAAGACGGAAAGTTTGACCAGGCAAGGTGCAAGCACAGAAGCACAGTTTTTGAGAAAAAATAGGAGGGACTCCATCAGGACCGTAAGCCTCCAAGGATCTAGGCCAGAAAGGGCAAAGAAAACATCATTCCAAAAGATCTTAATGACGGGCCCATATATAGTCAGAGGGTGGAGGAGAAGGAGGAACAAGCCCTTCTCAGCCAGAGTGGAATTTTTTTGCAAATGTTTGAGCGAAGAGTTCAGCTTAGAAGTAGATGAACAGCTGTGGAGCCATCTGGGTGAAGCATAGGAGGGAAAGATGAAGAAGAAAAATTGTTAGAGATGTTATTAGCTAGATGCCAGAAGTCACGAGAGGAATTTTTATTCAGAAAGTTTTGACATTTCTATGAAAGAAAGAGTTTTTTGGGAAGTTGAGTAAAGATTTGGCATGATTACGGGCAGAAATATAAAGGGCATGAGTTTCAGGAGATGGATGCTTACGGTAACCGTTTGTGAGCCACCTCTCTATCTCGGACAGTATGAGAACAAACAGAGTTAAACCAAGGTTGACGGGCTTTAGGATTTGAGGAAGTATGTGGAATGTACGCCTCCATGGCCAGAGACTATGGGCCTCAGTTTTGCGCTCTGCACAAAGAGATGGGTCTTTGACATGGAAGCAGTAATCATTCCATGGAAAATCAGAGTAGTACTGCCTTAGGTCTTCCCACTTTAGCTGAGTTGAAGTGCCAGAAGCACCCTCCGCTTAGGTGGGTCCCGAGACGGTACCGGAGCGATAGGACAGGTTACAGAAATAAATTGTGATCGAGGAACCCAACGGAGAGAATAGTTTCACAGAGTAAGCAGAAGGGTTAGTAGATGGAAAAGATCAAGAAATGTTGGGCATGTCTCCAAGGGGGTCAGGAAATACGGGTAGGGGGCTGCACCAGCTGCTCTAGGTCTTGGAGGATAGAAAAGTTGTAGGCTTGTTCACCAGGTTGGTCAGTGAAAGAAGGGTGATAGCCAAAGCTGGTGGTGAACATTTAAGTCCCCAAGAATGGAAATTTTCCCGCTAAAGGAAAAGAGATATGTGTCCACTTTTGATGTTAAATAGTCGAAGAATTTTACATAGTCAGAGGAGTTAGGTGAGAGATATACAGCACAGATAAATTTAGTAAGAGAGTGACATTGAAGTCGAAGCCAGGTGGTAGAAAATTCGGAAGATTCAAGGGCGTGGGCACGAGAGCAAGTGATGCTGTGCACGGCTTTATTTTTCCCCTAGTACCCACTGTACAATGTCACTGTTTCTCATGTAAGGCACGCAGGCCAACCCAACCCTCACGAGTCACTGTCTCACACGGGGGCGCCGCCCTTGCCCAGCACACCCGTGTATCACTACGCGTCACTGTCAATACCCAACTGGCTGGCTCACTGCACCAGCGAACAAAGTCTCTCCGTCCCTCCCAACACACTGTACAACACACTGGCTCGCCCCCACTGTTCAGCCGTGTAACACTACACGCCGTCCCCAACACACTCGTCAACTCAACAGTGTAGGGGCGCTACACACTAATACACAGTCTCTCCCTCCCAACACAGTCTCTCACAGGGCGCCGCCCTTTAAGCCGTGACCCTACCCCACAGTCGCCGCCACTGAGCTACCAAGGCCACGCTGTGCCACCAGGGCAACTCTCGTCCCCCTTCCAAAAGAGGAGGGAAGCGGGCTTTTTCAGGGCGGGTTTTGCGGGGCGCAGTGGTCACGGTAATCCTGGGCAGGAGAGCCTCCTGTCCACCCGCCATGGCTGTGTTTCTTCCCCTGCTCCCGGGTCAGCCTGGCGGTGCCCCACGCAGATTCTCCACGATCCTCCCCACCAATGGCAAGGCGAGACGTGGCGGCTCGACCCGCGCATCGAACCACCTCCGGCGAGGCCCCAGAGGTACAATAGAAGGACGCGTGCCTTGTTCGCTCGTACCAACGGACAAGGCCCTTCGTAACAATATACAGTAAACCCTTGCGTATCCGGACTAATTGGCCCAAGGAGTGGTCCGAGTAATGCAAGAATCCGAATAATGCGAGGATTTGAAGAAAAAAAAAAAAAAAATTCGATGTAAATACAGAACATGTCCAAGTCATGCAAATATCACTAAACATAAGATAAATAATGTAAATAAATAGATCTACAGTGCTGGGTGCTGGCTTAAACATCCTTCCAAGAACGAACCAGGTTGCAAATGCCAGATTTGAGATCATATTTGCGCAGGTTGTCGAGTGTCAGCTGGCCAACATCCCTGTCTTCCTCGTCAATCACCACCATTACCTGCTCTAAAAACCTCCGCCGGTACAGCCGTTTCATAGCCACGATAGTACCCTGGTCCATTGGTTGAATGAGTGAAGTCGTATTAGGAGGCAAATACAAGACCCTGATACGACCTTTATCACTAACCAACTCACTCTCGACAGGATGCGCGGGTGCATTGTCGAGGAGAAGGAGAGCTCGGACTCGGTCGCGGCTGTAGTGCAGGACTTCCGTCTGAAAATTAATAATCTCTGGCACCAGATGTTTATAAAACCAATCCTTGAAGATCTTGGTAGTAAACCAAGCCTTCTTTGAATGGTCATAAACAACTGGGAGATTATTCATTATCCCACGGAGACAACGCGGCTGTTTTGCCTTGCCTATCACCACAGGAGTCAGGCAGTGAGTGCCTGCAGCATCAGCACAACACATCACAGACACGCGCGACTTGCACCGTTTTCGACCGGGCACAGATTTCTCCTTCTTACTGGCCAGGGTATTCTCGGGAATTGAGCGATAGTAAAGGCCTGTTTCGTCAGCATTGTAGATTTGCTCAAGTAAAAGATTTTCCTTCTTAATCAAATCCTTAAATATCTCCCGAAATTCCTCTGCATGCTCTTCCGAGGCATCCAAACTTTCACCACAAGACTTACGCTTGGTAAGACCATGTCGAAGTTTGAAACGATAAAGCCAACCATCAGATGCCTTGAAATTTGGCAGACCTATCTCTCCAGCAAATTTCTCAGCAGCCATCTTCATCTCCGAACAACGAAGCATCACACCCCTAGTACGATGTTGCAAGAACCACTGCTTAACACATTGATCTAATTCTACTGACAATGGTTTAGCCATAACCTTCCTTACGCCTTTTCTTCCAGTCTTAGAAGCTAAAGAAAACCCAGCAGAATAACCCAAGAGCTTATCTTTAGATCTCCTAATATCAGAAAGGGTAGACTTAGCAAGATCATACTGTGCCATGATCCTAGAACTAGACCAACCTTCGTCAATCCTTTGAAGAATTTCCCGCTTCACCTCCAGAGACAATACCTTTTTCGATCGCTTCACAGGTGGGGGAATACAGCAGGAATAAAGCCAGGATAAAGCAGAGGAGCAACAGCACCTCCAGGAGGCCAGGAACAGCCCCAAAAGCCACAAACTCTTTCGCCATTGTCCGATCACAGACCGGGTAATGAGGTGTTTACCATAAGAAAACAGGTGCGAGACTAAAAAGCAGTGTTGCAAAATTTACATAAATCTTGAGAAATTCGGGCAAAAAATTCAAAAAATCTGTAGATAATACAGTGGAAGACAGAGAAGTTGGCGGTGTCTTGCATCCGTCACGCTCCTTGACAAATTTCTTTTAATTCCTCCTGGCGCTTCCTATGGGGAATGATTGAAAAAAAAAGATGTCTGGGAACTCACTCAGGGGCCTTGACTTCCTGCTTGCAGTTTTTTTCAAATCATTAGTCATTAAGGGTCAGTGACCAGGACAATTGTTTCTTATCGTCAGTCCCGGCTTGATTTCCCAAAACGTCACCAAAACATTCGGGAAAGGTGTTTTCGCTCAGTTGGTTTGTGGGGCTAAGCCACAGTTGACTGCAGACCAGATCACCCGTATTCCAGCTTATATAAGATCGTTTTAGTTCAAAAGAAATTGTGAGGGAGACTGGGTTACTCAACGAAAGGGTTAGCCGTGGGTTAAGAAATCGCAAGACTTTACGGATGAAACGAGACACGCTCCTTACACACACTTTTACCCAGTAACTGTGGGTTTATTGACTTTAATTATCTTGCTGTTTTGGTAGAAGATTTCACTAGCTGTCTTTGATAATATTAAAAAGTTTTTTTGAAACTTTTTCTTGCATCCAGGCAGACAATTTGCTGTTAGACTTTAAAACAGTTTGGCGAGTAAAATATTTTCAAGACCGGCCTGTTTGTGTTTATGTACATTTTCTGTGGTAATTTTAAGGGGGAATATTATGATCTTGTTGTGCGCATGTGTTTACCCATAGCGACGATGGAACTACGCCAACTACTTTGACCTCTACGTTCATAATTCAATTTTTTTTTGACGTAAATAACATTTAGGGATGCAATAATGAAATAATGCAATTATGATAATCAGGGCTTTCACATAAATTCTTGCCGCCCTGCCGTATTGTATAAAAAAATAATAATTAAAAAAAATAATAATAATAAAAAAAAAGAAAAAAAAAAGGTCCGAATAATGTCAGAATCCGAATAGTGACGGTCCGAATACGCAAGGGTTTACTGTAATGATATAATGGGTAAAGAAGAATAAAAGATACAGGGGAGACCATCCATCTAGATTAGATTTAGTACTTACGAAAGGATTAAATATGATGAAGGATATATGTTAGACATGGCCGTTAGGAATAAAGCGTCAATGTTGTGCTGGGTAATGCTCAAACCTTTCTTTTATGGTTTTAGCCACCTCAAATAGCAGCCAATTACATAAAGTCACCTCACAACCAGTGGTTCCCTAGCCCAGAATTTTACCTTGTTTTGTGTAATCACCTGTAGTCCATGGGAAATAGATTTAAAAAAGGGGGGTTTTGTGAAACAAATTGCAATAGTTTGTTTTATTGCATAAACATTTTATTTGGACCCTAAGGAACACCATATCCAAAATGGGACAAATTCGGCCATCTTTAAATTACCTAATTTTCATAAACAAAATGGCTGCCATTACAATTGTTTGGGTTTGAATATCTCCTCAAATATCTACTTTTCGGCATATGAATATATAGACTACTAATAGGAACATGACCTCAAAGAATCCATATCAGGCATCAGATTTGTCCCTTGACCCCTGTGGGTCCCTGGGTCAAAGGTCAGCTACACAAAATAATTGAAATGACAATTCCAATGATCTGAAACTCGAGAAATGCCAGTGGTCGCTGGCAGTTTTAACTCAAAGGTTGGTCTACTGTGTTTTGGCTCCGCGACTAATATTTTTCATAAATTAATTTCGCTATAAACATTGATGCACCGCATCTGAATACCAAAAAATATAGTTCTTCTGTTGTTCTACTAATTATATGGATGACATGCATTACAATGGAACGTTCTATAATAGCAATTTAATGCAAATTACTCGCCTCGAGTAGCAAAGCTTAATATATTTTTTACATGTATATTGTGGCATGTAAAATTTGGGCGATGTTCACACTGTTTTCTAAGACAGTACTGCTGCGTCTGGCAAACGCTTGTCAAAATACAATAAGCAATGCCTTGGAAAAACGAAGAATAAAGAATGCCGAAATCGGCTTGTTGCTGCGACAATGTAGGTTATAATTGTGGAGGTGACACGCCGCGGCGGGGAGTGGTGGGGGGGGAGATTGTGGCGGGGAGATTGAATCAAAACATTACGACTTCACGCGTCGACTCATTGCCCTTCCAGACTTTCTATCTGATTGATACACAATATTAACAGGAAAATATGACTGCCTAGGTATAGATAACTTCTAAACATTCGTTATTGACTATATAATATCATAGAGTAGCATTTACCTCGCCTCCTCAACTATAACCTACATGGTTATTTGGTTATATACAATGTTTTACAGAATCAGGCTTCTATACAATATACATATAGAAGAAAATCGTTCTTAATATTATACTTTTGTGTTTAAAGTGCAGTGGAATAAGCCCATATTTTGTTTTCCAGTAGACCAACTTATTATCAAAAAAGTGAGTTAAAACTGCCAGCGACCCCTGGCATTTTGGGTTTCAGTTCTCTCGAATTACTGTTGTATTGGTATACCTATTTGAAAATAATTTCATATAATGACTTGTAGTTTACATTGGTTGTAGTAGACACAAAATTGCATAGGACTACATAAGACGGCAAATAACAACAAACTTTTTTGTCCTTACGGAGCTGTTTGAAAAGAAAGAAAAAATCACTGAGACTGAAAGTACATGCATCAATTATATCTTGCTCATCAAGTTAGAGGTTGGGAAAGGTTGGAATTCAAAATATCAATTACTTAATTTGGTCTCTTTCAGAAAAACAATGTAATGCTGTCACAATTGCATCTATAGAATATATATATAATTTATATTCTAGATCTGTTTTGATCTAGATTGTTATCGATTGTACATTTTCTTTAGTTATGTTCTGTGTCCTCATCTAATAATGTGTTAATACAAGTCCCATCTTGACACTCCTCGCAGAAATCTGTACAGTATAATCCGTGTTTCTTGTATGAACAGTGCTGAGTGTCACAGAAGCCTCTGCATCTATATCTGAATACTTTCAGCAAACCATCTGGCGCTGGGCTGTTGTCCATCGCAAAAGGAATTTAAAAATTTCAATTAATCTACCAGCCCCAATGGTCAGGTCTAATATTGATGTTCCCTAGCCAGACCTGTGTTTGATAATAGACACGGAATGAGTGATATTTAGCCGCATCACTAGTAGGTGGCAGGTCTTTAACTTCAACACTTCTCTAGCTCTTAATGATTTTGCCCTGAAACTTCCTCTTTCTCAGTTCATCAAGAGATGCACAATCAATGCCAGAGCTGTAGACATTAATGTGTGCTCTTTCTCCTGCCTCTCTGATTTCCTCATGAGTGGACTTGTCAGACAAGAACGGCACTGCACACTCAAGCAGGAAACTTAGTTTTTTCAAAACAAGTCCCTTTCCTATGTTGTTTTAGCCTTGATGTAGTTTCACATCCACACAAAGCATGCATAAACGGCAAGCACTTGCAGCATTCTTCACCGAGTTGAGAACAAATTTATCCAATGTTACAAATGGGGTGCTTCATGTTGGGTTTCTGTGATACCATGAACAGGGCCTGACTGTTAGGCTTCATGTGATGACAGAGGAGCACCAATATGTCAGTATCCTCTGCTATGACATATGTTACCTTGCTAACTGCCATGTTAACTGTTTCCTGCACTAATAGTACATCTGCATCTCCCTCTGCATGTTTTGTTAATACTCCGTGCTTTTTCAAGGTTTCAGACAGGAAGCTGATAAATTTATGTTTATTTTTCTGGTTTGCTAGATATGATTCCTTATCTCCAAAGGTAAATACTTGAAATGGCACCAGGTGCACATCTGGGGCCACAATAAGGCCCCTAGCACGTTTTTGATGAGTCACGCATTTTGTCGATGCACTATTGCTATACCCATCAAAGACAACAATAGGATTGATGTTTCTCCTGACAAAGCAACATATTTGAATGCAATATCTTCATATGTTTCATCTATGGTCCATTTGATGCGTCGGAGCAGGGATCCACCATTAAAAACAGAACATTCTGCATCAGGTATTGGTTCAGATTGATTTGCTAAACATTTTGCCATGGCATCTGCAAGTTCAGGCTTGGTGGCACTTCGAGGAAGTCCGTTGCTTGTGAATAGTGATGGTGGGTATACAGATAGCTCGTACGTACTTTATGATTTCACTTAAGCTGATTACGACATTATTGGCTATTACAAGCAATCGCTGAAATAGGGCTTGAGGATCCACCTGCACTTCGACTCCATCTGCTACTATCTTTTGACCCATTGTCTTGATTTGGTTCTTCTTTCTTAATGCACAGTTTGCTGCATTTGGGCCTTCTATCATTTTGATGATTATGTTTCCAGCATCTTTGGCAAGGTGAGAATTTGATTGTGGTGCAGATATTCCTGAAATTATGCTGTACAGATACTCATTTTCTGTGAAAGAACTGTGTTGCTCTAAGTAGTACTGGAAAATCTTAGTAGAATCTTCCTGGTTTCTCTTTCTTTTGGATTGAGTCAAGTCTTTATTTCCATGAGTGCCAGTATTCTCCTGAACACTCTTCATCTCAACAATTATCTGAGCAAAGATTGCCATGGCTTGTACCCATCTTATTCGCTGAGTCTCATCCATACCTCGTCCATGTGTTAAGCCTCCTGATGAATTCAGGGATTTCATAAGCACTTGCTTAATAACAAGATCTGGTGCTAACCCAGCCCAGTATCTGTCAGATTATAATTATCTAATGAAAAACAAACCAGATAGAAAGATCTTTTGGCTGATGCATGACTACCTGTCAGAAAAACCTGGATTGAGAGGAACCCTCAATAATTGGTTTCTAGTTTGGTAATATACAATAATTTTGTACTGTGCAAATTAATGTGTTGTAATTTTTGCCATCAAAAAATGAACAATTACTAAACAAGTCAGACATAAGTAACTAAATATTATATTCTACATTAATTTCTCAATTAATTGATTCTAGTACAAATTTTTGTAACTGAAAATGAATATTTTGACCTTTGACCTTGAAAATATAAGGTTTGACCTTTCACCCAGGAACCCACAGGGGCCAAGGGCCAAATCTGATGCCTGGTATGTATTGCAATTTGTTTCATTCAAAAAGCTATTTCCAAATCTGGCCCCTCTGCAGCGCGCCGGGGGAAAGTATCTAATCGTGTAGTGCAATGCGAAACAACACTCCTCGAAACCCACCCACCCCGGCCCGGGTATCCAGAACCACGCTCAAGGCCGCGGGCCGGATCATGCTAGGCATGAGCCTGCTAGGCAACCGGGGGCGGGCCCGGTCCTGGACACCCAAGGCTAGGTATCCGACAGCCCGGGCAGCTAAGCCAAGAGTGCCGGCAAAATGAGCCTGGGTAATGTAAACCCTACACTGCCAGGATTGCACCCCTTATGGACAGGATTCTGAAAAGCCCCCCCTAGAAGGAAAACCTACAGGCGGACGGCTATCTAACAGTAAGATCCGACGGAAAGTATTTTCTCAACCTTATCAGTTTAAAGGTCCTGAGAGACCTCCTCAAGTTTGGAGCCCCAGGGTTTAGCTGCCTCTGGCGCTCAACAAACTAGAGAGAGCGTTGCCTCCACATTCAGGGCAGTGGCTCAAATTAAGATAATTGCCTGATTGCCTAGATCCACTCTTGGTGGATCATTAAATGGCCCTCAGGCCGTCATCCTGGTAACGCATCCAGCTACTGACCCATGCGCTTGGTTTCTAGAATAAACACGCATGGTCCAGAAAACATTCAATGGCTAACCTGCAGATGGGATAGAGAACCTATTGGCCACAGTTTAGACACCAGATCAGTAAAGCTGACGTGCACCCTCCGCCCATGGAAAAGGTAGCCATTAATCTTGGGGGTATTTTTTGGAAGTAACTACAGAGTTAATTCCGCTGTATACCCCCGGGAATGAATTAGCCGCAACCCAGCTATTGGGATTACTGCCAGATGGCTGAGCTATGTTGCCCGACGGGAACCACATGGAGGTCCATTCCCTTTAACTATGCTTCCAGAGCGTTATAAATGCCGACAGGGAACAGCTAGACCCCTGCCACTCACACCTGCGAGGGTGCCATTGCACTCTGGCACAGAACCAGAGCATTCCCCATCAAGGCATTCCCGGGCTTCTCTCCCCAGGAGGGAGCAAGCCTCCCTTATAAGAGAGGGCCGATCGGGGAATCCTACAAGAGCGATCCCTGGCTACTTTCCCAGAAAGGGAGCAAGCCTTCCTAGTAAGAAAGTCAGTAACTTCCCCAGAAGTCTCTTCTATTCCTTTTGTACGATTCAACTTCCTCCTTTATGTCTTTTTCCGTCTCCATTTCTAAGATTATAAGGTCACTCTTTCCGATGGGGCACCCATAATTTATTTCATTTGCTAGGTTAACCTAGGTTAACCTTTGGTTAACAGTAGGTCAAGTCTTGTTGGAGCTACACTCGTGTGGTCCCGTCTCTGTACTATCTACATTTTTCCAGTCTTTCTTTCAATTGGTGCACATTATGTGCCGATATCACCTCCTCATTTAGTCCATTCCAAACATCTACATTTCTATGAGGGAAGCTGTACTTCTTTATGTTGTTCAGGCATTTCCCTTTTCCTAGTTGTTTTGTATGTCCTCTTGTGTATCGACCTTCTCTTTGTTTCCGAGTCAGTAGTCTCTCATTGTCTGTTTCTTCCATCTTTGTTATCAGCTTAAAAATTATTATTAAGTCTCCTCTTTCTCTTCTCGTCTCGAGTGTTGGTAACTTAATTTCCTTCAACCTTTCCACATAAGAAAGTTCTTCTAGCTCTGGTACCATCTTTGTTGCCATTCTCTGTATCCTCTCAAACTTTTTCACATGCTTCTTTTTATATGGGGACCATACAATGGCAGTATATTCCATTTTTGGTCGGATCATTGTAGTAATTATCTTTCTCATCATATTTGTGTCCATGTAATTAAATGCCACTCTAATATTCTTTAACATCCTGTATGTATCTCCAAATATTTTATTTATATGTTTTTCTTGTGGACACTGTATTTACCTAGTTGTATTTACCTAGTTGTAACATACAGGAAAAGAGCTATGCTCGTACTGTCCCGTCTCCAAATCTACTATGATCCAGTTTGCCTTTGAAGTCCTGAATACTTCTTGCATTAATCACTTTTGCATCAAGGTTGTTCCAGGCTTCTATGCTTCTATACGGGAAGCTGTATTTTTTTATGTCCCTCTTGCATGTTGTCCTTTTCAATTTCTTCTCATGACCTCTTGCACTTCTATCGTCCCACACAAACAGATCTTCTCTATCAATTTTTTCCAGACCCATTGATGCTCTATACACTGCTATAAAATCTCCCCTTTCTCTTCTTTTCTCAAGAGTTGGGAGTTTTAGTCTTGAAAGTCTTTCCTCATATGGTAAATCTCTCAGGCTTGGAGCCATTTTTGTGATGGACAACATTGTGACCAACATCTGTGACGTGGTTCACTACACAAACGAAGGTTGAAAAGGGCTGTGGGGGATGAGCCAGAGCACCTTATATATGCCCAGGACACGCCTACATCTTTAACCACTCGGCATCAGCCGCAGCACGGCTGGGAACAGTTGCAGCATGACGGCAACCGTGGGTTTGCATCGTGCTGCAACTGTCGGCAAATGTCGTCGCATGACGCCAACTCAAAGCTGACCTTTAAATTTTTTAATCCCTTTATAGTTTGCGACTATCGTCGACAATCACGAACTAGCCACTGATTAGTCGCCTAACTACAGCAAACCGTCGGCTAACCGTGCCGACTACAGTCGGTGGAGGGGCTTGCCATATCCGCTGTCAGTCGCAGCACGGCTGGGAACAGTCGCTGCATGAAGGCAACCGTGGTTGGCGTCGAGCTGCAACTGTCGTCGAATATTGTTGCATGACGGCAACCCAATATTGGCAGTTAAATTTGAATTAGTAGACGATGACAGTCGCAAACTAGTCGCCGATTAGTCGCCTAACTATGGCAACACAAGCCAACAAAGATGTGAACAGGCCTATACCGATATGGTTACCGTCAATAACACTATAGTTGCCACTGCACTAATGTCACCAGACATCATATATTACAAGTTTTAGCATCACTACAGACTTACCGTATTTTACGGCTTATAAGACGCTGCATCTTGGAAGATGCACCCTGAGTTTGGAAAGAAATTTCTACGAAAAAAAAGAAAAACAGACCACCAAAACTTTGGCCGATATAGTCATTTTCACACAAGAACACACTCACTATTCATTATCTTCATTCAGCACTGTTCATCATCCATTTTGTTTTCTAGCTTGTATGCGATAGTATAAGTAAATCGTTATGTTGGGTGGTTGAACATGTACACACAGGTCAAACAGCGGCCACGGGAGTGAAAACAAACCCGACTGCGACAGTGTGCAGCTGCGTGCCTGGCGTGCCGATCAGCTGAGTCTGGCTTTGTTGTCCCGAGTGTAAACACCTCTCGTCCTCCCGTGCCTCACTACGTGGCCTGCCTCCTGTGCCTCACCACATATTGTTTGAATTTTCCTGTATGCATGTAGTATTTGTGATGGCTGCATGTAGCCTACATAAGCATACAAACTTTCATCTAATGTAACAAACAAAGTTCCTTTTACACGGAATGGCTGTTGGTGCCAATCTGCCGAGGCGGAATGGCTCCAGCCAGTACCGCAGTAAAAAGCACAGCGTGAAGACAGATTAGTTGATTTGAATGACTTATGGCAGTGCTCTTCAACCTTTTTTTATGTCGTCCACTCCTAGTAGTGATTTGGTAAGAGCTGTCCCCCACAATTTTTTTCTCTCTTTAAAATCTCACGGCTCTGACATTTTAAATCTAACTATATCATTCTACAAAATATATAGGCAGGAAAAGGCAGCTTCACTCTTATTTTAAATTTACAGTTTACATATTCTTCTGTATAATAACAAATACAGTATAAAACTATAAATATACAAGGAAAAGTTTAACGTACTTTCAGAATTACACAGCAGATGCATTTTCTATAATAATATAAGTGAAAGTGTGTCTGTGTGTGTATTTACCTAGTTGTATTTACCTAGTTGTAACATACAGGAAAAGAGCTATGCTCGTACTGTCCCGTCTCCTAAATCTACTATTATCCAGTTTGCCTTTGAAGTCCTGAATACTTCTTGCATTAATCACTTTTGCATCAAGGTTGTTCCAGGCATCTATGCTTCTATACGGGAAGCTGTATTTTTTTATATCCCTCTTGCATGTTGTCCTTTTCAATTTCTTCTCATGACCTCTTGTACTTCTGTCGTCCCACACAAACAGATCATTTCTATCAATTCTTTCCAGACCCATTGATGCTCTATACACTGCTATAAAATCTCCCCTTTCTCTTCTTTTCTCAAGTGTTGGGAGTTTTAGTCTTGAAAGTCTTTTTTCATATGTTAAATCTCTCAGGCTTGGAGCCATTTTTGTGGCTACTCTTTGTATTCTCTCAATCTTCCTTATATCCTTTTTTTTATGTGGTGACCAAATCACTGCCGCATATTCTAACCTTGGTCGAATCAGAGATGTTACCAATTTCTTGATCATCTCTTCATCCAGATATTTGAATGCCATTCTTATATTCCTCAGCAACTGGTATGTATCTCTTGTGATCTTGTTTATATGCTTCTCTGGTAACAAATTGTCCTTAATCCATACTCCCAGATCTTTTTCGACCTTTGTTTTGATTATCCATTCGTTTCCCATCGAATACTTTCCTCTCTGTCTCTTTTTGCTACTGCCCATTTCCATCACTCTACACTTTTTGGCATTAAACTCCATTTCCCATATTTGACTCCATCTGAAAATCTTATCTAGATCCTTTTGTAAATCCTCACAGTCCTCTTTACTTTCTACTTTTCTTAGTAATTTAGCATCATCAGCGAATAAACTCATATAACTGTTTACTCCTTCTGCCATATCATTTACATAGACCAAGAACATCACTGGGGCCAATACTGATCCTTGAGGAACTCCACTTATCACACTGCACCATTCTGACTTTTGATCTTTTATTACTGTTCTCATCTCTCTGTTGCTCAAAAAGTCTTCCATCCACTTCAGCAAACCACCCTTCAATCCTCCTACATGTTCTAGCTTCCAGAGCAGTCTATGAGGTACCTTGTCAAATGCCTTCTTTAGGTCCAAGTAAATGCAATCGACCCACCCTTCTCTTTCCTGTGTCACATCGATCACTCTCGAGTAAAAGCTCAATAGATTTGTTGTACATGACATTCCTCCTCTAAATCCAAACTGGCCACCTGCAAGTGTGTTTGTCTCTTCCAAATATTTCAACCATCTGTCTTTCACAATTTTTTCACACATTTTTGCCACTACACTTGTTAATGATACTGGCCTGTAATTTAGTGGTTCTTCTTTGTCACCTCCTTTGTGAATTGGCACAATATTTGCTCTTTTCCAATCAAGCGGGACTCTGCTCTCCTTGAGTCAACTCTCAATTACACTATGTAACTTTCCTGCTAGTTGGTTACTGCACTCTTTCATTATCCAGTTCGACACTCAATCTGGACCCGGGGCTTTTCTCACATCTTGACTTTCCATTAGCCTTTTTACTTCTATTACGTCTACTTTTATGTCTTCCATTATATGTCTGTGTGTCCGCGATAGGTGCCGCCCCCAGTGCCCCCAATCCCATCATATGGCACATTTTTGGAACCGGGTCAACCAGGGGCACATTTTAAGCCCACTTATCCGAGATGATCCGATCACCTTTTTTTTTTTCTTTTTTTTTAGTAGCCTATTAGCGAGAATTGTGAGAGAAAAAAAGTGGGTTGTGAGAATTGAGGAAACCTTGATGTAGGGTGATGGGTAATGGGTGAGTGAATGGGTGGGGTGATGGGTAATGGGTGAGTGAATGGGTGGGGGGTGATGGGTTGGGGCTGTTGGGTGATGGGTGAGGGAATAGGTGGGGGGTGATGGGTAATGGGTGAGTGAATGGGTGTGTGGTGATGGGTAATGAGTGAGTGAATGGGTGGGGGGTGATGGGTAATGGGTGAGTGAATGGATGGGGGGAATACATACATTTCTACATCCATGATTTCAGGAAAGTTAGAAGGGGCTATCTGGAGAGTCTGTGTTTGGTGGGCCTTCGGCCCACCAAACACAGGTGGTGGGCCAAGGGCCCACCAATAGCCCTCCGCAGGAGCTAGCCAAAAAGTCCGCCCGGAGGGCGGCTTTGCGGCTAGTTCTTCATGAAACTAAAGTAAATTGCACCTAATATGTGCTATATTTGATAATCCAGAAAACATAGCCTTTTCCTTCAAGAAACAAAAATCAGTGGCTTGGCTGCTGTTGCAATTTGTCTGCTATCAGCTTAAATCGAGGCATCAGATCAATTTTAAAGTGCAACCCGCATAAGAGGATCCAAATTTAGAATGGCATTTTTTTTCTATGCCTTGATTAAAACTAAGCTTGAAAAACTTTGCTGACACCAGACATGATGTTGGCATCTGCACAAATATGGCTGTTGCCTTATCACCTTACTCCTTGTAGTCCTGACTATCAAGCAGGTCAACCCAGCAATGCAATGCATAGGAGGGCCAAATGTTTGGAAAGCTGCTTTTTAAGAATAATCCACTGGAAGCTCCAATAGGGCATCAGAATGATCAGTTCCATCATCTGAGAATGGATGAAGCTTCCACATGTTGGAGGTCTGAGGTGTTTAGGAAATAGAAGTCATGGTTTTTCTGCATCAAAGTCAGGTGTCTGGTAATCCAGGAGGACATTCGTACCTCCAGTGTCTGCTCTGCTGTCTGCATACCATGTGCCCAGCCACTGCCAGCCAGCCATATATATAGGTATCAAAAACTTCAAAATCAGAACAAAACCTCTTCTCCACATTGCTTTTAATTTTGTTCACCTTGTTTGAATCCATTTATTTTTCCTATACAGTCAAACCTCTATATAACGGACTAAAGGGGGGAGGAGTGGTCCGTTAAAGCCGATTGTCCGTTATAGAGAGGGTATTTTCCCATGGGTGGTAAAATATAGGTAAAACACAGGAAAATTTGTGATATAAATTAGAAATAATCACAAACACAAGCAGACCGTGTAGCTATGTTGGGAGCTAAACAGTGACTGGCGCTAAATGCTGGATTTGGTATGCTCCTGCACGCTGTGTAATAAATAAGAATTAATCATAAACACAACCAGACCGTGTAGCTATGTTGGAAGGTAAACAGTGACTGGTGCTGTGTTGCCAGAATTTTGTGGGTTTTGAAAAGACTTTATAACTTATTGTATCTTATGACCGATACAAGAAAAATCCCACCGCAAAACTACCTGTGTGTTGCTGGTAACTCCTATGGGGAGTTTATAACTGGTCAATGTGACTTGAATGATATTAATTGATTATGATTTTTCATTTGATTACAACTTGAATGGAGGATTTAACTTAGTCTTATGACTTCACTATGTGATTATAGTTTGACCACTTCTCACTGCGGAGAGTACTGAAATGGGGGATGTATTTAAGGGGAAGGGGTAAGGGTTTAGGTTAAGGGAACAGGGTGTGAGTTAAGGGGATGCTGCCACCAGCTCAGGCGAGTAGTTCTCTGGGTAACTCCCTGGGCGCGTTTGAATAATATTAAGATTAGATTTATTTTTGGTAATCGTGATTGATACGTGGAACTATACCGAGTAAGGCTAACTCTTTTGGAAGTGTGGGGAATTACTGTCCTAACACAGAATAATCACCTGGGGGTTTTATAATAAACACAAGAACTATATTTGAAAACATCATCCTATTTATTCATACTGAAATAGTATGTCTCTTGCTTGAGATCACATACAACATATAAGGGTTAATCCAACACCGGAAAAACTCTAATCGGATGTAAGAAAAACCTTACCACCTGATAGGGGAAATTCTCCCTGTGAAATGAAGCTGAGCTCTAATGAGCACAAAAACTTCCTCAATGAATCATTCTCAGAATTATCACCTATGTCCGTATCAACTGAGCACTATAGGTATACATTGAATATATATATATAGGAAAGAAAATGTGAGAGTAATGAGTTGTGGTGTGGATTCATAAGACCATGTGGCCTGAAGAGGAAAGGAGCGAGTCACTCCCGTCGAAGCCTCTACCTACGAGAAGGATGGGTTGAGACTCATTAATAATACTTATAAGGATGGACAGGCCTCCTTTACGTTAGCGAAACTAAACGTCGATACCCATATTTGAAAATATAGATAACAATATGATAACAAGGAAAGGGGGGAGGGGGGAAACAGGAGCGTAACGTCGGGCGACTTACCTACGAGAAGGATGGGTTGAGACTGGCGTCTCACGGCGTCATGGCCCTCGGCATAAAAGGGGAGTTGTTTGAATGGTCTCGACGTGACCTCAAATGAAGAGCTTATAATCCCGAACTAACTAATTAAATAATGAAACTCGTGTACCTAAGACAAGGCTGCCTATAATACAGACCTGTTACTTTGATATAGAAGAATTTAATATGTTTAATCTTATATCCGAGAAGGGTGTGATTTCTTTTCATGTCAAAGGTCCGAACGCGTCTTTTGGAGCGAAAGGGTATCGAGGTGTGCATAGAAATTTGGTAGACTTTCAATTTAGCGTATAACTTTACTAAGATATCCATTTATGAACGTGATCGATAACGATGGGGATTATTCTGAAAGACATTAAGAATCTAGGAGGGTTCCTAGATCTGATAGGATGGTTGGGGGAGAATGAAAAGAATTGAATCCATTAGTTATCACTGATCGCGGAATAATTATTCCACGAATTTTGACTCGCACCCGGCATGTCGGGGGGGGGGAGTGGAAGAAAGGAAGAAAGAAATGGCGGGGAATGAAGGAAAGAAGATAAACAAAATGGCGCGTAGGAAGGAAAGAAGATGAGAAAAAATGGCGGATAAGAAAGAAGGGCGATGAGTCACCCGTGAAACTAAAAAAATGAACTGCTTAGGAGACATAACTCGGGAATTATATGATAATAATTCTCATACTATCTCTCCCGAATAATGGGCATTACAGTGCTACATAGCAAGCTCGCCCACGACTGCACGGGAGTGGTATTAGGAGAGGTAGTAAGTCTCCAGCCTCACTCATTACTGCTTGGTATGCCATGAAATACCATTATTCTAGGTGAATGTAGACATATAATCGCATTTTAATGGCTATTATTCATACATATGAATGAATAGATAAAAATACAAGCAAGGCGCTCATCCACGCCTGGCAGCGCAGCGCGGCCACGGCAGCAGCAGTGTTGTCGTTAAGACATAATTTTAAGACACAAGTTACATATATACACATGATGACATGATCCTTTCCTATCCTTACTTGCATCAACATTGAATTTCACAGCATATTCTCTGAGTTTGTCCTTAGCCTTGCAAATATCACTCACTGTTTGTTTCTTTACACCATACTCAACACACACCCGGGCGACAGAAACACCAGACTCCACTTTCTTAATGAGTTCAAATTTCCCTGCAATACTTAGATTCACAAGCTTCCTTTTGTCACTTCCCTTCTGTTTCGATGCCATAATGACTTCACTGCACTGAACAAGTGTAAATAAGCATATAAAACAACGGAAAACAGGCAAAAACAGTTTAAACTGAGCTTGTAAACAAGTGCCCCGACTGTCATATACTCACAAACCTAGTTTTCCCAGACTAATAGGGGGGAGCACTGGTCCGGGAACCGGAAAAGTCCGGGAATCGCAACAGTCCGATGCCATTACCCACCCCCGGACGTTTATCCTACTCTAGTATTTACTGTCCGGCAACCGCCAATATCAACTACCCCGCCACGGACTTTTACGTCCGCTGAGCATGCTGCCACCTGGTGGGAGGCAGCAGAAAGTGTTCAATAGTCTCAAGAGACGTTCCAGCACCAGGGGCAGTGGGGGTCAGGGGACTAACGGAGGCGGTGCAGGTGAACTGTGAGTGTCGTGTGCCCAAATGTAAACAATACGACCGCTGAGCATGCTGCCACCTGGCGGGAGGCAGCAGAAAATATTCAATAGTCTCAAGAGACGTTCCTGCACCAGGGGCAGTGGGAGTCAGGGGACTATCGGAGGCTGTGCAGGTGAACCGTGAGTGTCGTGTGCCCAAATGTAAACAATACGACCGCTGAGCATGCTGCCACCTGGCGGGAGGCAGCAGAAAGTATTCAATAGTCTCAAGAGACGTTCCTGCACCAGGGGCAGTGGGAGTCAGGGGACTATCGGAGGCTGTGCAGGTGAACCGTGAGTGTCGTGTGCCCAAATGTAAACAATACGACCGCTGAGCATGCTGCCACCTGGCGGGAGGCAGCAGAAAGTGTTCAATAGTCTCAAGAGACATTCCTGCACCAGGGGCAGTGGGGGTCATGGGACTAACGGAGGCGGTGCAGGTGAACTGTGAGTGTTGTGTGCCCAAATGTAAACAATACGACCACTGAGCATGCTGCCACCTGGCGGGAGGCAGCAGCAAGTGTTCAATAGTCTCAAGAGACGTTCCTGCACCAGGGGCAGTGGGGGTCAGGGGACTAACGGAGGCGGTGCAGGTGAACCGTGTGTCGTGTGCCTAAATGTAAACAATACGACCGCTGAGCATGCTGCCACCTGGTGGGAGGCAGCAGAAAGTATTCAATAGTCTCAAGAGACGTTCCTACACCAGGGGCAGTGGGGGTCAGGGGACTAACGGAGGCCGTGCAGGTGAACCGTGAGTGTCGTGTGCCCAAATGTAAACAATACGACCGCTGAGCATGCTGCCACCTGGCGGGAGGCAGCAGAAAATGTTCAATAGTCTCAAGAGACGTTCCTGCACCAGGGGCAGTGGGGGTCAGGGGACTAACGGAGGCGCTGCAGGTGAAACGTGAGTGTTGTGTGCCCAAATGTAAACAATACGACCACTGAGCATGCTGCCACCTGGCGGGAGGCAGCAGAAAGTGTTCAATAGTCTCAAGAGACGTTCCTGCAGCAGGGGCAGTGGGGGTCAGGGGACTAACGGAGGCTGTGCAGGTGAACTGTGAGTGTCGTGTGTCCAAATGTAAACAATACGACCGCTGAGCATGCTGCCACCTGGCGGGAAGCAGCAGAAAGGGTTCAATAGTCTCAGAGATGTTCCTGCACCAGGGGCAGTGCGAGTCAGGGGACTGACGGAGGCAGTGCAGGTGAACTGTAAGTGTCGTGTGCCCAAATGTAAACAATACGACCGCTGAGCATGCTGCCACCTGGCGGGAGGCGCGGACACTGACCAGGAGTGACAGGAGATGCTCGGACCGCCGGACAACTTTGTCAATTTACGAACAGGACCAGGCATTTCAACGTAAAAAAAAAAAAAAAAAAAAAAAAAAATTTAAATAAAAAATTGTCTGGGACTCTGACATATCCCCGGACCTCGGATTTTGTCCGGCAATTCCGATATCCGGAAAATGGAGGTCCGGGAAATTGAGGTTTGTGTGTATGTACCACGCGCTCCGACTGGCGGACACTTGTGTAAAGGCTCCCTCACATTTGCTCCTTTTCCGTCGATCTCAGACAACGAGTCTGACGAGTTCCGACGAGCCAACCATGAACGCATCCATGCACATTTTGAGCTAGTTATGCTTGTCATCGATTGACAATATACATAAGTAAGTGTATAGCAGCGATAGCCTGCCTGGGTGTCGGAGCCATGTTTGTTTACATTCGACGTGCAAATAGTGCAGACGAACAGCTGTGTATTTACCTAGTTGTAACATACAGGAAAAGAGCTATGCTCGTACTGTCCCGTCTCCAAATCAACTATTATCTAGCTTGCCTTTGAAGTCCTGAATACTTCTTGCATTAATCACTTTTGCATCAAGGTTGTTCCAGGCTTCTTTGCTTCTATACTATGTACACTCATCCCTCGTATAACGCAGGTTCGATTAACGCAATTTCAGAGTTACGCACAAAACTTTTGTATACCAAAAATCGATTAACATATAAAAAATTCGAAGTTACGCACAAATTTACGAAAAATAAAATATGCAAAAATAAATAAAAAGAAAAAAATGTACAACAAACCCAAAAAAAAAATAATTTATGAATTACACCCTGTAAAAAAACCAAGAAAAAGGGAAACACAGCTCAGTTTTCCCCCCCGTTGGTTTGTTTACGTTTTGCGGGGTTTACAAAAAACCAGGGGTTTTTCCATTTGTTCTGTTATATCGTCCTTTTACGGTGAACGATTTGCAAAATTTGTCTACTAAGGGTTTTTGCTAGTGGGGTGGAAAAGTGCTCCTAACCCCAAAAAGTGTAAAAAACCCAAAAATTTTAAAGAAACTAAATTAAAGTGTTGAAAAAAATTGATGAAGGGATGCGATTAAAAGGGCATCGCAAAATTTTTTTAAACCCTTTGCCCCGCCCGACTGTGGGGGACAATTAAGAAGGGGAACAAGGAAAAAATTTAAAATAAAGGCAAAAATTGTTTACTCCTTTTAAGCAAATTTAGCTACAAGGCTTTCGTCCAACTATCATGGAAAGATGGAAAGACTTTTGGGCATTTGGGGGGGACGACTGTGCAGGCCGGGGTTTAAATCCCCAATGACAAACATCTTGATGCGGGGAAAAAGCTCCCCTCTTTTTATGATGATTTTTTGGCAAAGGGATGAGGAAAGGGCTGGCCCCTAGTGGAGTCCCTGCCCCCCAAACCATTCAATCAACAAGGGGGGGGTTGGGAAAAATTTCAAAAACGGAATCATCTGCACTCGGTAACACAGCCCGGGGAGGCAGCGTGGGCTAAAAAAGAAGCTGCTGGGGCTATCTGCCATGCTCAAAAAAAATTATCGGGGGACGGGGGGTACCCCACCCAACCAATTTTTTCAACTTTGATGAAACTGGACTCTACTGGAAGAGAATGCCAAAGAGGACAGTGAACCCCGGGAGGAGAAAAAAGGCACCGGGTCATAAACCCTTTCCAAAGGTTTGAGTGCACTGTTTGGGTTGGTGGCAATGCAGAGGGGGTGATTTCAAGCAAAGACGTCCTCTTTGGGCTTTTCAAAAAAACCCTGGGGCCCTTTAAAGGGTTCATGCTAAGGAATGTCGCCATTCATTTACCGCTTTTAGAAAAAAAAAGGTGGCCCAAACCAATACATTCCCAGGTTTGGGTTCACCAATTTTTTTTTGCCCTGCTATGGAGCGCTACTGTGGGAGGAAAAAATATTGCTCAAAATGCCCCTGCTGTTTCCTTGACAACGCCCCCACCCACCCTAAAAACCCTTTTTCTGATTTCCCCTGAAACCCCAATTCGGGGGAATTTTTTTTCCCAAAAAAAAACCCCCACCCACTAATCCAACCAAGGGACCAAGGGGCAATTGCCCCCTTTTAAAAGCTTATTATCTCCGTCGTCCCTTTTCAAAAAATTTTAATGCGGGGGGCGCTGACAAAAAATCTCTCCATTCCGCCCAATTTTGGAAGGAATTCAACTTTAAAGAATGCTTTTGCCCAAAATTGCTGAATCCTGGATGAGTCACACCACCCAAATTTAAAAATGCTTTTTTGGAAAAATTGGGGGCCAGAATTGCCCCACAATTTTAAAAAGGTTTTCGGGAACCAACTCCTGTCGTGCGAGAAATTGAAAAACCTTGCACATACAGCGTAGGGACGAAGTGGGAAAAAAGAAGATTTTTTTGAGTTTTGGGCATCTCATTATGGGGGAAACTCAGAAAAACAAAGGGACTTAATGGCCATCGAACAAGTCGGGACCCCCTAGGGGAGGAAACTGCGGGGAAAGAGACCCAGACCCGCAGTTTCACTAACTGGGAAATTTTTACTGATTTTAATCCCCAAATTTTAAAAGGGGGCATTCAGGGACTTTGTGAAAAACCCGATCCCAACCGTAAACCGCAGTCTAAAAATTTGAAAAACACATTCAAAAGTGCTCTAAATTCCCTAAAGATCTTCACCCGAAAAAGTCCCCCAAGCACAACAGCAATTTAAACAAAATTCTTCACAAAAACTGCGGGAAACATCACCACCCGCTTACTTCTACGTCTTCCGACGATGTTTCCCCCACCTAAACCCCAGTAACTCTGCCGACACCCCCAGCCCCAATTTTGTCACCTCAAGCCTAAAAGTTTCTTCATATAGTGAGTAAAACTTCTATATATCATTTAATTTAATTTTAATTTATATTTCATATGTTTTATGCTCAAAAAATTAATGTATAAACTGATTTATGAGGGGTTGGGTTTGTGATTTTTTTCGTAAAACTAATCTCGATTTATATAAGGGGAGAAAAATGGGAAAAGGGAAATTTTCGTTTAACCCCTTTTTCATTTAACGCACGTTTTCCCCCAAAAACGAAAATCATGCTTTTAAAATGGGGAGGCGGTATAGTTTGTTATTTTTTTTGTCCCTCTTGCATTTTTGTCCTTTTTAAATTTTCCCTTTATGCCTCTTCCCACTTCTATCGTCCCACAAAAACAGATTTTTCTCTATAAAATTTTTTTCAAAACCCATTGACTTTAAAACACGGGCTAAAAAATTTCCCCCCTTTTCCTTTTTTTTCTCAAGGGGGGGAAAGTTTTAGTTTTAAAAAGTCTTTCCTCTTTTATGGTAAATCTCTCGGGGGGGGACCCATTTTTCTGGTTTCTTTTTGGTATTCTCTCAACCCTTCCCTTTTTCCTTTTTTTAGTGGTGAAAAACCCCCACTGCCGCATTTTCCCAAACCCTTTGGGGTCGAATCAGAAGATGTATTCCAATTTTTTTAATCATTCTTCATCCAGATATTTGAATGCCATTCTTATATTCCCCAACAATGATATGACTCCTGTGGGTCTTTTTTATATTTTCAAGTGACAAAAATTTTCCGTAATCCACCTTCCCGATCTTTTTCAAACCTTTTTGTTGATTATCCATTCATTTCCATCGAAACTTTCCCCTTCCCCCTTTTTCCTTTTTTTTTTTTTTTTTCTACTGCCCATTTTCCCTCACCCTTTCACTTTTTTAAAAGGAAAACTCCATTTTCCCGAAAAGGAATTCCCTTGAAAATCCTTTTCTAGAAACCTTTTGTTAAAAACCCCAAATTTTCTTTACTTTCTACTTTTTTTAGTAATTTAGCTTATCAGTGAAAAAACTAAAAAACTGTTCACTCCCTCTGTCATATCTTTTTCAAGACCAAGAAAAATTTCCCCCCCCCTTTTTGGGGGGAAAATTTATCCCTTTAGGAACCCCCAATTAGCCCCACTGCACCATTTTAAAATTTTGATCTTTTTTTACTGTTCCATCCTCTGGTTTCTCAAAAAATCTTTCCCTTCCCCCTTTTTCCCAAAACCCCCCTTTAATCCTCCCAGTTCTAGCTTTTCCCAAAAGTCTCTTATGAGGGGAAATTGTCAAATGCCTTCTTTTGGGCCAAATGATGCAATCGACCCCCCCCCTCTCTTTCCTGTGTCACCCTCGTCCCCTTTCGAGTAAAGCTTAAGAAATTTGTTTTTAAATGACATTCCCCCCTCTAAATTCCCAAAGGCCACCTGCGAGGGTGTTTGTCCCCTTCCAAAAATTTCAACCCCTCTGTCCTTCACGTTTTTTTTACCATTTTTTGGCCCCTCACTTTTTAATGATACTGGGCCCGTAATTTAATGGTTCTTCTTTTTTCTCCTCCTTTGTGGAAATTTGGGACAATATTTTTCTTTTCCAATCAAGCTGGAAATCTGCCTCCCTTAGGTCCCAATCTCAATTTTCACTATGTAAATTTCCCGTAAATTGGTTTCTGCCCCGGATTGGACTTCCCTTTTCCAATTCGACAATTCCCTCTGGACTCGGGCTTTTCTCAAATCTTTATTTCCCCTTTTGCCTTTTTTTCTTCTATTATGTCTAATTTTTGTCTTCCTTTTATTTTCTTTTCTATTATATTTTTCGTTTAAATTCCTTCCCTTGTAAATACCGTCTGTAAGCACTTTTTCATTACCTCAAACCGTTGTAATGATCTTCGAAAAGTATTTCCTTCTACCCTTTACTGATCTATTTTTCCCTTTTTTTTTTCATTTTTTTTTAGGGGTGTATATCTATAAAAAAAATTTCGGTTTGTTTTTTACATTTTTCTATTAATTTCTTTCATTTGTTACTTTTTTTCTTTTCTTCAGATTCTTACAATTATTTCAGTTGTTTTGTACTTATCCCAAAAAGGGTTTAAAACCTCCTTTTTTTCCCCCAATACTCCATGGTTTTTTCCCCTTTTTATTTTTGCTAATTCCAAAATTTTTTGTTTAAAACCCTTTTTTTGTTTCTTTTTTCTGATAAAATATCCTTGCCCAAAAAAACTATTTTTTCCTTGGGGTAAATTGGATGAGTCATCCCATTTTTTTTTAATCCTTTTTTCATGGAGATTACTCCAGTCTGCTCTCTGAAAAAAGTTCTTAATCCTTTAAAGCTGCTTTTTCCCCTAATTGTATTTCCTATCTTTGTGGGTTCCCTTTTCTTCTCCCCCCTTTTTTTCCCTAAATTTTTTCCCAAATTTTAATAAGTACATGGTCCCCTTTCCAAGGGGGAAATGGGTTAAAATTTTCTTTACTAATTTTTTAAAATTTTTTCCCTCAAAAAGTAGATCTAGTCTTGATGGGTTTTTCCCCCGCCTCTGAAACTTGTGTTCTCTTTTAACCACTGAGGCAATGTTATTTATTTCCAAAGGGCCAACAAAGTACCACCCCAGAAATCTTTTCCCCTTCGTATAACATTTTTTCCCACAAACTTCTTTGCAAATTTAAAAACCCCCATCAAATTAAAGTTCTCACAAAATTTTTAATCGTATTCTTTAAAAAATTTGCTTGGGGCCTTTTTCCTTTTTCTCCATACCCCCTTCCCCCCCCAGGAATTTTTCTTAGGGGAACTTAAAGATTTCTAAGTTTTTTTTCCCTTTTTTAAAACCCCCAAAAATCTATTTCAACAAACAAACCCCTGGGGATACCTTTTCCTTTTTCCCACCCCCAGACACCCCTTCCTTTGTTCATTTTTATACCCAACCCCCCTTTTCCCCCACCCTGTTTTTCCCCCAAAAATATTCCCTTTCACAAATCCCCAAATTTTAACCATTTTCCCAAAACCCCTACTCCTTTTTTTTTCCTTCATAAACGTTTTTTTTGTTTTTACATACCCCTTTTTATTTTTTACCAACCGGGAAAACCTTTTCACCAACTTCTTCTTCTAAACCCTTTGTCTCTTTTTTTCCCCTTCTCCAAAATTTTTTGGGTTGGAAACTCCCAAAAAATTTTGTTTTCCCTTTCCTTTTTTAATTTCCCAATTTTTTTCTTTCTTCTTTTAAAGACCAAAATTCAAAGTTTTGGCCCCAAAAATTTAAAAAATTTTTTTTTTTATATTCTTCTCCTTTCCCTTTTTTCCCTTTTGGCCCCCCTTCTTTAAACAAAAAAAGGGAAAAAAAACGGGGGGGCCCCTTGAACCCATCCCCTTTTTTTTTCTTTTAAAAATTTTCTGCCCCCTTCCCAAAAAAAATTTTTTTTTTTTCCTTTCCCCTTTTGTTAAAAGCGGGCAAAATTTTTCCCTAAACCCCCCAAATTTTTGAGGGGAAGGAGGAGGGAGAGGGGAGGGAAAAGGGGAGGGGGAGGGAAGGCCTTAAAAAAATTGTTAAAAATTTTTTTTAAAAAATAGTTAAAATTTCAATTCAAAACACCCAACCCCCAAAAAACAATTTATTTTTCCCCCCCCATTTTTTGTTAAAAACCACCCTTTTCCCCGGGGAAAAACATCCCCCCCAACCCCCCCCCGTTTATTAATTTACTTTTTTACACCCCCCAATTTTCCCCCGGGGGGGGAAAACACCCAAAACTTGGCCCCCCCAAAACCCCACACCCCCCCCCACCCCAACACCCCCCCCTTTTTCCCCCCAAACCCCCTTTTCCCCCCCAACCAACCCCCCCCCTTCCCCCACCACCCCCCCAACCCCCCCCCCCAAACACCCCCTTTTCCCCCCCCCAACACCCACCCCTTTTCCCCCACCAACACCACCCCCCTTTTTCCCCCCCCCAACACCCCCCCCCCTCCCACCCCCCAACACCCACCCCCTTTCCCCCAAAAAACCCCAACCCCCCCGAAAAACCCCCCCCCCCCCCCTTTCCCCCCCCACCAACATCCACCCACTTCCCCCCACTAACAACACCACCCCCTTCCCCCACCACTAACAACCATCCCCTTCCCCACCATCACACCCACCTACTTCCCCACCACTAACACCTCCCCTTCCCAACCACCAACACCCACCCCCGTTTCCCTACCTTCACCGAAATGCACCAACGTCGTCCGACGCACCAACATTTTTTACACATTTCTCGCCTATTGGTCTGATACGTGTGCAAATTCTCTGGAGAGGCACAGCTTTCTTGCTGCACCCATCAAGGATGCATGTGTATACCATATCGCAAAAAAAATCTATCAGAAACACCCAAAATTCTTCAAGTACTATATTTATTGCCTAGGTTTATGTGTATTTCTATGAGCGCGGGAGGGAGGAAGCTCCTGGGCTGACGTCACCGAGCCATGGTGTCGTCGTCTGCCAGCTGCCAGTAGCGTTTTCGAAGCTCGGGGAATTTACAGATTTTGATTGCGGATTATTCAAAAACGGCTGACTGGATGCAAAAAGTGACAACATATTGTTGATACACTCGATAATGGCTATATTCTAACTACATCAAATCAGGAATGATGAAATGGTCTGGACAATTACTTTAAGAGAAAGAGGTCACAAGAAGAAGTCAAGAAATTGTAATACGTACTAATATTCAATATTTTAACCCACATACACACCTTCTACAACTAAATCACTAGCAACACAGGCTCCTACCTTATATATCTTAATATCTGATACATTAAAACTCCTCAAAACCCAAGCATTCCAAAATAAAAAGAAAAAAATTATGTAGAGTTGACGATTCCAGCAGCGATAAGCGGTCTGATATGCCATTCTTGCCCGCAAATTTGTCTCGTGAATGGAGTCCGTTAAATCCAAAGTCCGTTAAATCGAGGTCCATTATATCGAGGTTTGACTGTACTTGCAAAAATATCCCCACCTTGACCTAGTTTTATACCATTGATTTATTTTCCCTTAACTATACCGACACATGGGCATGATCTCGTCCACCCCAAGACAGCCGTCCACCCCTCACTCAGTCTCGTCCACCTTTTGGTGTACCGTCCACCCAGGTTGAAGAGCACTGTCTTATGGTATTTGAAATACTCTTAACAGATAAGTACTGAGGTTACATCATATAAGAGGCTGAATTGAATAGCTACCTAAGCTAACCTCCTACAACATTCGTCTTGGAAGACGCATGAGTATTTTTCAGGGTATTTTTGGGGGAAAAAAGTGCGTCTTATAAGCCGTAAAATACGGTACATGTGCCACTGAAGAGGCATGCACAGTAGTTTATATTATGTACATCATACTACATGTCTTCAGTGGCACATACAAGTCTGTAGTGATGCTGGAATTCATAAAATATGGCACCTGGCGACATTAGTGCAGTGGCAACTATAGTGTTATTGACGGTAGCAGTATCCGATATAGTTAGTACTAATCCCAGGTGAAAAAGCCAAGGGAAGAGTTGACAAATTTGTTAACTAGGGAGAGGAAGTTGAAGAGGACCTTTGAAGCGATACTAAGTGTCAGAGGTCACAAGAAGAAGAAGCACTTTGGCGCACAGTTTCGAACACAGTGTATATCATTATTCGGCTTGTTCTCCACTATGGTAGACAAAGGAAGACTGAGCAGAGGTGTAGTGAGTGTGTGGTGGCACTGTGTACTACCATTCAAACAAACATTTCCCTGCACGTATTACAAAGCATGGTTACAAGCATATGTATTCTTGAAGTACACCCGGCCCCCAAGTCAACGGGTATAGGTGGACTTCTGAGAAGACACCCGGGCTCCGAGGGTTACTGGGTTTTTTTTGCTAGCGTCTCTCATATTAAAGTAATAGTTGTATTTTCCCTCTGTCTGCTTATTTATTTTGGCAGGCTGTGCCCTTTCACAATATAACCATTATAACTGGTTGTACGGTAATATTCAAATCAATAAAGTTTTACTTTGACTTTGATTATAATGTGCAATGAAGATGTGTGGGTAGGGGTAAGTGGATACTCATCTCCTGTGGCCACCCCCATATGGGACTTCTAGGTGAGATATCAGATAAGACAAAACTAAACTAAACTTACCCTTCATTATTCTCTTCTGGTTGTTCTGGTTGAATATCTTCCTTGATACAGTATTTTTGATAAAATAAAGTTAACTTTTCAAAGTTATTGGCTGTTATGTTGCAGAAGCTGTTGACAGTGACGTTGCCAACACGAAGACTAAAGTTTGGGGCCTCTGTACTGGTGGTTGTAGATGTGGTGGTGGTGCTGGTGGTAAAGGCAGTAGTGGTGATGGACGGAGAAGACAATAAGACCTCCTTTTCTTCATTTTCATTGACTTTCTGGAATAATAGAAATGTACTTTAAATGCAAAGTAATAATACATCTCTAATTCTGATTCAGATAAAATTTTACTTCCATTATAACCAAATCTTCAATAGGTTGTTAAATGAATCCCTGAATATCGTGGGGGTTATGTGCTGGACCCCCTGCGAATACTGCAAACTCCCCACACGAGCCCCCATACCCAAATACAACTGTAATGCTAGAAATTAACGGTGGTAAGGGAACTTTCAGTACCTTTAAACTTTCAGGGTTTTCCTCCACTTACAACCATTTGGATAGACGTGATGTCAATGGAGGAGGAATATGCAACGTCTCATTATAAGTAGCTAACTATAGAAACATAATAATAAAAATAAAAAGGGTAAAGTTCTAGTGATGACCAGTGGAGGTGAAGTAGACAGGTGGGCAGCCACTGCAGGTTTATTTAGGAGCGAGCAAGAGGTACAGTACGTATCTTAACAGTTTGGTGGTCACGGCTGAACTGCCTAACCTTGGTCCCGGTGGTGCCGGGGTAAGCTACTATAAGCCCCGCGGGCTAACAACCCAACCCTCTCGTTAACACCCTAACACCCCCCTCCATTGCAGTGAAACCCCTAAGTGCAAAAAAACAGACAAACATGTGAAACTGCAGGAGGGGACAAACTGCAAAAACAAATAAGATGACCCAAGGTTACAGTATATACTCCGCGAGGTGCTGAGGAGCACGTCTCGTGCGCTGCGGTCTGGCCGGAGGTTGGGGGAGCAAGGGAGGCCCCTCACCCCGTACGCATTCAGCAACTGCACCCCGGGCAGCATCCTCTCTTCCCGGAGGAGCAGGCTGCCCCGCGTCAATCACAGACGGTCGGAGATGTCGCCGGTTCCTGAGTAACGCCCGCCCGCTGCCGTGAAGCCGTACCAGGTACTGTCTTGGAGCCGGGGCGTCAACCACAGTGCCGACAAGGTCCCACCTTCCTGTCTCCTGGTTCTGTAAGCAGACCTGTTGGCCCAGGGCGAGGGGGGTTAGGTCGTGAGCCGTCCTGTTGAACCTGGCTGACATATCGGCCCCAGTGCGTGTCATGGCCCGCTCATGATGCCGCAGCATCCTCGCCCACCGCCCGCTAACACGGTAGCGCTCACTGGCGGCCGGCACAGTCTCTCAGCTGCCACCCCATGAGCAGCTGGGCGGAGGAGATACCTGTGTCTTGCAGTGGGGTATTAAGATATTGGAGGATGGCTGTAGCAGCTGCGTCAGAGTCAAGGGACCCCCCATGGCCAATGTTACCACTCAGGAGTCTCTTGGCTGACTTAACAGCAGCCTCGGTGCGCCCGTTGGACTGCGGTTAGTGGGCAGACGAGACCCGCAGCTGCACACGCCATGCAGATAGGAAAGTCCTGGTCTCCTCACTCACGAGGTTTGTGCCCCCGTCGCACGACAGGACCTCCGGGATGCCAAACCTCCGGAACCACCTCCTGAAAGTGGACACGAGCCTGGTGCTGGTAGAGCTCGTAGGCAGGTGCTCCACCTCCAGCCAACCAGTCAGCCTATCAGCATAGGCTACATACACCTGCCCGGCTAGCTGGAACAGGTCCACCACCGCCTGCTGGAAGGGGTACTTGGGTGGCGGTGTGGGCAGTAGGGGCTCCGCGGGGGACGACGGGGCGTTGACCTCGCATACCTGGCACTGCCGCCGTTTCTGTTCGACCTCAGCGTCGATGCCCGGCCAATAGACGGATTGCCTGGCACGGCGCAGCATGGAGTCCCTGCCCTGGTGGCCTGAGTGGAGGTTGGTAAGAACCACGCGCCGCAGGGCCGCGGGGATGACAACACGCAGGTGCCCTTCCTCGGTTGCGTACATCACGATGTCCCCGTGGCATGACAGATGCCGCCTCATCCGGTAGTAGGGGCGTAGCGGCAGCAGCTCCCCATCCTTCTGGGTAGCCCAGTCCCCAGCGAAAACACGTGCATGGAGAAGTCGGTAATCCTCGTCCCGACAGGCCTCCTCCTCCACCTTGCAGAGGTCCACAATGACTCCTTCCTCGTTCTCCAGGGCACAGGCCGTGGCTGCTACTACCCCTGCGCATGTGACCTCATCGTCTGCCAGATCAGTTTCGTCAGGCTCACCACGCAGCACAGGGTATCGTGAAAGTGCATCAGCTGCGCGGTTTGCCTCTCCTTTCAGGTATTTCACGCGGAAGGAGTACATGAGTTTTTTCCTTCAGATTGAGGATGCGAGGGTTGGAGATGTCCTTCAGCTCCTTATCCTGGAAGATTTTTGTGAGTGCGCGGTGGTCCGTAACGAACGTGAGGTTAGGGCAGCCGAGGAGGAACAGCTGCGCCATCCTCAAGCACCAGGTGATGGCGAGGGCCTCGCCCTCTAGCGTCGAGTAGTGCTGCTCTGCCGACGTCAGGTGGCGGCTGCCACACAGCGCCAACTTCCACCCGCCCTTGCAACACAAAGGAGTCTCTGGTGACACACACTGGCAGTATTGCTGCATGATGACAAAGCTGATGCCCAGCCTGCTGTAGTCTGTGAACACTGCTGTCAGCCGTGTGATGTCGTAGTACTGAAGGCCCTCCGCCGAGAGCCTGCCGATGGTTTCCTTCGTTGTTTCGAAGATGGATTGTAACTGGCTGTCCCAGTAAACTACCTTGCCTGATGGTTTCCTCAACAGCTCCCTGCATGGTTCCATGAGGGGGGCAATGCTAAGAAATGCTACTTGGTTTACCAGCCCAAACCAAGACCTGATGTCCGTCAATGATAGGCAAGGAGGCATCTGAAACTTCGTGATACTGCACATCAGATCCTGGCTGGGGCGGTAATCCTCCCAGTCGAGCAGGTAACCCGCAAACAACACATTCCGCCTGCAGAAACTAAACTTGTCCGGGCGTAGCGTGATCCCATTTTCGGCACACGTACACAGGAACCGGTAGGTGTGCCAGCAAGCGTCAGCAATACTGTGGTCGTAAAGCAATGTGTCATCCACACATTTCAGCTTCCGAGGAATGCCCGTAGTTACGTCGTCGAACCGCTTGGTGAAAGCATCTTGCGCTGTGCAGTGCCCCATGGGTGTGCGTAGGTAGTGGAAACAGCCCCAGGGGGTGATGAAAGTCGTTAGTTTCCTGCTCTCCTCGTCCAGGGGTATCTGATGGTAACCAGAGTAGGCGTCCGCGACTGTTTTGAAAGTGTGCTTGGGCACACTGGTGATTGTGTCAAACGGGGGGCGGGTGTGGTGAGTTTCCCGCAGGCTTGCCTGGTTGAGCCGCTGAAAATCTACCGTCCTGCACGGCCGCCCGTCCTTCTTGGGGAACACCACCATACGGAAGCACTACTCCGTGGGCTCCCCTGCAGGTACGGGCTCGACGATGCCCCTCCTGACGTCCTCCTGGAGTTGCTTAAGTACCTCATCGAAGAAGTGGTGAGGGACTGACGCTGGGGAGTGCACGGCGTGAGGCCATGCATGGCCTCATTAAATTAACGGTTAAATTAACGTCAACTAAATAAATAACCTCATCAATCGGGAAATTTACCCGATTGACGATGTTATTTATTTAGTTACCGCTAATTTATGCATGGTTCTAATTAATTTATCAGAAAAGGAAATATATCAATGGAAAGCTAATAAAAATCTGCTTCTATTGATATGTTGCATGTTAAAAGTCTTCACCCAAAATATTAAATGGCAAAGTGAATGCATATTTCTTCAGAGTCTCATAATGGCATTTCTTTAGTGTATTTTACAGTTTTTTATTTGATAATATTATAGAACAATCATTTACGAAGATAACAGTGCATCATTTATACTGATAAATCATAGTCTACTGTATTCATGGAACACTTTTTTACTTGCCGATCCGATTGATGATGTTATTTTTTTAGTTAACGTTAATTTATGCATGGTTCTAATTCTTTTATCAGAAAACGAAATATATCAATGGAAAGCTAATGAAAATCCGCTTCTATTGATATGTTTCATCTAAAATGTTTTCTCGCAAAGTATTAAATGGCGAAGAGTTTAAGTGAATATTAAGTTCATGCATATTTCTTCACTTTCTTATAATGGCATTTCTTTAGTGTATTTTACTGTTTTTTATTTGATAATATTATAGAACAAACATTTACGAAGATAACAGTATATCATTTATACTGATAAACCACAGGAAGGGAAATGGGGGTGATGTTCATAGATGTCAGGAATCGCAAAACTGGCCTCCACTGGTCATGGGCGGGTTGGCGCGGGGCACGAGTAGCAAGTCCAGTATACAGTAGTCTTTGGCAGGTGGTATTTAGAAGATCAGCTTTCAAATTTCATCCTCGACACCTAATTATACCCTCATGATCTAGGTACAGACCTAATCATTTGGTCAATTTGTTCCTATGGGGGCTGGCTGAGGCCAAGAGCTGATATTCCTCAGGAAATTTCTGCTTCTGTATTGTTCTGACACAAAACTACAAAGGATCAGAGCTATCCCTTTTTATGGATTTGAAGACTAAATTAGTAGTCTTAATTAGTTTGCTCAGTAAGGAAAACCTTTCAATGTCTATCACAGGATCTGGGATCAATTCAGGTTCCCTTATTATACCTACAGATATGTCTGGCTGAGTGGAAACCTGTTTAGGCATATTATTACACTCTTTCAGCCAGGTAGGGCCTTTAAACCATAATCCTGTTTAATTTGAGGGTAGAATTTCCTCGCGACACATTATTATTAGGATTTTCATTAGTGACAATATATTCATTATGAACTGGAATATCACTTTCCTCTAATACCTCACTTATTGGTGTGGGCAAGAAAGTGGTTCCTATTCTGGTAATTAATAGGGGTTGTGCATGACTAGGAATACTCTCCTCTTGTTCGGCTTGGTGAGTATGTAGGATGGGTCCCATTATTACCTTACCACCAGCACTGGTGAACATAGAGACGTTATGTCTTTTGATGACCTTCCTTAGGTAACGCCCAAAATAATCAGCGCCTATCATTAATTGGAATGGATCGTCAACATCCTCCAAGGTATTACTAACTAGTTTAACACTATTATCCCTTAGCATTTCAGCCGTGTCTTTTAGTCCATTAACAGTTAAACTAATACCAATATTATTTATTACTACAGCAGCTACCCTACATTTATATTTTCCTAATTGGACTAGGGGTTGAACTATGTCAAAGGTTTGAGTCTCTTTATTGGCAAGAAAACCTGATATGGCTAAATTTACTTTATTAATTATGGGTAGTTGTAACAATTCAACTATCTCCCTACTTATGAAAGATCGTTGTGCACCACTGTCAAACATTGTCTTTACAATGACTGAATTACCATTGTGGCTCACCTTCAATTCTGCAGTAGGAACAGCTGCTGAACTACTCTTATTAGTGACTGCCGTTTTAACTACTGTAGGGTCTGAGTTATTATCACTGTTAGGACAAAGAGCGATGTTATGAATAGATTATTTACATTTCCTACAAGTTTTTAAGTTTATAGGGCAAGCATTTGAAGAATGTTTACCACGGAGACAGGTTAGGCAATTACCAAGGCTCATTAACCTTTCAACTCTCGTGGAACAATCTGAATAGATATTACATGTGGAGGGTGGATGTTTCCCCTCACATAAGACACAATTTATTATTCGTACTTCACTAGAAGTAGCCCTGAATTTAGAGATTGTATCTTTTATTTGAGTAGGTCTTAGTGGTTTATTGGTAGGCTGAGAAGTTTGAATCTTAATTACAGGCTGTTTGATTTGCGTAAATTTAACAGGCGCAGGATAAATACCCACTAACAAGGGATCTTTAAGCTCTAAAGGTGGCTGATATAGTTGATTACCTTTAGGTGTAATAATCTTGATCTCCCTGTTTCTGCTCAATACCTTGCAAATTTTGGGTTAAAGAAGCTTTAGCTGTTGATGGAATATGAGCACACTCCAGTAATCCCTCATATTCAATTACTTTATAGAGATATCTTTGACACTGTTGTTCGTAATTGATCACGTGTGATCAAGGCCGCCGGTGAAGGGCGGAGGCGGAGGCGATATTTGTTATTGAGGCATCAATCAGTTATCACACCAGTAACTTGATGCGGCGGATATATTATGGGCGTCAAGTGGTTCATCAAACCATCACGACGCTGCGATTATCACTGTGTTGATATTAACACATCCTATGATTTAACACTTTTATGTACAAAATGAACGTATGTACAAATTGTTCTTTTCGCTATAATCAGAGAAGCACAGTCAAAGGTGTTATTAACGTAAAGGTCTGGAGTGAACTCATATATACAGACACGTATATATTTAATAAGAGATGTTACTCCTGCAAGGGTCTGGAAGTGTGATGACATCTAAGCCAGCGGCGGCAACCAGCCGCACAAATCCTACCTACACGTGTCAAATCGTCAGTGGCAGTGAGGCACCCCTACCAATACCTGCCACGTATACACGCAGGATAGGAGCAATATTATAACGACGACCAATAGCCAGTCGCTCCAAATTAAGGTGCTAATATAAGGTGCAAATGCTTAATAGTAACCACTGAGAATGTTCATTTATATTATCCCAGTACTTATCATTTATTTAAATTACCTTAATTAATACCCATTACCATTAAAATTATATATATACATCCCTACGCACCCCTTATGATGAGCGGACAATACCTCCCTCACAAGGGGGGGGAACAAAACCACCACTCTGCCAATTATTGAGAGGGTGGTTGGTGGATAATTTCCACAACTACTTTAAATATTTCTTTTGCCCCTTTCTTTTCTTCCTCTTCTCTTATGTTTTTCTTCGGCAGCACTTTTTCTTTAAAACCAAAAATGATAACACATTTCTTTTTGTCCACTGTATCTCTTACTAAATTTTCTTTTTGTTTGATCACTTTGACACAAACAAACAAAGACACACTTTACCTAGTTGTATTAACCTAGTTGTAACATACAGGAAAAGAGCTATGCTCGTACTGTCCCATCTCCAAATCTACTATTATCCAGTTTGCCTTTGAAGTCCTGAATACTTCTTGCATTAATCACTTTTGCATCAAGGTTGTTCCAGGCTTCTATGCTTCTATACGGGAAGCTGTATTTTTTTATATCCCTCTTGCATGTTGTCCTTTTCAATTTCTTCTCATGACCTCTTGTACTTCTGTCGTCCCACAGAAACAGATCTTCTCTATCAATTTTTTCCAGACCTATTGATGCTCTATACACTGCTATAAAATCTCCCCTTTCTCATCTTTTCTCAAGTGTTGGGAGTTTTAGTCTTGAAAGTCTTTCTTCATATGGTAAATCTCTCAGGCTTGGAGCCATTTTTGTGGCTGCTCTTTGTATTCTCTCAATCTTCCTTATATCCTTCTTTTTATGTGGTGACCAAATCACTGCCGCATATTCCAACCTTGGTCGAATCAGAGATGTTATTAATTTCTTGATCATCTCTTCATCCAGATATTTGAATGCCATTTTTATATTCCTCAGCAACTGGTATGTATCTCCTGCGATCTTGTTTATATGCTTCTCTGGTGACAAATTGTCCTTAATCCATACTCCCAGATCTTTTTCGACCTTCGTTTTGATTATCCATTCATTTCCCATCGAATACTTTCCTCTGTCTCTTTTTGCTACTGCCCATTTCCATCACTTTAACTTTCTGGCATTAAACTCCATTTCCCATAGTTGGCTCCATCTGAAAATCTTATCTAGATCCTTTTGTAAATCCTCACAGTCCTCTTTACTTTCTACTTTTCTTAGTAATTTAGCATCATCAGCGAATAAACTCATATAACTGTTTACTCCTTCTGTAATATCATTTACATAGACCAAGAACATCACTGGGGCCAATATTGATCCTTGAGGAACTCCACTTATCACACTGCACCATTCTGACTTTTGATCTTTTATTACTGTTCACATCTCTCTGTTGATCAAAAAGTTTTCCATCCACTTCAGCAAACCACCCTTCAATCCTCCTACATGTTCTAGCTTCCAGAGTAGTCTCTTATGAGGTACCTTGTCAAATGCCTTCTGTAGGTCCAAGTAAATGCAATCGACCCACCCTTCTCTTTCCTGTGTCACATCGATCACTCTCGAGTAAAAGCTCAATAAATTTGTTGTACATGACATTCCTCCTCTAAATCCAAACTGGCCACCTGCAAGTGTGTTTGTCTCTTCCAAATATTTCAACCATCTGTCCTTCACAATTTTTTCACACATTTTTGCCACTACACTTGTTAATGATACTGGCCTGTAATTTAGTGGTTCTTCTTTGTCTCCTCCTTTGTGAATTGGCACAATATTTGCTCTTTTCCAATCAAGCGGAACTCTGCTCTCCTTGAGTGAACTCTCAATTACACTATGTAATTTTCCTGCTAGTTGGTTACTGCACTCTTTCATTATCCAGTTCGACACTCCATCTGGACCCGGGGCTTTTCTCACATCTTGACTTTCCATTAGCCTTTTTACTTCTACAGGGAGGTCCCAAAGATACGAGCAGTTAGGTTCCACCTGGCATACTCGTAAAGCGAAATCTCGTATAACGAAACACATAACTAATGGTAAAATATAGGTTTGGTTCCAGGACCATGAAAAAAGACATATTTTTCAATCTAAAATAAACTATAGCAAACACAACAAACACACAGCGTCTATATTACCCACACTGTACTACCTATTCTGTAGAAAAAACATTCTGAAAGAGAAAATAGCACACAAAATAACATAACTGCACATTTATTAAACATAAAACATGCATAACAAGCAAAAAAGACGTTGTAATGTAGGGGACGCCGCATGATACAAGAGAAGGTAGTGTAGCGGTCCCAAGGCTGGGGCTGCACACCTGCTAATTACCCCTAAAGGTCAGGCCGTGCCATATGCTTAATTACGCTTCAGGTCACGCCTTGCTAGGGGTGACATGACTGCGGTCCCAAGGTTGGGGCTGCACACCTGCTAATTACCCCTAAATGTCAGGCCGCGCCATATGCTTAATTACCCTTCAGGTCACGGCTTGCTAGGGGTGACCTCACTGGGGTCAACCAAATCCCCCTTTGTCCAGCCAGGGAGTGGTAGGGCGCGCATTTTGAACTTGATAATTTTACTCACCCCAGTTTGAATGTCGTATCATTGGATTTTCGATCTCGTATATTGAAAATAGACCCTAATTTACACACCTCGTATCATCCGATTCTCGTATACCGAATGCTCGTATAACGGGACCTCCCTGTATTACGTATACTTTCATGTCTTCCATTATATTTTCTTTTGCTATTATATTTTTCGTTTTAAATTCACTTTCTCTTGAAAATACAGTCTGTAAGCACTTATTCATCACCTCAGCCTGTTGTAATGCATATTCTTACACTATGCCTTCTACCTTCAGCTTATCTATTCCCTCTTTGTTTTTCATTTTTCCATTAATATATCTATAGAAAAGTTTCGGTTCATTCTTACATTTTTCTATTATATTCCTCTCATAGTTACTTTCTTCTTCTCTTCGGATTCTTACATATTCATTTCTAGTTGTTTTGTACTTCTCCCAAAGGTTGATACCTCCTTTTTTCCTCCAACTATTCCATGTTTTTTCTCTTTCTAGTCTTGCTAATTCACATTTTCTGTTAAACCATTCATTTTGTTTCTTTTCTCTGATAACTATCCTTGCAACATAACTATTTATTCCTTCGGTGTAAATTCGGATGAGCTCATCCCATTTTTTCTGGGTACTCGTTGCTGCATGGAAATGACTGCAGTCTGTCTCTCTGAAGAATGTTCTTAATCCGTCAAAGTCTGCTTTTCCATAATTGTATCTTCCTTTCTTGTGTTCTTCTTTTCTCCCCTCATTTTTGCTATCATTTATTTCAAATTCAATAAGTACATGGTCGCTCTTTCCAAGTGGGCACTGATAATTTACTTTACTAATTACTTCCAGTTCTTTCGTCAATAGTAGGTCTAGTCTTGATGGTTCTTCGCTACCTCTGAATCTTGTGTTCTCTTTAATCCACTGAGTCATGATGTTATTCATTACCAAATCCAACAATATACCACCCCATGAGTTTTCTCCTCCTTCAGTATACCATTCTTCCCAGCAAACTTCTTTGCAGTTAAAATCTCCCATCAAAATTATGTTCTCAGTATTTTCCATCGTATTCTTTAAACATTTGCTTATGTCTCTTATCATGTCTCCGTACTCCTCTCTCCCCAGGAATTTGTCTTAGGTGGAACGTATACAATTACTAAGTCTCTTATTCTTCCTTTTTTCATCACCAACTCTACCCTCAACACCTCTGCCATACCTTCTCCTTTCTCCACATTTCCTACTACCACATCTTTCCTTGTTAACATCATTACACCACCTCCCTTTTTCTGGTTTCTGTTTCGCCTCCATACATTATATTGACCCTCCCCAACTGGCACATCCTCAGAATCACTCAGCTTTGTTTCTACAATACCTAATATGTCTGGTTTCTTGGCTCTCAGGTAATTGTTTACTTCTGATAATGTTGACACTAGCCCATTTATATTTGTGTACGATACCTGCCATCCTTTCTCATTTTCCTTTGGACTGTCTTCTCTTATTCTTTCTCTTTTAGATACCACTTCTTCAGTTTTTGGTCTAAAACTCTCCAATGGAATTTCTGTTTTTCCTCTTCCGTTCTCAATTAGTCTTTTTTTTTGGCTTCTTTAAACAGTACATTCAAACTGGCTCTTTCTTCCTCATTCATATCTTTTCTTATCCATATTTTCTTATATTCTTCTGTCTTTGCCAGTTTCCATGCCTGAGACAATATATCTAGTGCTGTATTTTGTGACCTAAACTTAACTTTTAAGGGGCGGGCCCCTCCCTCTTCATATTTTCCTAACCTATGTATCTCTTCTATTTCTTCTTCTACCTCCGAATTTTCTTCTACTACTTTAAATATTTCTTTTGACACTTTCTTTTCTTCCTCTTCTCTTAAGTTTTTCTTGGGCAGCACTTTTTCCTTCAAACCAAAAATGATGACACATTTCTTTTTGTCTACCGTATCTCTTA